>BSBM01000286.1:13297500-13500000 GCA_027924585.1 Larix kaempferi | reverse complement strand
CTTTTACTTTTTTTATATCTTGCCACCAATTATCTGCTTTTCCACTTAGGTTATAGATGGCCATTTTTTCCTTCAATTCATCAGAACAATTATATATTTGGATGTATTTCTTCATTCCAGACAACCAAGTTTTTGCCTCTTCTCCTTTCTCGATTTCACCGTTAAACATAGCAGGTTTAATTTTCTTAAATTCCCCTGAAATATCGCTATAGGGTTTGTACTTCTTTTTAACTTTATGATTGTCACTATTGTCACTAGAATGCTGATGTTCTCCTGTCTAGTGTTTTGGTGGTTCCTCACTGAAAGTTTCAACCCCATAACTGGAAAATTCCAGCTTTCTTCCCTTACGTTTGTAAGGTGTATCTTTTGGCTTATCATTTTTAGATTCTTTGTTTTTATTTTTTTCATTTCTGTGTATTTTAGCCAACAAAATATTATTTAGTTTTTCTTGTGCTTTCATAATTCGTTTGTTTTCTTCTCTAACTCTTTTTAATTATGACCTTATTTCTTTAACAGTCTGGTGTAACTCTAATGGGTTATCGTTTTGACTCTCATTTAGATTTACCTAAATTTCACCCTCTTCATTGTTCACAGGTATTCTAGGGGGAGAATCTTCTTCCAAAGGAATTCTGAATTCTGCCATAGTTTCCTACAAAAATTAAGTTATCATTCTCTTCCTGTTTCGTAAGAGAATCAAACCCAAAATAAATAAATATTAGTTTTCTGGTTTAACAGCTGCAATGTTGGGCCGGTTTGGGCCAAGCGTTGTTACCATGCTCTGATACCATTATTTCATGTACCTCGCAAAACCATAAATAAATTGTTTTTACTACACACATAACCATATAACAATATAGAATATCTCTTTATATTTCGAGCATGTGTTAGTTATTTGCAACATAATGAAATTGTCATTACTTGCATAGTCGCTTACATGATAATACTGCTATATGACAGGTCACACTTTTGTGGCTGCCCCATCATACCTACAGGTGATGTTTAGGTTCCTTTTATCTTATTCTTGTTTATTAGATTGCGAAAAGGAATTGCTTAGCCCTTAGGATAAGTTCTAATCCTTAACTATTATCCATTTATGTATAGTTGTATGTGGTTAATAGTTTGGAGACTATGTGTATAGTCTCAACCCATTAATTGTAATAAATTTTAAGGACCAATCTATAGCCTCGGCTCCCTAGGCGCTTGCGTTACCACCAAGGTTTGTGCGTTGAATTGAATGTTAAACTATGATCTATGGGGTTTATACCATAGTCATGAATTTTTTTGGAACTCAATTAATAAAGTGATGATATTTAATGAAAGGTGGTACTGTGGTTGGTTTGCGACTTTATGAGCCACTTTGGCTGTGAGTTGACAGCGCAGCCAGATCTTCAAGGCTAAGCTCGAGAATGGATCTCGATCGTCCACATGTATTGAGATTGCATGGGTTTTTTGAAAATGGTTTAGTGTGTCATTAATTTGTCTGGATTCTTCATTATCGTAGATTTGTTTGGTCTGTAAGCTAAGGATTTGAGGCTCTGCTCTCTCAAGGGAATTTTTGTGGGGTTAAACCGGTGTGAAGACTGCATGAAGTTAATGGCATTTTGTTGGTTGTTTTCCAAGGTGCAAGGGAGGTATTCCTGGTGCTTAACGACCACCATGCCAACGCTCGTTGATTGCTACAAAATGAACACTGTCACCTTGTCGGCTTCAACTGCCTCTCAACCAGATAATTAAAAAAATATTAACCTATCACTAAACTTGTTAATCACAAATTCATTATTTAATTTTTTCAGTTGCTGAGATTTAAAGGTTTGAAAACTTGCTTGCAGGAGGAAGGAGGGATAAGGGAACTAGGAGAAGCTGACCCATGGCCTTCTTTGCAATTATACCAAGTAGAGTAGCGTTATAAACTTTTCAATGTTTACAAGTTTTCAAAATCTATAGTTCTGATTTAAACAGGGTGGTTGCAGGTTTAAGCAACGGTGGTGAGGATGGGGACATGGTCACCTTCTCTCAGGCCCACGTCTAAGAACGCCAACGTGGGGAAACGAACTTACCATGACAAAATCTTAGTTTAAAATCCTAGATAACACTTTGTTGCTGACTGCATCCATTGTTTGTTGTAGATAGCATTTAGTAGGGTTTTGAAGTTGGAAAGGGTTCATCTTTCACCTATCTAAGATAAGTTGATTAACTAACTTGTTGACCCTTAGGGTTTTATGAATATTCGACACAGGGATTCCTCGTTGTCTCTGTTCCAGCATTTGTTTTTAAACATTTTTATATGCTCTTTTTGCCTATCCTACAGATTGAAAGTTTATTATAGGCACCATCGGGGATGGCTTACAAATTACCGCATCTATAATATTATTTAAATATTTGGTATTTTATAAAGACTATGGATGGATTTTCATCCACAAGGATATGAATCCATCTGTTTAACTTAATATTCTATTTAATTGTTATAATGACCTCATTTGGGTATTTTTCCGAGTTCTCATTTAATGGTTGCTGTGTTTAGAAGAAGTTTAGAAATTATCTATCAAGATTAATATATGTCCTTAGATGTGTGATTATAATATATTAAAAATCCAATGTGGGAAAGAATACATGCTTAGCACAAAAACTTGACATTTGTCAAGATTGTCAAAATGATTAAAATTTGATGTTATTGTACTTGTAACCATTTATGATTTTATTTAAACGATTTAGTATTTATAATGTTTATTATGATATACATAGTCGATAGACTTAGGCTATGATCCTTCCAAATCTGACTTTTTCGATCTAAAACAAGGTTTATAAAATGAAACATTTTGTAACGCCCATATTTTGATTAGGCATATTTATCAATTAGACACACCATACTTTATTTTCTTATATATTCTGTTGAACTCAGCTCGATTGAGTAAACTATATTACGATATGATGGACCTCATTAAATGATGTTACTCTGTTTTATAATTTCACCATGATTATGATGTTACTATGTTATGCGGTTATGATGTCATGATTATCATATAATTTCTTTATTTTACGATTATAGTATATCTTTATATGTTTTCATTAATGAAATGTGAAATATATGATTCGGTACGTGGATACCATCTTCTTATATGAATTATTGAAGTGTTATATGTCATACGCATCTATGATGAGCTAAAAAGGTTACATGAAATAAAATGATTTTTGATAACATGGATCAACTGGCGATCAATGGGAAATGCTTTCTATAAATTTGTATTTTGCAAAATACTAACCTACAGGACACAAAGGCTATGGGATAGCCAGTTACTTGATCTGATATATATTGGAAAGGAAAAACATGTTCATACAGTAAACCTTAGCAGCCAAAATGATGATACGATAACACAAATTGATAATCCCGATAGCAGCAAAGTATGAGTTGATAAGGGCGGAGGCCCAGTATGTTGAGAGGGATGGATGTGTTTCCCACCCTATGTTTCCATGAGACCCGAGGTCGTGGGAGAGCCGTGCTGAGACACGCTCCCCATGTTGTTGTGATGACGATGGTCGTATGCCTGCTAGGGGAGGATAGGTCCGCTGTTCAGCTGACGCTATCGCTCTCAAGTTCTATGTGGTCAAATCGGTGAGTCCTACATCCACTTTTGTACTAGCAGAGGAAGGATAGGGAGGATGATGGACGTAGGTTATGATGGGAGGATGTGTTATTTAGTACTATATTGGGTTTAGTATTCCTTGATTCCGGGTTGGTGGTAGTAGGTACCCTTCCTTGTACATGATTGATTAAACTAATGTAAAGATAAAGATAATGATGTGAAATCATAAAGAATTAACTGTTAAATAACTAAGAATGTTGAAGTAATTGTACTATTTATATTATGTTTTTTCTTCTACATGGGGGTAAATACTACTATTAGTTAGCAGGTATGCATAGGCGGGATGGAGTTTGTCTATAGTACATTTATGATCTGTGCATACGCTGGCCACGCATGCACACCTTGCACATGTACACTAGTATCGATATACAAACACTTAACATATTGAATAAATGTATAAGTTGTCATAAGTAATCAGGTTAATCATGCATTGACCGAATTCAGATAATGAATATAAAGTTATTTAAGATGTGTAAAACAAGTCAATTAAGCTATGTATTACTCGTTGGTAAACATCGTGATATACAATGGAGACAAGTGTCATCAGTTAACATTGTCGTCTGAGAATTGTTGTAAATAAGTTAATGGTACTATCTAATTAATTAGTAAGATTGTTTAAGCACTTAAGGGTGCTTTGTTTAGAAGAACGACGATACTATGTAGATGTTAGGGTACTCATGTGATAAACAAATGATTTAACAGACATTTTTATTAAATTCACCATTATTATTACTTTGTGGTGATTTAATTAATGTTATTACTTAATTAATGTTATTTATTAATATTACTACCCATGTCATAACAATTGCAATATAGGTAAAAATGTAAATATTGATTAATAAATGATTAAAGTGTGATTATTTCCATTACTAAGTTAAAAATAATAGCATAACAATTTTTGGAATGAATGTGATGTAAAATTGTTTATTTACTTATTCAATACGAATCTTGGAATTTAAATCTCAAGATAAGTGATCTCGGCGGATGAGGTAGACCATTAAGACACATCATGTCCAAGTTGAAAAGGGTCAACTATTTATATAATATTTTATTAATTACATTAATAACATTAAATGCAAAGTTGGCAAATAGACTTGTAATTAATGAAGCTTGTCCTGAATGGATAACCTTTGGGTAATAATTTCCCACCGTAATAAATTCTTACGACCGTCAATCAAAATCAAATGAATTTACCATGAGAGTAATTAATTATTCGGTACATTCAGTGTGAAAAATATATTTTTATAAAGAAACGTGTATGAATGAACTGGTGGGAGGAGTAAATGTTTGAGGGGCTCGAGAGGGGGAGTTTGGGGCGGTGGAGTAAGCCCAAGGTCTTCTCGAGGAAGGAACTGTATATAGAGGGGGAGAGAGTTGAAGGGAAGGGGGGATAGCTTGAAGTGAAGAGAAAGGTTTTCGGAACAGAAAGGAGGTTTGAGAACATAAAAGTTTGGAGAACCTAGGTGAAGACTGCTCTCGGGATTATTAGATTGTGAGCTCGGGGGCTTGGAAATCCTTTGATTTCCAAGGGCCAACAAGATAATAGCTGGTCGGTAGGGTGGACACTTTATTTTGGCTTACTAAGAGGATATACAACCTACGGTATACTAGCATCAGCATCAGGTAATTTACTTGATTATTTATTTTATTTAATTATTATGTGGAAATGTACTCTGAAACCTGCATATACCTTCCTACTGATTTATTACTGTGAACATATTCTTATGCAAAAACCACAAATTGTTGAAGGAAAATATTGATATGTTAGTTATTCTTTTAAATACGAATGTATGATTATTGGAGACAACACAGTATGCTAAACATCATTTAAAAGCATAGAATTTTCTTCAAAAATTCACTCACACATACCTGAATGAATTAATACATAGGAAATTAACTTAGAAATTTACTTAGTGCTCTGCTGTAAAAAAACCAGAGCACTACACATTTTAAATGATTTTTTCATGTTACTGAGGCCTCTCAGCTCTCAATTCTAGTAAATACTATTGATAGTTTAAATAGGAAGATTAAAATAGTTGTTTATACCATTCGCTATACTTAGTTTTCTTTGCGATCCTACTATGGTTTTAATATAAAAGATGAACATATTTCAATTATGTTTCTTTAGCAGAATTTAATCCATGCTAAATTGGAAAACAAAGATTTGTTAGAAAATGATATTAATAGCTATTTTATAAACATAGATATCGTTTCGACATAAATACTTACATTTGAAAATAAAATAAATATAGTTATCGATTCGAAAGAAATGCTTACATTTGAAAATAAAATAGAAAATATACTTGAATCAAAGTAGATGTTCGTAGGATTATACACGAACTAAATATGATTATTTTATGCACAGATATCAATGCGGCATAATTTTAACATTGAAACCATAATAGGAGATATATTTGAACATAGATAAATTAAATCCATATTCTCATTATGTTGTAGAAATTTCTCCCTACGGATAGGTAGAAACTCTCTTAGGTTAAAGTACACTTTAACTGACTCTAAACTAAGACAAAAAGATAACAAATGCTACCTTGAATTCCTATATCTAAACAAATATCTCAAGATTATATTGTTGTAAGAAATCGAAGAGATCTAACTGACCTTTGATCCAATTGCTCGTCCTACTTGTCGCTTCAATCTCCAAGTCCTCGCGAATGAACCTATCAGAATAAAAGCAAGATACAAGCATATACGATTCTCTAGCAACTTGAAATATGACTTAGGATCTAAATCTATAAAAGATACAAATCATATGATTGAAACAAGATCAACATACATGATTTGGGAAACAAGACAAGTTATGTTTTATTACCAACTTGAAGCCACTTACAATGGTTGCTTGATATCCAAGCCAACTCCCAGCTCCAAGTGCTTTCTCCTCTAGCTATCTCCACAAAGATTCAAGATCATAAGTTTGATGTCTCAAAGAGTCCTCCCCTTTGCTCATGGAAGACCTCTCTCTTATAGTGTGTAGTAGGGTTAACCATCAAGAGAGAAGAATGGATCTTGGGAATGTTTAGTGGATCAGGCCCACTAATTTGAGAAGATGAGTTAGGATCAAATCATGGATACCAATCTTAAAAAATCTCTCGAAGATCAAGATCCCACAAGCCATGGCAAAAAGGCTAAAAAAGGAGTACCACGCCTCTTAAACTGAGCATAACACGGTAGTACCGCGTGGCAGAGAAAGAGCATAGCACGGTAGTGGGGACTACCGCACACCTAAGCTGGAGCAAGGCACGATAGTGTAGGTATATGAAGTCTCAGCTGGGTTGATTCTTGATAGGATAGGTTTTTCTTTAAGAATCATTCATCATTTTTCTCTTCTGGGTGTTTTAAGCAGTAGGGGAAGTGTCGTCAACTATGTTTATGGTGAAGATGTGGCACTGTGAAATATGGAGGTATAACAGATGCCCCCTAAAGTGTGAGATCAGAAGAGACTGATGACCAAAAGACTTTACAAATATGGTTTGGAGATAGCATCGAGGGGAGAAATAAGGAGCTGAAACATAAACAAAATGTCAGATATATCACCGAGGCGGGCATTCCCATGCTCAAAAACAAATGACTCAAATCATGGCTGCCGACCAATACATTGCAGATCCATGAGTACTAAGATGATATAGACTATAGAGAAATCATGGCTACTATGAACAAGCGTAGATCCATGAGACAATAATGGCACAGCCACGACCAATACATAAGTGGATCTGTGTGACAATACAAAAAAAATCTCCATTGCAACCTGGACGTAATCAAAATACAAAAGGGTGTCCAGGGTCTTCTACCCGATCGCAAACGATACGAATCTAGCCATGTGATTACAAGGTGTTGAAGTCGAACATGGTAGAAACCATTTGATTACCAGTCAATGATGTGAACCGTTAACAAATGCGAGGGAAATCACCAATAATGACAATGATCCCTAAGGTATCTATAGTACATCTCAATGAAATGCGAATAAAGGAGTTGATGTCGAACATCCAAGAGATCATTCAATCAGAGGTCAATGATGAAAACCTACTGTCGAACATGAGGAAACCTTCCATTCAGGCATGCAGGTACCAAGGTACTAGTGAATGACTCCTAAGCCTAATTCCTGGATAGTGATTTGGTGTCAACAGGAATAGACTCGTCGAAGGTGGGCATAATGATTCCCACATCATCGACAAGAAATCAGGATGAGAGATAGTATGGATCGACAAAACAATAGAATATGCACTGACACAAAGGGGAGGTTTGACATGAAGTGGAGGCGGACTCAAGGTAATAACCCTTTGAACATATAACAGCATGAAACAGAGCTTGGCAGCAGGGACTACTTGAACAGACAGAACCACAGGAAGTGTGAAATCATAGCTTAATGAGGAAGCATGATCATAATGATGACACTATCAGCAAGACTGACTACCCAAAACAAACAAGGTGAGGATGCATGCCATGTTCAAAGGTGACGACTCACAAGCTGCCAACAAGGTAAACTTGACTTATTTTCCCATTTTTCCCCGACATGATGGACGAGTAACTCTTTGTCATTTTATGAGCTTGAGGAGGATAACAGATGCTCGGTATAGCTCATCTCATAGATGAGTCCAATCTCACATGTTTTCGAACCTGAGAAAGGAGGGGTTCGTCCCAAAGTGGTCCCTTCGATGTTGAATTTTAACGACTCCAAGGAAGGAAAACTCGGTCGTCATTTCATGTTTAGATAGTCTGAAAAGAACTAAAGAAGAATCCAATGGTCCTTTTTTGTAAAGTTAGCCTCATCGCCCAAAAAAGGGTAAAACAACACGGGAGAGGACTCTTCCAGTCATGATTGGCTGGAGTATTCATTTTTCGTAAGTAGTGCCACCTAGTCCGAAAAAGGGGTAAATTATCACTAGCGAGACGATCATTCAAATCCTTTAACAAGCGTGAACGAATCCATTTCACTTGGCCATCTTTTCCTATTTTAGGAGTCTGAAAACAGCCTAAAGAGGACTCCATGTACAACTTTGTCGTGGTTGATGACCGCGTACGACAAAGGAAAAGTAAACTCGGCACAGTGCCTTTTCTGTAAATAGTCTAGCGAGGCCGGATAAAGTGATAAAGCTATACTCGTTAGACACACCATTTTACTCCAATTGTTTAACGAGCATGATAATGGTATCAAAAGCACTCGGAATCTTTTTCATGTTTGGATCCAGAGCATGAAAAAGGAAAAAGTCAGCTCAAACCATTTTTCATGTTCTTAACAAGAGCACGAAAAAGTTAAAAGTAAGCTCAAACACCATCTTACTGTTTTTAACGAGCTCCAAGATAGGTTGTAAGAATGCTCATGATGTCTGCTTCATTTTTTAATGAGCTTGTAACAGAAAATGAACTATGCTCATGATAATTTTCATGGTTTAATGAGCTCGAAACCTAAAAAGGAAAGTATGCTCGAAAAAGTTCCCAATGGTGAACTTCTTCTCGTCATGAAATCCAAAGGTTGGTACATGCCCCCAACATGATTGCTAGAAGTAAGTGACTTAGCTCCAACGTGGTGTGGAGAGGCGATCGAGTTGAATTCAACGTAACTTCCAGAGGTTGAAGACAAGTTTTTGTTGTAGATATTTCTCCCTACGGATAGGTAGAAACTCTCTTAGGATAAAGCAGGATGCACTAACTCTATGCTAAGACAAAAAGGAAACAAATGCTACCATAAGTTCCTGAACTAATCTTCACAACAAGATTAAATGCATTCAGAAGAGATGAAAGCCGTAAATCACCTTCCAATTCAACGTTTGTCCCGCTTCTAGCTCTTGATCCCGAAGCTCTAATGTAGAACTTGTTGAAATCAAACAAAGAACAAGCATGCAAGCTTCCAAATACCTTGAAGCAAATATTAAGTTCAAATCTAAACTAGATACATTTCATATCAAAGATTCATACAATACACATGAAATGGGAAAAACAAGACAAGTTATCTTTTATTACAAACTTGAAGAGTGCTTACGAAGGTTGCTTGATATCCAAGCCAATCCTCCAGCTCCAAGTGCTTCCTCTAGCTATCTTTGTAGAAGTATGAAGATCATAGGTTTGATGCCCCAAAAGTCCTCCTTTTGGCTCATGGAAGGCCTCTCTCTTATAGCATGTGGGAAGATTAACCAACAAGAGAGAAGTGTGGATCTATGGAGGGTTTAGTGGATCAGGCCAGCTAAACAGAGGAGTTAGGATCGAACCAAAGGTGGCAATCCCAATGATATCTCTAGAAAGTCAAGATCCCAAAATCCAAGGCAAAAGGTTAATTTTGGACTACCCTGCCCCTACCACTGAGCATAACGTGGTAGTACCGTGCCCTAGAGAAGGAGAAACACGTGGTAGTACTGACTACCGTGCCCTTGTAGATGTGCAAGGAGCGGTAGTGCTCATAAATAGGGTTAAGTTGGGTTGGCATATGGAAGAAAAAGCTTTTGCTTTCAATATTCAGTCAGTGTTTTTCACTCTGAATGTTCAGATGATCTTTAAGGGAAACTGTCGTTTAGATCGGTAATGCAAGGATGCGACACTAATACGTAATGTGTAATATTGAGGTATAACATATGCCCCCTAAAGTGTGAGGTCAGAAGAGACTGATGGCCGAAAGACTTTACAAATATGGTTCGGAGATAGCATCGAGGGGAGCAACAAGGAGCTGAAACTGAAACAAAATGTCAGATATACCACCGAGGCAGGCATTCCCATGCTCGGAAACAAATGACTCAAAGCATGGCTGTCGACCAATACATTACAGATCCATGAGTACTGAGATGATATAGACTGTAGAGAAATCATGGCTACTATGAACAAGCGTAGATCCATGAGACAATAATGGCACATCCACGACCAATACATAAGTGGATTTATGTGACAATACAAAAAAAATATCCATTGTAACCTGGACATAATCAAAATACAAAAGGGTGTCCAGGGTCTTCTACCCGATCGCAAACGATACGAATCTAGCCATGTGATTACAAGGTGTTGAAGTCGAACATGGTAGAAACCATTTGATTACCGGTCAATGATGTGAACCATTAACAAATGCGAGGGAAATCACCAATAATGACAATGATCCCCAAGGTATCTATAGTACATATCAACGAAATGTGAATAAAGGAGTTGATGTCGAGCATTCGAGAGATCATTCAATCAGAGGTCAATGATAAAAACCTACTATCGAACACAAGGAAACCTGCCATTGAGGCATGCAGGTACCAAGCTACTAGTGGTTCACTCCTAAGCCTAATTCTTGGATAGTGATTTGGTGTCCACAGGAATAGACTCGTCGAAGGTGGGCCATAATGATTCCCACATCATCGACACGAAATCAGGATGAGAGATAGTATGGATCGATAAAACAATAGAATATGTATTAACACAAAGGGAAGGTTTGACATGAATTGGAGGTGGACTCAAGGTAATAACCCTTTAAACATATAACGACATGAAACAGAGCTTGGCAGTAGGGACTACTTGAACAGACAGAACCACAGGAAGTGTGAACCCATAGCAATAATGAAGACACATGATCATAATGATGACACTATCAGCAAGATTGACTACCCAAAACAAACAAGGTGAGGATGCATGCCATGTTCAAAGGTGACGACTCAAAAGCTGCCAACAAGGTAAACTTGACTTATTTTCCCATTTTTCCCTGACATGATGGACGAGTACCTCTTTGTCATTTTACGAGCTTGAGGAGGATAACAGATGCTCGGTATAGCTCATCTCATAGATGATTTCAATCTCACATGTTTTCGAACCTAAGAAATGAGGGGTTCATCCCAAAGTGGGCCCTTCGATGTTGAATTTTAACGAGTCCAAGGAAGGAAAACTCGGTCGTCATTTCATGTTTAGAGATTCTGAAAAGAACTAAAGAAGACTCCAACGGTCCTTTTTGTAAAGTTAGCCTCATCGTCCGAAAAAGGGTAAAACAATGCGGGAGAGGACTCTTCCAGTCATGATTGGCTAGAGTATTCCTTTTTCGTAAGTAGTGCCCCCTAGTCCGAAAAAGGGGTAAACTATCACTAGGGAGACGATCATTCAAATCCTTTTACAAGCGTGAACGAATCAATTTCACTTGGCCACTTTCCTATTTTAGGAGTCTAAAAAGAGCTTAAAGAGGACTCCATGTACAACTTTTTCATGTTTGATGACCGAGTATGACAAAGGAAAAGTAAACTCGGAACAGTTCCTTTTCCGTAAATAGTCTAGCGAGGCCGGATAAAGTGATAAACCTATACTCGTTAGACACACCTTTTTACTCCAATTGTTTAACGAGCACGATAATGGTATCAAAAGCACTCGGAATCTTTTTCATGTTTGGATCCAGAGCACGAAAAAGGAAAAAGTAAGCTCAAACCACTTTTCATGTTTTTAACCAGAGCACGAAAAAGTGAAAAGTAAGCTCAAACACCATCTTACTATTTTTAACGAGCTTGAAGATAGGTTGGAAGAATGCTCATGATGTCTGCTTCATTTTTGAACGAGATTGTAACAGAAAATGAACTATGCTCAGGATAATTTTCATGGTTTAATGAGCTCAAAACCTAAAAAGGAAAGTATGATCGAAAAAGTTCCCAATGGCGAACCTCTTCTCGTCATGAAATCCAAAGGTTGGTACATGCCCCCAGCATGATTGCTAGAAGTAAGTGACTTAGCTCCAACGTGGTGTGGAGAGGCGATCAAGTTGACTTCAACGTAACTTCCAGAGGTTGAAGACATGCCCCCAAGCTTCATTTCATTCACCTGAGATGTAGGCGGGTGAAAAGAAGGTTTAGGTACTAAGTCTACGAGGAGACTCTACTCAAAGGGAAAGTATGTGTTTCATTTTTTAACGAGCTTGACACAGGAGTAGAACTTTGCTCAGACTACTGGTTTCATTTTTTAATGAGCTTGAAGTTAATGGTAAACTCTACTCATGGTTAAAGCCCATTGATGGGTTCTTTCCCAACATGATTACCAGAGGTTGGTAAATGCCCCCAGCATGATTTCTAATGGCTAAACATGCCTCCCAAGCTTTGTTTCGTCTAACTACTCTTCTTCCTTACCCAAAAATCCTGGCTACTAATCTGAATGTGTTCACCAGGGGGGGTAGGGAGAAATAGGACCAAGTGCCCCAGGCAGATGAAATGAAGGTTCAAATCTTAACTCTAGCGAGAGACTCGAACAAATGGAAGGGAGATCTATTTCATTTTTACACAAGCTTGAAATAGATAATAACAATACTTGAAAGGGTCCTTTTTATTTTTTAATGAGCTTAAAACAGAAAGAAATTATGCTTGAAGGTAGTTTCATTCTTACGCAAGCTTGAAACTGAACGTAAACTATGCTTGGGATTGGTTTCATTTTTACACAAGCTTAAAACCAAAAGTAAACTGTGCTTGAGGGTCGGTTTCATTTTTTAATGAGCTTGAAACAGAGAATAAGCTATGCTCGTGGGAACCTATTTCATTTTTTAACGAGCTTGACATAGAAAGGGAACTATGCTCATAGTGATGGTTGGTTTCATTTTTACACAAGCTTAAAACCAAGAGTAAACTATGCTTGAAATGATGGTTGGTTTCATTTTTACACAAGCTTAAAACCAATAGTAAAATATGCTTGAAATGATGGTTGGTTTCATCTTTACACAAGCTTAAAACCAAAAGTAAACTATGCTTGAGAAAATGGTTTCATTTTTTAATGAGCTTGACACCGGAATAGAACTTTGCTCCAAGGTCCCCCCCTTAGGGGGAAGAAACCACTAAAACATGTGGAACATTTAGGGAAGTTTGGTGACTAGGAGTCATGGGATGAGTGGGCGTCACAAAGAAAAGTTGATCGATGGCCACAACATTCCCATGATGGGGAAAATACATCACTTGAAAGAGTGAGGACACTACAGCCTTCATTGCATAGACGTAATCACATCCAAGGAGTATATTAAAATCTAAGGGACCTTGGAAGACCATGACATCAATATAGACAGTTTTCCCTCCCAAAGTGATAGGTAACTGAGGAAGGGACCCTAAAGGTCCAGTAGGCCTTCTATTGAAAGCCAGTATCTGGTCAGTGATGGGCACAAGCCGAGGAGAACCTAAGGCTTTCCAAGCAGTTGATGATAGAATACTAACAGAAGCTCCTTCATCAATTATCGTAGAAATATTTCCTTCTCGGAAACTCCTACAGATATTTGAAAAGGAACGCTCGAAGGAAGATGAGATTCTGTTAGACCATTCCAATCAAAGGAAATAACCTCAGTACTTGGAGGGGGTCTCGCGGAAATGGACTGGGTTTCTCCTTACCGAGGACATTCCGAACCGATAAGGAAAACATCAACGGTTTCCAATTCACTCTTGCTGGGAAGATAAGAATGAGACGAAGATTGTGTCAAGATGACTGCTTCAGTCTGGACTTTCTTCAATCAAAGAGAGGGATTGAGTGGAGATGACAGTGACTTGATTACTTCACTCTCGAAAGGGAGAACGGGATCAATTGCAGATGAAACTAAATTAATCACTTGGCCAACCAG
The DNA here is from genome assembly GCA_027924585.1 of Larix kaempferi. Lineage (NCBI taxonomy): Eukaryota > Viridiplantae > Streptophyta > Pinopsida > Pinales > Pinaceae > Larix > Larix kaempferi. The sequence goes on along the minus strand of BSBM01000286.1, from coordinate 13,485,822 downwards.
CGGGGGGTCGAGGGACAACTTACTATCATTTGTTGGAAGCACCAGTTGAGAACTAGTAATATCTTCCAACCACCGTGAAGCTTCATCCATGCTTGGACAAAGGAAAGTATGATGCATACCCTTGCATATCAAATAGGGATATAGAAATTTACCCTTCCGACCCTTCACCAAGGGGTCACTGGTTGAGGGAGTGTCATCGACATGATGGTCAGAGGTCAACGATACAAGTGGTTTGCGTTTTTTAGACCACACTTCGGATACACGGGAAAGATCGGGGCAATCCTTGAGAAGGTGATCACCCTTACAAAGTTTGCAAGGGAACTTGGGATTACAGGGTGTTTTCATAGAATGAGTGCCATTAGGGGTAACCGGTTTACACTTGGTCTCTTCCTTATCCTTCTTCTTCTTAACTTTCCTTCTATTCTTCTTCTTATCTACCTGATTACTAATACTATTGCTTTGATCAGGCGAGGAAGAAGGAACAGAAGAAGATTCATCCGACGAAGAAGGAACGGAAGAAGATTCATCCGACGAAGAAGTGGAAGGATTAGTTTGGGATTGACTCTCTCGTGGTGGAGAATTAACATTCGAAACATTGGGTGCAATCGGAATTACCGGATTGAATAACCACACCGGTAATCCTATGGTTAATCCAGGAAAATTTAATGTGGCTATAAAGGGAGGACCAATATCTCCAATTGGAGGAAAAGTAAAAGGTACCCCCTAAAAAGGGGTCTCCGGATTGGTAGTCCCAGAAGGAGCATGGTTGCATGGAGGTAGATTCTCCATGAAACAAAACTAAGTGATGTGGACGAAGTCTTATTAAAAAGAACTCAAAAACCCTCAAGAAACTGAGTGTGCGAAAAAGGAGATAGGAAAAGACAAGGCTCACAGGCCAAAAGAGCAAGCTCAGAAAACTATACTAAGGCCGCTGCCACAGTAAGCGAGCTGTACAACAAAATGGCCAGAATGCAAACAAGCAGCCCTATAAAGAAAAATATCCTCTACAAGATAGCAAGCAAAACCTCTTAACTAAGAGATACAGACCTCAACAAATTGTATCCTTCGCAAGGTGATGAAATCCAAGTCAAACAATACAAAATTAGAGACCAATAATGGACGGATATCCTTCTACTGAAAGGGATCCTGGGTAAAGAGCCCTAGAAGAAAAGTCACTAAGCTACCTCGTTCATGACATGTTGGAAAAGGTTTTCGGCACTTCTGCCTTATCACCCTTGCATTACTATGAATACAAGGAAGACAATGATCGATGTTGTCTTAGGTCTCAGTGGAGTGCGGCATTCCACAGAGTCCGTTCGGTTCTCAATCTTGCGACGGTTTAACCCCTGAAAGTGTGAAACAGTCAGGAGGCCCCTCCACAAACTGGTGTATGACCGTGTCAACAAATACTAGAGGATTTTAGTTCCCTAAAGACAATGACTATGTCTCAGATGATAATGACAAGGGGGAATTATTTTGATGCCTATCCCCGATGTCCTACCTAACTACCAAATTCTTTTGATTTCCTCAAGTGAGGTTAATGTTGGTTTAGTTAGGGAGATTAATTTTAGAGGCTGTCTTACACAATTGGGTTATGCAAGTGCAACTTGATGGTGTTGTGACGACTCAAACCATGCAAATGAAGATGAATCGAAATGAGGCTTTCTCTTCGATGAACACTAGCTAAAGTAAGGAAGAATTCTTTCCGTTCCCAATATGCACAACCCACATGCAAATGAAGATGAATCGAAATGAGGCTTTCTCTTCGATGAACACTAGCTAAAGTAAGGAAGAATTCTTTCCGTTCCCAATATGCACAACCCAATGCAAATGCAATTTTATTTCTTTTCAAAATGATAGAAAGAAGTAAAATATGTACCCAAGACTAACCCAAAGTAATGAAAAAGTTCTTCATATGAACACCAAACGTAATGATTCTAATCCATTTCCTATCTTTTCACACTTGAAAAAGACACATCCAAGCTACAGAAAGAAAGATTCTACAAATGCTTCCAATCAAATGCAAGACAAAGAGAAGAACCTAATAATATCATCTAACTCAAATGCACATAAATATGAAACAAGCATTTCTTCTTCTCATGAATGTAATACCAAGAATGTCAAATGATCAAATTAAAGCAAGAAGAACATATATTTTTTCCAGTTTCGTGAATATAGAAAAGAGTGACAAAACCAAGCTTCTCTTTGGACTAAAACGGAGACAAGGAATCAATCTTTCCCAACAATCATTAGATAGGATGTAAAGGAAATAAGATGCCAAGCAATCCAAACACACCAAACCAAAAAATGATCTCAAAACCTTAATATGGGTCAAAACGACTATAGGATGATCTCAAAACCTTAATATGGGTCAAATAGAACCCATTTCGCTTCAAAATGCAAGCAAGACACTAATGTTTACTCAAAGGGCCAACATGGATCCAAATCTCGAAAAGACCCAAAAAATAACCAAACAAACCAAATAAAACCACTTTCCAAGAACTACCGTGGGCCTGCAAGCAACCAGGGAGCGGTACTGATAGACTACCACGCTCTAGACAGTGGTTAAGGCGTGGTACTGATAGACTAGTGCGCTTTAGACAGTGGTTAAGGAGTGGTACTACTGCTCTGTAGGCAGTTACAGGGGTGCGATAGTGTGTGAACACGGGGAAAGAGGCAGAATTTTGAGAAAAGATTTTGACTTTTCAAGGGTTTTCCAACCCAGAGGACTTGCTGATCTGTAACAGAAGTCTAATGTAGAGAATAGGGAAGTGAATGAGGGTGAAAGAACCCAATTCTTACAATCAATGAGTGAAATTGAAAGCAAGCTTCACAAGCAAAGAAAATGGATTCAAGTCCCCAGCGGAGTCGCCATTTTTTGTTGTAGATATTTCTCCCTATGGATAGGTAGAAACTCTCTTAGGATAAAGCCGGATGCACTGCCTCTATGCTACGACAAAAAGGAAACAAATGCTACCTTGAGTTCCTGAAATAATCTTCACAACAAGATTAAATGCATTCAAAAGATATGAAAGACGTAACTCACCTTCCAATTCGACGTTTGTCCCGCTTCTAGCTCTTGATCCCGAAGCTCTAATGTAGAACTTGTTGAAATCAAACAAAGAATAAGCATGCAAGCTTCCAAATACCTTGAAGCAAAGATTAAGTTCAAATCTAAACTAGATACATTTCATATCAAAGATTCATACAATACACATGAAATGGGAAAAAGAATACAAGTTATCTTTTATTACAAACTTGAAGAGTGCTTACGAAGGTTGCTTGATATCCAATCCAATCCTCCAGCTCCAAGTGCTTCCTCTATCTATCTCTGCAGAAGTCTAAAGATCATAGGTTTGATGCCCCAAAAGTCCTCCTTTTGGCTCATGGAAGGCCTCTCTCTTATAGCATGTGGGAAGATTAACCAACAAGAGAGAAGTGTGGATCTATGGAGGGTTTAGTGGATCAGGCCAGCTAAATAGAGAAGGAGTTAGGATCGAACCAAAGGTGGCAATCCCAATGATATCTCTCGAAAGTCAAGATCCCAAAATCCAAGGCAAAAGGTTAATTTTGGACTACCACACCCCTACCACTGAGCATAACGCGGCAGTACCGTGCCCCAGAGAAGGAGCAACACACGGTAGTGCTGACTACCGCGCCCCTGTAGATGTGCAGGGAGCGGTAGCGCTCATAAATAGGGTTAAGCTGGGTTGGAAGATGGCATAAAAAGCTTTTGCTTTCAGTGTTCAGTCAGTGTTTTTCACTCTGAATGTTTAGATGATCTTTAAGGGAAACTGTCATTTAGGTCCGTAATGAAAGGATGCGACACTAATACGTAATGTGTAATATTGATGTATAACAAATTAGGTGCATAAATAATATTTCTGCTAAGGGTTAGTTATGATTCATAATAGGAATGGTAATCCTACTGTAGCTAGTACTAAACAGATAATAAAACAAAACAAAGATGTGATAAACCTGCAATAATTAATTAATACAAATACACGAGATATCAGAAATAATAGAACTCAGAATCACTTTTGTATTGATCACGGGCCACTTCGAGGGGGCAACCTCCTTTGAGCAAGCTCAATACAATTAACTTCACTGTGCCTTTAATGACCTCAACACACACTTATATACTAAGTCTATGGCCAATACTATGAGTCAAAACCATGGGACATATAATACTACGAGACGACTTACAAAGCATATGCATCCAATACTATGGGTCAATACTATGGGCTAATATAAACTACGGATCAACAAATACTACGGGATGACTTACAAAACATATGCGTCCAACAACAATATACTAACATAGTAAAGCGAAGGGTTGACATAGGTTCCTAACATCCCCTCTCCCTTAGAAAAAGCTTTGTCCTCAAAGCTTTGGTTGGAGAAATTGTTGCAGAATCTGAAGGAGTGGTTCCCCGATTGCATCCTCGGGTTGCATTTCGGGCCATTGACGCCTTTGGAGTGTCAAGGAGGATTGCTTGGAAGGATGTAGATAAAGAAGAACCTTGTCAGCTGTGTGGAAAATGCGCTCAGAACGGTGCTGATCGGCTTGTTGTTTCAGGCGAATTCTGGCCATGTGAAGATTGTCCTGCAGAATGAGAAGAATCTGATCGCGGTTTCGAAGAACCGAGTCAATTTCCTGAACTGGGGAGCTGCTAAGGGTGTATGGAAGAAGAACTGGCGGTGTTTTTCCATAGACTTCTTCATATGGTGTCCTTTGAGATGTGGTATTGTACCACCAAAGCGCTACTAGGAAATCCATAGAAATAGTTGGACAAAGCTGTGTAGGGATGGGCAAGGGTTTGAGCAATCCCGAAAGGAGTGTCATTTCACCCTTGTTGACTTGGAAAGTATCATCGTCAGCCACCATCTGTTGAATTGTCATTTTTAGTCCCTACCAAAAGAAGTTACATTGTTCCCGGTCATACATTTTGCAGAACCCAGAGTGCCCTGTTGATGAAGAAGCATGGAGTTCATAGAAGAGATAGCCCTGTTGAACATATTACAACCAATTTGGAACAAGCAGAGAAAGACTTGTAAGAGAAACTGGGTCATCAATTGTGCGAGAAGGAGCATCTTCCACCATATTGTCCTTACCCTTCTTGTAAGTGATCACATAGGGATAACCGATGAGTTGGATAACCCATTTCAGGTATGTTGGGGAGGAGACCCATTGTTCCAGAAAAATTTTCCAGACTCTGGAGATCAGTCTTGATGGAGAAAGAATTCCCTAATAGGTATGGCTGCCACTTCTGTACTACATGCAAAATAGCCATCATTTCCTACTGAGAGGTAGATGTGGCCAAATTCTTACCGGAAAGGTCTCTTGAAGGCAGCAAGCGCATTGGTTCAGCAAAGATACTTGCATATCTATCCACAGAAGTAGTGGAGACTATTGATGGGTGCAGCTGAATGGAATTGAGCTGAGCGATGACACCATGTGAATTCTTCTTAAGGATTTTTTCCAGGCGATGTGAACTGATGATGCAGAGAGACCCTGGTTGTAAGCCCATAAATTTGTGTTGTGCCCCATTGACTTTAAACTGCATCCAAAGTTCAGCAAAATCCGATAAGATGGGGCCAAGTGTGCGTAAGCATTGAACACCCAAAACCACATCACATCTGCCTAAGGACAAGGAAAACATGTCAGAGCGTAGGTTATAATCTTCCATAGAGATACGCACATTGTGACACTTCCCCTTGCAAGGTAAGGTGCCCCCATTGACAACCATGACTTCAAAGTTGGATCAAGGATGGACAAAACAATTAGCCTATTTGGCAATCCGAGGGTCAATGAAGTTATGAGTGCTACCAGAATCAATGAGTATGGTAAGAGGGAGCTTCTTGAAGTATCCCCTCACCCGCATTGTTTGTGGGGTGGTGACGCCGGTTACAGCATGGAGAGAGATCTCGGGTGGGTCATCCTGAGATGGGGTGTCAACAGGCGGGTGTTGAATGTCGACCTGATCATCTACTGTATCTGTAGCTTCTTCACCAAGTTCTAAGGTAGCCAGAGAATCCACATCCAAGAGATAGAGATTTTGTTGAACACATCTATGTCCCCGAGTGAATTTCTCATCACAATTATAGCAAAGCCCTTTTTCTCAGCGTGCCTGCATTTCTATTTCAGACAAATTCTTGATAGGAATTGGTTGAGGAGCAGGCGTGATGGGAGGTCATTGGGAACCCATATTGCTGAAGGGAACAAAGGTGGGTTGGGAGCGTTGTTGAGCTACGATCTTGTCCTCGGCCAGCTTAGCCAACCCTAGGACTTCCATCATTGTGTTGGGACAAAACATTTTGACCTCTGAGCGGATTTCATCCTTGAGACCACTAATAAAACAACTCTTGTAGAATTCATTAGACAATCCTTCGGTGTGATTGGCCAATTTCTCAAATTTTGTCTGATACTCTCTCACTGTGCCAATTGGGTGAAGTTTAGTGAGTGCTCCTGTGAAATCATCAAAAGCACTAGGACCAAGTTGTGGCAAAATGAGTTGGCAAAAATCTATCCAGTTTGGCTCGGGATGAGCTTTGATGTACCAACGGTACCATTGAAGGGCTTCCTATTCCAAATGAAAGGATGCAAGTGGAACTTTCTAGGCATCAGAAGTATTATGCAGACTGAAATAGTGTTTTGCTCGATATATCCATCCAGTCGAATCAGTACCATTGAAGTGAGGAAAATCAAGCTTCGGCCCACAAAAATTGCTGGAAGAAGAGAACCTGGTGGCTGCAAAAGATTCTGGCTGTCTGGTATTGTTCATGGCTAAATGCTGAAGATGGAGGTTGATAAATTTTTCATCCAGATCTTGGAGTTTGGTTTGGATGGCTGCAAGTACTTCCTCCATGGTGTGTGCTCCTGCACGGGTGACAAACATAACCAGTTTTTTTTTTTTTTTGTTTGGAATGGGTAGAAAAACACAAACATAAACTGATTTAGTAAAGGGAAATTTGGATTGTGGAAACAATCTGATGGGTAATAGGGGTTTGACTAGATTTTGGACACTGTCGAAAGGACAAGAAAGCAAAAAGGGGGATTTCAGAAGCAGGGTGATAGAATGAGAAAATTTGGCAGAGAGGGACAAAGAAGCAGAATTCAAAAAGGAACTCTGTGGTAAAATTTGAAGGTGATTGGGTGAAATCTGAGGAAGTTATGGAAAACCCTAAAAATAGAGAAATGTGGGATTTCGGGCTTTGGGAAGGGGAATTGGGGATAGGGTCCTCAGGAATGAAAGATGCAGAATGGGATGACAGGAGTTCCCTGAATTTTTTTTCAGAAATGGATCGACAACAGTGGCGCAACGGCGCGGAAGGGATCGAAAATGGCTGGATCTGAAACGGTGACTCGATCTGGAATGACTTTCCGAATAGATCTGAAACGGATGGATCTGGAGCGGAAGTGATCGGAAACAGTTCAACTCAAAATAGATATGGACCCCAGGAATGGACACCTTCCTAATAGTTCAGCTGTTTCACTCGGCCACCGATGCTGTCTGACGGCTTGCGTATTGGGGCAGTACTCCTCACTCCACGGCTCAGGTAAAACTGATAATCACTTTACCACAAACGACAACTCTTGGTTTACCTCACGGGTGAGAACTAATCAATCAAGTAAGGAAAATTATTTTTATTTGAAATGAATACATTTGTTTGAAGAAAATATTTAAAATATTAATAATTTAATAAATTATCAGAAATATTTAATAACTTAAAAAACTATTAGAAATATTTACAAATTAAATATTTTTTGAAATAATTACACTTCATCTTATTTAAATTGAAGAACTAAATAAGTTAACAAATTATTTGAAATTAATACATTTATTAATTACAACAAAAAATAGAGTTGTGAACCCCACATACATACATACTTATATATATTAACATATATATATATAGTGGTATAGCAAGAAAAGAAATGCTAACACAAGTTTATCGAAAATACATCATTTTTACCTACATACCTATATGATAAAACTATTAAAAAATAATTGTGTTTATTCTTTGTTAATGTTTATTAATTATTTTTATATTAATGATATATATATATATATATATATATTATTTTTATATTAAAAATATATATATATTATAGTATGGCTTGAAGAGAGATGCGGTTCTAACACTCGTCTATCATACATCATCTAAGGTATCATACATCGGTCTATCATACACCATTTATGGCATCGAAAAGTATTCAAATAAATAAACAGAAAACCATAACATAGTGTTGAAATTATTCACAATCGAAAACAATATATATTATGGGATGGCCATAAGAGAGATGCTAACACCAGTCTATCATACAGACGAATACAGCAAATACATCGTCTATCATACAAGAAAATACATCATTTTTACCTACTTACCCTCATGATAAAACCATTAAAAAAGAATTATTTTTATTCTTTGTTAATGTATATTAATAATTTTTATATTAATTGTAAATTATATATATATATATATATATATATATTAAAAAACATATATATTATGATATGGCTAGCAGAGAGATTCGGTACACTCATAAAAAAAACAGAAAGTTTAAATATAAATAGTAAACAAAAAATAATATTATAATTTTGCATATATTATTTAAAAATTATTTATAACTTTACAAATTATCTTAAATAACATTATAAATTATTTTTATTTCAAATGAATACATTTGTTAGAAGGAAATATTTAAAAATTAAATAATTTAAAAAATTATTGAAAATATTTAGTAACTTAAAGAATTATTAAAAATATTTAAGAATTAAATATTCTAACATATTATTTGAAATAAATACAATTTATCTTATTTAAATTTAAGAACTAAATAAATTAACAAATTATTTGAAATGAATACATTTATTAATTACAAAGAAAAGTAAAGCAATGAACCACATATATATATATTATGATATGGCAAGAAAAGAGATGTTATCATGAGCCTATCGAAAATACATGGGCTATCATACAGAAAATACATCATTTTTTACCTATGTACTTATATGATAAAACCATTAAAAAATAATTGTATTTAATCTTTGATAATGTTTATTAATTATTTTTTTATTAATGATAAATAATATATATATATATATTATTTTTTATATTAAAAACAATAAATATTTGGTATGGCTCGAAGAGAATGTGGTTTTAACACTTGTCTATCATACATCATTTTTGGCATCCAAAATATTCAAATTAATAAACAAAAAGCCATAACATAGTGTTGAAATTATTGACAATTGAAGACAATATATATTATGGTATGGCGAGAAAAGAGATGCTAACAATGGTTTATCATACAAAAAATACATCGTCTATGATACAGAAAATACATCATTTTTACCTACTTACCTGCATGATATACATCATTTTTACCTACTTACCTCCATAATGAAACCATTAAAAAATAATTGTATTTATTATTTGTTAATGTTTATTAATTATTTTTATATTTATAGTAAATTTTATATATATATATATATATATATATATTATTTTTTATATTATAAACAATATATATTATGGTATGGCTAGAAGAGAGATGCTAAACAATATATACTATGGTAATTAGAAAGAATTTAAAATATAAATAGTAAACAAAAAATAATATTATAATTTTCCATATATTATTTAAGAATTCAATAAATTCACAAATTAACTTAAATAAGATTATAAATTATTTTTATTTGAAATAAATACATTTGCTAAAAGGAACTAATTAGATGAGGGTTTCCAATTTTCTGGAGAAGATGAGTGAAAAGAGAGCTACAAGAAATGCTATCTGATAACGGCTGATTTTGGACCACTTTCAACATTTCTCTCTGTGACGATTGGAGGTGGTGCAGAGAAGTCAGATTGGACGTCGGTGGGATGGTGCGTCCACAGGGGAGGGGGCTCTCCCCTCGTCCTCTTCAATGCACAATGGTTGATTCGGAAGTGAGAAAGGATCGAGCGAAGCAGCATGAAGGAGGACAGAGCCTGGAGAAGCAGGTAGCGATAGGAGGAGAAGGTCCGGAACTGCGGCCTGGGAAGCAGGAAGCGGACAGGGAAGGAATCGTAGGGAGTATGGGACTCAAGAAAAAGGAAACAGGCAGAGGCAACACAGGAATAGGAGCTTGTATACCGAAATCCATTTGCACTTCGGCTATAACGGTAAACTCCACCAAAGTTAAGGAATGAATTCAGTATATGACGGACCATGCACTTATTGGAAAGTTCATGGGGATATGGCCTATGGAGAAAGCTCTGATATGGTAGATCAATGCAACATGGAAACCTAAGGGAAACTTTGATCTCTTGCTGGGCTCCAAGGGCTTCTTCATGGTGGTATTCCTAAATGTGGAGGATAAGGATCAGGTATTTGAAGGAGGTCCATATTGTATATTCTCTTAAAATGAAAAGAAAACCTGAGAGTTACCATGCAGTAGCTTGATAGAGTTTGATTCTCTGTTCTTATTCTTTCAACTGCTCGCTACCAGGAATGCATTCGATTATCTGCGTAGTTGAAGATAGAGCTTAGTCTCTTTTTTATAAAAAAAAAACATGATTGCTGGATGTTTTTTATTTTGATAGATCATTGCAGATACACTTGATTGTCTGCGTAGTTAATGATAGAGTAGAGTCTCTTTTCTTTATTTAAACTCGATTGTTAGATTCTTAGATCATTGCAGATACCTTTGATTGTTTGCATAGTTGATGTTAGAGCAGAGTCTCTTTTTATTTAAACCTGATTGTTGGTTGTTGGTTATTTGATAGATCATTGCAGATACATTTTGACTGTTTGCGTAGTTGATGATAGAGTAGAGTCTCTTTTCTTTATTTAAACTTGTTTGATATATTTTTAGATCATTGCACATACATTTGATTGTCTATGTAGTTGATGTTATAGTAGAGTCGACTTTTATTTAAACCCAATTGTTGGGTTTTGTTAGTTAATAGATCATTGCAAATGCATTTGATTGTCTGCGTAGTTGATGATAGAGAAAAGTCTCTCTTTTTATTAAACACGATTGCTGGATTTTCGTTATGTGATAGATTCATTGCAAGTAAATTTTAATTGTTTTGGCAGTGAGTGGTAGTTACAACTCTACATATGTGTTAATGTTATGCAATTGTTCCTTGGATCGTTGATGTAAATACCTTTCTTCTTGATAAGCTATTTTCTTTACTAGATAACAAGTTTGTGTTTATACTGTATCGCTACCATCATTTTTTTTAGATCGCACGAAAGGATTAGCTACTCATCTTGAATCCTATTGAGTCTATTATGTATAGCACTGTTATGTTAATACCTCATTCATATTTTTATGTAGAGTTGATTGTCTAGAAAGATCTATGATAAGATATTTTACTACTAGAGAATAGACCCTTGTAAGTATGTTGACGTTAGCATTGATTGTATTGGAAATACTTTTGAGGAGAGAGGCTGTGAGAAGTGGAATTTGAATAACGCAACAATTGTGTTGCAGATGTAAGTTTCTATTTTATAAAAATGGTGCAACTTTTCTTGTGGACGTAGCCCAAATTTGGGTGAACCGTGTATATTGGATTCTCTCTTATCTGTCTATGATGGCGTTGTGGTTTAAACTAGTTACATGTATAATTAAGTTTCTGCAAGCATGCAAAGTTTATCATTATATCAAATGAGTAAGTCTGGTTGAATAAATCATAAAATAAATAGTTACATCACGGGGGGTTCACTCAGTGAACTTGTTACATGGCACGACCGTTCACATGATATTAAAGAATATCCCTAATTTCACTAAATATTGGAAAATTCCTCCTAAAATGTTATTGTTGAACCCCCCTCCCAATATGCCTTTCCAACTAAGAAAACCCCTAGTTTCACTAAATATTGTAGGTATCCATTTTTATCAACCCATTTTTAATACCTCCTTTATATCATATTATCAAGTTGTAACAGATAGGAGCCCTAACACAACTTAGTATAAGCAAACAAGATTCTAAATAAAATAATAGCATAATGGTAATAATGATCCCACTAGGATTGTCGGGGTGACTGATCAATTTGTAGCGTTGGATAGTGGAATACCCAATGGAATAGTACAAGGGAAGGAAAAATGTGTGAAAGGAAACCTATTCAAGAGATCAACATAACAAATAATGTAAAAGCATGATAGTCTAATAATTAGTGCAATGTTTAGAAAATATCAGAATTGCAGATGTTTCACACCACAACCTACCAATCTACGAATTTTATATCATGTAAATATAAGCATAGCCATAGAGAGCTCATGTTTTCTATAAGCTTAATAAATTAAAATCCATAAAAATGCAAAATTGAAACCGTTTCATGGATAGGCTCCCCTACCTTCCTATAAAAACTAACATTATTGATGTTTGAACCCCAATGAACATAGAAAAATTCTTCTTACTTTTCAATAACACCATATGATCTTGTGCATATCTTGGATTTGGGTCATTCACAAGATGCAAAGAATTTCCTCCACTCCTCTACAATTATTCTTGCAATCAAGGGAATTAATAACATTTAGTTACATTTTCTTAGGTTATATCTTTTTTTTTTAATCTTTAAAAGAGAGGTCAAAATTTCCATTGTTAGCTTTCAAGCATGCAATAGTTCTAAAGATACATAGATGGTGAAACTTATATGATACCATTTCATGGTAACAATAACACATAGGGTATGTAAATAAGGATTTAGATTTTAACCTATGTTCATGTCAGTTCCAATACAATATCAAGACAGATTCCTTGCATATAAGAATTGAAATTAGAATTATGAATGTGCCAAATATAACTCAATTTAACAACTCTACATAACTGGCAATGTGAAAATGTTAAAGAAGAATACAAAAAGTTGAAAGAAATAATTAGTCAAGAAAGATTGATCTAAATTTTCTTGGTTCGAGTGAGACAAAAATGATTGATCTCACTTTTCTTAGTTGTCGTGGAGCAAGGTTTGATTAAATCGGAATGCCCATCTAAACCCCAACCTAAAAAATGAAGAGTTGGATTTTTTACTCGAATGCCTAGTGTAATGCCCCTACAATGACTATAGACCTTACGGGCACCTGTAAAGTGACCTGGCTGAACATCTTCGATAAGTGGTCTCTTGAGCCTTGTTATGTCTTAAATGATTGAGGAAAACTTGAAAATGTGAATGACGACAATAATTGATAAATGAATTAAGGAATTAAATTATATGTGTAGAGTGGGATAATTGATTGATTACATTTTGCTTAATGATTAGCCTTGATTGATCAAGTCAAAGTGTGGTGGGACAGTGACAATCCTAGCTCTACGACTCGAGAGGACGCAACTGAGATGCGTCATAGCTTTCCGCATTTATTCGGAACTTCGGGATGAAGTTCTAAATAAGTAGGGGTGTATGTAATGCCCCTAGACTACTGCAGACCTTGAGGGCACCTTTCTGAGTGACCTGACTGATTGAAACATTAATAAAATGACCCCTTGATGTTATATTGAGTATATTCATGACTCCGACTGATTGTGAATCAATAAAATAATGATATATGTGTATTTGGATAGTTGACGTAAATGAATGATTACATGTTGTTTAACGATTAACTTTAATTATGAAAAATGTACATGTGAATGATGCTTAATGACTAGTTGTATGATTGATAATGTTATGAGAATGAAGAAAGTAAATATTAATGAGATGCATTTCTGATTATGTGAATGAGTAATGTTATGAGTAAACTATAAATGCTTAACGAAATAACAGATTTAGGAATCATATTATGATAATTGAGGACACTACTACTAATATATGTTTGTGAGAAATGTGTGTAGTGGTACGTGAAACGGTTCACCGACGGACACACAAGGGAATTGAAGGGTTGTAGAGTACGGATAAATCACTCACGGGAGAGCGATGACGATGTCGACTTCCGACGGAATACCACGCATGAGTAGAGAAGCATTGATCCACTTACTCAGGAGAAGCATAAGGTCGTGCGGTTGGGCCACAACGGAGTTGGTCATGTACGAATTGAGGGGCGCACACTAAGAACGTCCTTACTCCTCGGCGCCATTAGTCCCTAATACTGTGTATATGGAGGATAGAAGGTAACGGCTCCTGAAATCCCTACATGAAGTTCCCGCAAGTCAGAATGAAAGGATATCAGCAGAAGGGCCAGACAATGTGGTACCTTTCCAAGAACAGAAAGAGTGGACGCAAGGACCCGACGATGTGGTACCTTGCCGAGAAATGGAAACGACAAATGACTCGACCCAATAGAGTGGTGCCATGTCAGGGAAATGAAGTTAAGGAACGGGAAGGCCCAACGGCGCGGCACTGGGATCCTAGTAAAAATAATTGTTAAACTAAATTGCATAGACATATAAATTTGCACCTAGAACATTTACTTAGAGAAATGCATTTTAGTACTTTAAACAATAGAAATTAGTACTTGAGACTTTTGCACATAAAAAATTGTTTTAGCAGTTAAAATAATATTAATTGTTATTTATGCATTTGCACATGAAATATTATTTTAATTTAAAATAATATTAATTGTCATTTATGCATTTGCACATAAAATATTAATTTGAGTATTTAAAATAATATAAATCGTTATTTATGAGCAAAGTAGAATCTCAAGCATAGACACCTAGTCAACTCCACCTTCACCACAAGTTTAGGAGTTAGGTGAAACATCTTGGGGACAAACATGAGCAAACATAGGAATGTTGTTGCATCTCCTAGGAAACTTGACACATGGATTTGTGAGATAAATTACTTTTTGAATATTAAGGAAATGGGTATTTTGCATGAAGTGACATGTGTCGTAGGAGAAGTTTCTATATAAGGAAGGCTTTGGGGATGGGTAAATGACCCATTTTTTGGATGGATATTGTAATTCTTGCGATAGATGCGACTTGTTTCTATTGGGATTTGGCTAGAAATTCTTGTGGGGGGGGAACCCATTGAAGAGTTTATTGAAAGGTGTGTGAGCTTTACGACCCAAAGCACGGGGGAGGCCATGCAACTGAAAGCATGAGCCTATGGTTGGGTGGTGAAGCTAACGGTTGCTTCGCTTATGGTTAAACGAGCTTCATTGGAGGGATCCTACAGAAGACGTAGACGACAATGTCCCAGCTGGATCGGGTTGATAGGTTATGATTTTGTTTATATTTGCTAAGTTATTTAGTTAAATTTATTTTATATATCTTGTAATTATGGTTTTTAATCTCTTTTGTATGAAGTTGTGGAGTTTCAGGTTAAGACAGAAGGACTCTACAGGAGGGGCCATACATTTGTTATCAGAGTTGGTCAAGCCTTGAGGGCACTAGACTCATATTTCTACTGAGGGCTTGTCGGTATCTTTGTCGAAGGTCGGATCTGGACAGTTAAATCGACCGCTGCTACAACAATCTACTTCGCCTCAGACTCAACAAGCGAATCAGGTTCAATTGCTTTTAATATTATTTTCCAACCATTCTGAGTTTTATACCTATGGATTTATGTTTGGAAAACGAATAAAATTTACAGTTTGAATCAAGAAGTTTTATTGAATTTTAAATGTTATTACTGTGGAGCGAATCTATGAATTATATTCAGAGTATATTTCTGTTAAATAAAATTTTTAATACTCTGTTCGAATTAAAGAAATTAGCGATCCATTCTCATATTACATTCAGCATTGCATTTCTGTCAATAGAAATTGTAATACGTTGTTTTAGAATGATGAAATTGGTGGATCCCTTCTCATATTATATTCAGAGTATACTTGTGTCAATAGCATTTTTAATACTCTGTTCGGACTAAAGAAATTAGCGATCCATTCTCATATTGCATTCAGCATTAAATTTCTGTCAATAGAAATTTTAACTCTGTTCGGATTGAAGAAATTAGCGATCCATTCTCATATTACATTCAGAATTATATTCCTGTCAGGAGAAATTTAAAATACTCGATTTGGATTGAAGAAATTAGTGATCCATTCTCATATTACATTCAGAATTATATTCCTGTCAGGAGAAATTTTAAATACTCGATTTGGATTGAAGAGATTAGTGGATCCGTCCTCATATGACATTCAAAGTTATATTTCTGGCAATGGAAATTTTAATACTCTGCTCCGAATGAAGCCTTTGAGGATCCAGCCTCTCCGTGCATCGTAAATTATAATTCGGTTCCTAACCTTTGTTAAACTTTGTGTTTTATTTACTTCAAGACTTTGCATTTGGGATTTGGGAATTTAATTTCAAACCTGCCAATCGTTCTGGGATAAGAGAAGAAACGCTAGGAATTATCTTTTGAACAGCTCTGATTATTGTTCATTTTACAATCTCCGTGCCCTAATTTCGGAACGGAAGAGGCGTTCTAGATCCGTAATTGAGATGGCATATTATTTTGTTTATTAATTTACATGTTCTATTTTCGAATCTGTAAGGCTATGAATTTAGTTTTAATTGAAGCTTTAACAGCTCAGCGTGTTCCATTTCGATGGCGACCTCAGCTTTTGATGTTAATTTTTAATTTAAAGCTTTTAAAAGTTGGAGTGGAAAGTTGAGCAACAACATTCGATTTTCAATGTGAATGTGGTTTCGAGATATTTTAGATTGCCATCATTTAGGCCCTACCAGATACAATAGGATATCATACAACCCTCATTTCGTCATACCCGTCGGACCTTTCCAGGCTTCGATTCGAAGTTGTTTCTAGTCCAATTTCTCAGATACTGGCTTCTAAAGATTCCTCTCCCCTTTAGCTTTCATTCCCCTCTTTCGATTGACAGTAAATCACCCGTTTCTGTTTAATATTTTATGCTCCCATGGTTTCGAGTCTTCCTTCCTTGAAGGGTACGTCTCTCCTGCACAGCTTCGAAATCTGTCGATTGCAGTTTGATTTCGAGGTAACGATCTATATACTGCTTCACAATTGTGTTGATTCAACATCCCTTAATTTATATTCTATCATTTCTGGTACATTGACTAGTATGTTCAACTCGTATCACCTTTGATCAACCTGCTGTAATCTTATCCGACATTCTATAAAATCAATACACCCAGGGTTTCGATTAACCCGAATCTTGGTCCTCCATTAAATACTCTGTTACGAATCTTGAAGGAGTTGGAAGCCGAATACAACAGTAAGTTTTTAATTTATTCCTTAAACTCTGTTCTGGCGGAGGAAATTCGTTCCACAGCACTTTTAATCTCTATACTATCAGTTGGAAACCGACTGCAGCATGATCGGATCGTTTGATTCTTGAATTCTTTTTTTTTATGGATCCACAACATCCCTTAATTTATATTCTTTCAAAAGTGTCAAATCTCTACTATTGCTTGACGCCTATCTGGGTGATCCCCTGCATACTGAAATCCGATGACCGGGTTAACGCTTATTTATTGTCTTAATTATTGTTATGACTTAATGTCAATCGGTTTGATCCTTCTCTCATTTGCTTGGTCTGTGCGAATCAACCTCATAGCGTTCGAATCTGGATCTGAATCATTGTTGGAAGCACTGTATTGACTTTTTTTTTTTGAATTCTGGAGCTATTTATTTTCCGTTATCATTGATTCTCCTAGATTACCTTTGCATGGACGATGGCGTTTATATGAACTACTACCTGTCGAATGCCCTCAATAACCCATGTATTCGGTTGTGGTGATTCCTTATATCTTCATATCTAAATTTTGTAAGTGTGAAATAAATAATCGAAGTGTAATTCGATCTAGAGTTGAGTTCATAGAGAGGTCGTGATTGGTGGTTTTAACAACGATAGGATTATTATATTAAAACTATGGCAGATGGAAAGTTCAGTTGATTCCGCATATGTTCTTTTGACATAAATTTTGGCGCTATTCTAAATAAGTGATCAAAGAATGTAGACTGTGAGCAGTCTACCTAGTGATGTGCAGCGTTTCAATGAATAGATGTTGCATTAAAGCATCTATTTAAGTTCTATGGGGTAAGTTATACTGCTCAATTATTTGAGCGGATGGAAGCGTAGATAGAAATTCACTTGAGATCCACTAAATAACTATCAACTTTAAATGATGGAACGGAGAATCAAGATATAAATTCACTTGAGATCCACTAAATAACTATCAAATTTAAATGATGGAACGGAGAATCAGTTAACTAGCCGATAGGAAATTGTTGCTGGCTGATATCTCTCTGAGTCCTGAGATCTCATCCAACTGCATTAAGCCTTTTGGCGCTCTAAATTCTTTACTACCTTCGAAGACTTTGCGTAGAGTGTCTAACTTGTAAAACTGAATCCTGGTGACTTCCCTTAATTTGCGTGAAATATAATTAAATGGCACTTCTGAAAAGAGGCACGCCCTCCTGATTTGGTGGTTAATATAAGAGAGAGTTAAACCTTTGCTTAGTGAACCTTCACAATCAGCGATGTGAAAACTGTGTTTGATGAAGATCAATACATGCGTGATGAATAAAGGAATTAAAGTTATTGTTACTAAGTTTGGATTTCAGGTTTACAAGATTATGCAAATGAGTCCCGATAGCTGTCTAGTGGAAGTTAATAGGTGTTATCGTTTTGGAATGTGTAAAGAGTAATAAGCATTGTATCAAATTTGTTAAGAATGATAGTTAAAATATATGCGAGAAGTGGAAGTTCATAAGCATCATTATATTAATTGTAGTTAAGACAGGTTCTAGTATTTGTTATTGCTTTATGATAAAAAGAAAAGGAAACATGTGTTGTGGTTACGGTGGATCTATGGGATTATGATGTGGTATATAAAATGTGACTTAGCGAACAAAGTAATTCCATAGTTATATATAATTATACGATAATGTTGTTTTGTGATTAAAAAGCATGGAGTAAAGTTTAAAGTATCCATAGGTCATATTGGTTAACTCTTAGGTACGTGACTAAATAAAGGACTGATGTTTTTGGAATAATTGCTTATTATTGATTAAAACGTTATTTAAGTAGACCGTATATGCATCTGGACTATATCATGGAATCACATCATAATCACTAAAAGCATGATAGCACCGATTTATTGTCTACACTATTTTAATGATATTTAAGTGATTATATATATATATATATATATATATATATATATATATATATTGTAAAGTTGTTATTTGATATTTGTATGTATTTATTATATAAAATTTTTGGAAAACTGTTAGTTGATATACATATTAGTATTTAATATATAAATTCTGGAAAACTGTCACTTGATATATTTATTGGTATTTAATACATACATGTTTGGTAAAGTTGTGATTTTATGTATATGTGTATTTATTATATAAATTTTGGAAAAATGTAAGTAGATACATATTGGTATTTAATATATACTTTTTGAAAATTTATTATTTGATATATATTTGTATTTAATATATAAGATTTGGAAAGTTATCATTTGATATATATATTGGTATTAATATATATATATTGGAAAGTTCCCATTTTGATATATATTGCCTTCGGTAAATAAAAATTTTGGAAGGTTGTGATTTGATATATATGTATTGATATTTAATATAATATATTGGAAAGTTGTTATTGATATATAGAAAGCCAAGTATGGATATTTTGACAACCATTTGATTATGTGGCAAGATATTGGTTTAACTAAATAAATTTTAAATTTTAAAAATTTTTATATATCCAAAATTTGGGGATTATATCTTACAACCTCATTTGATCATTTCAAAGCTAAATATATATTATATTATACATATACATAGATACTAGAAATTGAATTGGACTCGATAGTTTGAATTTTTATTTTTCACATTAGGAGGAGTTTACTTTTAAATTATTATAAACATAATAAGTCCAACTGGGGAAATGCAAAAGTTGGAAGATAGTTTTGAAAATTGTAAATAGGTTGGACACAAATAATAGGGAAAAATCAAGGCGAATTTTTGTGAAATGAAGTATCAAAACAACGAGTTGAACACAATTATGTTAACCTCATGACATGACGAGAAAAAAATATATGAAAAGATGACTAGACCTTAAGACAAGACTCGATGGGACTATATAGACGCATAAGATGAAACTTGGAAAGTCCACCAAAAGGACCAAATGAAGACAATTTTAGTAAAATGATGTATGGAGATGATGAACACAATGAACTGAACGGAATGCAGCTAACCCGAGGACATAGTCAACCCTGATGAAATTACGACTAGCCGAGATAGGACTTGATGATCATGAGAAAAACACTCATAGTATGAATTGATGAGACTAACAAAGTGGTCTTATGACAACATAAATGATAAAATGAGGTAAGGATGTGATAAGCTCATTAACCTGGACATGATGATATTAACGAAGGAAATAAGAGATACATTTTTTTTTCTTCATATGTTCGACTAAGCCGCTAAGTTTCGACACTAGGAATCTTATGGATTTGAGAACCGACATTTAGGGGTTTGGAAGTAGTCATATGGAATTTGGTTTTTGGACTATTTGAGAGTCTCTCTTGTTTTGTTAAATACGTGATTATATCTTACCTATCTATATTTGACTAAATATCTTATGATGTTTACCTTCTCATCTAGGAGGGAGGATAACCAATTAGATTAGAATCCTTGCTTGGATTTGTTATGTTGATTGATGATTTCATAAACTATTGGGTGGATATTGACGCAGTGCAACTTGTAGATAATTTGGACATCCTAAACCTTCGTAGATGACTAGGATGTATAGAAAATCTAAGCTGGTACTAACAATTATGAAGGCATTATTGGATTTGCATTACGCAGAATTATGATTGAGTTCCTAAGAATGTATATGGAACCTTGTCGGGTGAGAAAGAAAACTAGTGATCTGAACCACTAGTGCTTATGGCCATGATTGTTTGAGAAAAATAGAAGAAAATGACAAGAATATGAAAATAGGAAAATATAGTAAAGCTTAATATCAAAAGTACAAGAACAAATTTAAACTTTGGGACGAAGTTCTAAATAAGTGGGGGTGTATGTAATGCCCCTAGAATGACTATAGACATTAAGGGCACTTGTCGAGTGACTTGGCTGAACAACTTCGATAAGTGATCTCTTGAGACTTCTTATGTCTTAAATGATTGAGGAAAACCTGAAGATGTGAATGACGACAATAATTGATAAATTAATTAAGGAATTAAATTATATGTGTGGAGTGGGATAATTGATTGATTACATCTTGCTTAATGATTATCCTTGATTGATCAAGTCAAAGTGCAGTGGGACAGTGACAATCCTATCTCTACGACTTGGGAGGATGCAACTGAGATGCGTCATAGCTTTCCACATTTATTCTGAACTTCGGGACGCAGTGGTAAATAAGTAGGGGTGTATGTAGTGCCCCTAGACTACTACAGACCTTGAGGGCACCTATTTGAGTGACCCAACTGATTGAAACATTAATAAAATGACCCCTTGATGTTATAATGAGTATATTCATGACTACGACTGATTGTGAATCAATAAAATAATGATATATTTGTATCTGGATAGTTGATGTAAATGAATGATTACATGTTGTTTAACGATTAACTTTGATTATGAAAAATGTACCTGTGAATGATGCTTAACGCCTAGCTGTATGATTGATTATGTGATGAGAACGAAGAAAGTAAATATTGATGATATGCTTTTCTAATTAGATGAATGAGTAATGCTATGAGTAAACTATAAATGCTTAACGAAATAGTAGATTTATGATAATTGAGGATAGTACTACTAATATATGCTTGTGAGAAATGTGTGTAGCGGCAGGTGAAATGGTTCATCGACGAACACACAAGGGAATTGGATGTTCATGGAGTACGGATAAATCACACATGGGGAGAGCGACGACGATGTTGACTTCCGACAGAATACCACACATGAGTAGACAAGCATTGATCCGCTTACTGAGGAGAAGCGTGAGGTCGTGCTCGTGGGCCACAACAGAGATGGTCACATACGAGTTGAGGGGTGCGCAATAAGGAAGGAATTAATCTCAGCGCCATTAGTCCCTAATAGTGTGTAGATGGAAGATAGAAGGTAACGGCTCCTGAAATCCCTACATGAAGTTTCCGCAAGTCAATATGAAAGGATATCGACAGAAGGGCCCGACGATGTGGTACCCTGTCTAGAATGGAAAGAGTGGACGCAAGGACTTGCCGATTGGTACCTTGCTGAGAAATAGACACGACAGATGACTGGACCCGACGGAGTAGTGCCATGTCAGGGAAATGAAGTTAAGGAACGAGAATTCCCGACGGCGCGGCACCGGGATCCTAGTAAAAATTATTGTTAAACTAAATTGCATAAAGATGTATAAATTTGCACCTAGAACATTTACTTAGAGAAATGCATTTTAGTACTTTAAACAATAGAAATTAGTACTTGAAACTTTTGCACATAAAAGATTGTTTTAGCATTTAAAATAATATTAATTGTTATTTATGCATTTGCACATGAAATATTATTTTAGCATTTAAAATAATATTAATTGTTATCTATGCATTTGCACATAAAATAGTATTTTGAGTATTTAAAATAATATAAATCCTTATTTATGAGCAAAATAGAATCCCAAGCATAGACACCTAGTCAACTCCACCTTCACCACAAGTTTAGGAGTTAGGAGAAACATCTTGGGGACAAACATGAGCAAACTTATGAATGTTGGTGCAACTCCTATAAAACTTGACACATGGATTTGTAAGATAAATTACTTTTTGAATATTAAGGAAATGGGTATTTTGCATGAAGCAACATGTGTCGCAGGGGAATTTCCTATATAAGGAAAGCTTTGGGAATGGGTAAAGGACCCAGTTTTTGGATGGATATCGTAATTCTTGCGATAGATGCGACTTGTTGATATTGGGGTTTGGTTAGAAATTCTTGTGGGGGGGACACCCATTGAAGAGTTTCTTGAAAGGTGTGTGTGAGCTTTATGACCCAAAGCTCGGGGGAGGCCATGCAACTGAAAGCATGAGCCTATGGGTGGGTAGCTAAGCTAACGGTTGCTTCTCCTATGGTTAAACGAACTTTGTTGGATGGATCCTATGGAAAATGCGGATGGCAATGGACCAGCTGGATCGGGTTGACAGGTTATGGTTTTGCTTATATTTGCTAAGTTATTTAGTTAAATTTATTTTATATATCTTGTAATTATGGTTTTTAATATCTTTTGTATCAAGTTGTTGAGTTTTAGGTTAAGATGGAAGGACGCTACAGGAGGGGCCCTACACCTACAAAAAATACAATATACTTGTTCAACACCAAAACTCCCAATTAGCTACATATCTTAACTTAAAGATGGAAAAAATATAACATCAATTCAAACCAAGCCTAGATAAGATATTAAATGATGATTGCTTAATACCATTAATCCAAAGAGACTTCCATCAATATTATCATTGGTACACTATTATTAGATTTATGCAAAACTTAGGATCATAAGCAATATCAAATAGAAATGGGGGGTCCTTAAGTTTAGATGGGTGTGAATTGATCCCATGATTTGGAAGTATGAATCCATCCCATGATTTGGAGGTTATTCCTCATCCGACCCGAATATAATAACCCCAATATTTATATTACTATGTCAAATTAAAACCCCCCTTGACCCCTTAATATAGGGAAATATATTTTTTAGGTTTTTTAGGAGTATTCAAACACCCAATATGAATGGACATGATATGATATTGCCTCACTAGTGAACCCCCCGTGAGTTACATTAAGAAACATCATGATTGGTTACATATGTAACTAGGATGCTTGAATGATCTCTCGTTATTATGTTTATATATGAATGTTTCCTTATGGTCTTTAATACTAATGAATTTGGATTATGAACTATGGAAATCATTGGTGTTATGGAATATCCACCTAAGAACCTATTTGTTAATGGATGGAAAGGTAAATGGAAGGCATTCTTAAAAAGTCGGTAATAATTGTTAGAATACAAAGACACTTATAGAATAAATGATAGCCTCTTGGTAAGGTCCATTAATTCTTCAATTGGAGTTTTTGTTTCACAATGGTTTTACGCCATGAAAGAGGTGTGTTTAAATTGTTCTTATAATAATACTAGGGTACAACCAGAAGAAAGTATGGAATATTTTGTTAAGATTCAAGATGCTAAGACAGAAAATAGCAGCATTACATTCCATTTCACAATAATAGCATATACAGGATCACTGAAGAAACAACAAGCACAGCATAAACACAAGAGACACAGATTTATCCTAGGAAACCCTCATGGGGTAGAAAACCCAGCAAAGCTTCCTCAATATAGATGACCAGCAATATACAAAGATGCAAACCAAAGACATGATCTCCTCCTCCACCATAGCATACCTCTCCTCCACAAGTGCACTACATTCTAAGTGAGGGAAGTGTGTGTATAATGAGGAACACATCTCCTCTATTTGTACACATCTTTGACTTGTACTTTATATTAACTAGGTCGGCCCCAACTTTACCACTAGGTTAAACACCCCACTATAACTGACTGGGCCGAACCCACTAGGGTGTTCTAACAACCCTTTGACCCACATAACACATACAGGGCCGACCCCCACTAGGGAAGTCTAATAACCCAAGTTAACACATTCCGATGGAGGAATAAACATCTCCGGATATACACTAAGATCTTTACGGAGGAATGAAACATCTCCAGAATAATAAAGTACAAATATAATATTCTTTGAAGTTACAATATCTCAACATTCCCCCTTAACGAGAAGGATATTATAACAACATCTGCACAAGCAAGGAGTCATCAACATCATACATGATACATCTATAAATCATTGGAAGTTTTCTCAACATCATCAATAACTCAAGCAGTTATTGAAACATCTTCAACACCGGAACATCAACATCTTCAGTACTGAGTCTTTATCTTCTGTAGCACTTGAACAGCTACAACAACATCATCATCTGGATCCTCACGATCATCAGCATCGTCATCACACGATCATCATCATCGCCATCAGATGATCATCATCATCATCATCACATGATCATCAACATCATCATCATACGATCATCACGATCAGCAGCATCGTCATCTAGATCATCACGATCAACAACATCATCATCTAGATCATCACGATCAACATCATCGTCCTCGAGACCATCACAATCAGCAGCATCATCATCTAGATCATCACAATCAGTAGAATCGTCATCTAGATCATCACGATAAACAGCATCGTCATCTAGATCATCATGATCAACATCATCGTCATCTAGACCATCACGATTAGCAGCATCGTCATCTAGATCATCATGATCAGCAGCATCATCATCTAGATCATCACGATAAACAACATCGTCAATACAGGTATCCACACTAATACAAGTATGCACATCATCAATACAAGTATCCACACCAATACAAGTATATCATCAATACAAGTATCCACACCAATAGAAGTATACACATCATCAATACAAGTATCCACAACAATACAAGTATACACATCATCAATACAAGTATCCACACCAATACAAGTATATCATCAATACAAGTATCCACACTAATACGAGTATACACATCATCAATACAAGTATCCACACCAATAAAAGTATATCATCAATAACAGCATACTCTGCAAAACACATGATTCATTTAAGACACCATAACATGTCTAGGGACAATACAATCCACTCATCAACTTAGACAAAATCTAAGGACCACTTTCTTGGAGACATATGTCTAAGGATCAATTCAGGGACCGAAGTCCAAGGATGACACAATCCCCTCTCGTCCACTAGGGACCACTTCTAGGAGACATCTGTCTACGGGACAATTCAGGGACCGAAGTCCGAGGATGATACAATCCCCATCACATACATTTTGAACTAGTGGTTCTGGGATGATGCAATCCCCATCACGTACATTTTGAACTAGTGGTTCCGGGATGATGTAATCCCCATCACGTACATTTTGAACTAGTGGTTCCCAGATGATGCAATCCCCATCACGTACATTTTGAACTAGTGGTTTCAGGATGATGCAATCCCCATTAGTCCACTAAGGACTTCATTCACGGAGACCATACGTCTACGGATCAATTCAAGGGACCGAATTCCGGGGATGATACAATCCCCACCTGTCCACTAAGGACTTCATTCTTGGAGACCATACATCTACGGATCAATTGAAGGGACCAAAGTCTGGGGATGATACAATCCCCACCTATCCACTAAGGACTTCATTCTCGGAGACCATATGTCTACGGATCAATTCAAGGGACCGAAGTCCGGGGATGATACAATCCCTACCTATATCCTTATCAATACAGATATCATCAAAACATGTATCCTCATCGATACATCAACAAAACATGTATCCTCATCGATACATCAACAACACATGTATCCTCATCGATACATCGACAAAACATGTATCCTCATCGATACATCGACAAAACATGTATCCTCATCGATACATCAACAACACATGTATCCTCATCGATACATCAACAAAACATGTATCCTCATCGATACATATATCATCAAAGTAAAAGAAAGTAAGAAAAATATTCTAAGTATAAGAGTCCTAAGTCTAAATGATCTAAGTATCCAAGTGTAGTAAACAAGTATCCACATTATCGACCTTGCTATCGATGAGGAAATCTCATCATTAGTGACCACATCACTCCCCCTTTCGAGGAGGGTCCTTCCAAGATTGTATCAGAAATACTCAAACTTTTCTTGAGGTAGAGGTTTGGTTAGTATGTTGGTAACTTGTTCACTTGAGGTAGAGGTTTGGTTAGTACATCGGTAACCTATTACAAATTCAAACTTTATAGTTCCTTTCTGCATCATATCTTATTAGATCCCCATGTTCTTTGACTTATCATGGAACACTAGATTCTTTGTCATCTTGATACAACTCTATTTGTCACATAGGATCACAGTTGGTTCTATCTCTAGGTCAAACAATCCTGAAGCCAAACTTCTTCACAACTAGCAGAGCAAGCAGCCATATATTCCGCTTGTGCTGAGAGCCACACTAGACTGCTTCCAGCTAAACCACGAGATCATGGATGATCCCAGACAATAACATCCTCTCGATGTGTTCTTTCTATTTGATACACTTTCTGCCCAATCAACATCTGAGTAGCCATCTGAAGTCATGATCTCCAAGATAGCATAGATCAAAGTCTATCATATCCTTTAGGTGCCTCATCACATGCTTTGCAACTATCAGGTGAACACATCTAGTTTCCACTAGATACTGACTCAAGGTGTTCACAGCAAAGCATATATCTAACCTAGTATATGTTAGATACATCAATGACCCAATAATTTGACTATACAAAGTTATATCCACTAACTCTGAGGAGTCATCCCCTAACAACTTCATGTTGGAATCCATAAGAGTGGCCATTCCAACACCTCAAGTCCTTTTAATATTTCTTGGCATACTTTCCCTGGTTGACAAAGATTCCTTCTGATCCTTGCCATACTTCCAGACCTAGGAAGTAATGCATTAATATGAGATCTTTCATTTTCATTTATGCAGCCATCTCGTTAGATGGGTCTACTGATATAAGCCTCAACATCATTCGAACTCTGTGGTGAGTTCCTTCTTGCATCCAGTTCATCTGTGTATAGAAACCATATTCAACCTTGTAGAAAAGGTTGTGATCCACATCACCCATGATGATCATTAAGCTCATCAATTGATTATCGATCCTGGGTACCCATACATAACCTAATTCACACTTCTTCTTTAATTACACCATTAAGAGAATGGTCTTATCTAGCCACTTGGAGCAAACATCCCATCATGATTCTCTTCTTCTTTCTAAGAGAATCTTCTAGCCACGATCCTTCTATATTTTGTTTGATTTGTAAATATTATTGTTGAACATCCATCACTTGTTCAGTGTTCATCATTCTTCATGATTTTTCCTACAAATCAAAATTAAGTACATGATTAGTAATGCTTCATAATCATGAAATCATGTTGACATGATAACCTATTATGCATACAGATATCATTTACATAGTTATGCAACTATCTTGACCAATACTTTGGCACAACACTTTTCCATATCATGTATGCATACAACGGCTATCTAGATGCCTTCCATCTCTACCAGAACATACTATCGAGAGTGTGCACAACTCTCAGTATGTCATCAAAGAGGTTTCATTCTAGACAAGCAACAATGGAATGTTTGTCCAACTTACCAATCATATGCATATTAGTAGTATATTGTTCAATGCTATATGAATGTTTACACTCAGCATGATATATTCTAAACATGCATGTAATCTATTACAAGAAATATCATTTACTATTTCAAATAACAACTCAAATACTTATCTTTTATGTTTGTGTGGTTGCCTCCTGCTTGATCTTCTATGTCTTTTGAACTTATTCATTCTGTACCACTGTGCATGCTCAAGTGTCATCCTCATGATCTCATACACAAACATGCATTCATTAGTATATTATCAATACTATCAAAACATTATAATTCTAAATAATCTTGAATATGCATAGTCATGATCATAGATAATAAACAGTAGTATTCAGGGTTTCAAGGAAGTCTTCTTTTACTCATGCATATTCTTGTTTGATCATAGTACTCTTCTGGTTAGTTAAATCATCAATCAAGATAAGAGACATAATATGCATAAACCCTTGATTACTAACTTTATGAATAATCATAACCAATCATACCAAGTATACTTATATAAGGGATCCTAATACATGACATAGGAAAACAT
This sequence comes from Larix kaempferi, assembly GCA_027924585.1. Lineage (NCBI taxonomy): Eukaryota > Viridiplantae > Streptophyta > Pinopsida > Pinales > Pinaceae > Larix > Larix kaempferi. The sequence continues at coordinate 13,457,117 of BSBM01000286.1, read as the reverse complement.
ACCTGGATTAGTATACCTGCTTAGTTATGTCTAACATACCTAATCAATATCTTCTTTGTTCTCTTCAATGATTTAGAGATCCTATGCTGGAACCTACATATCTCATAGGTTAAGCATAATAGAACAAAGTCATACATACCTTGCAAGTAGAACTTCCATGTGATCAAATATTATGGATGAGTCTTTGTCTTCATGTTGTCATGGTCATGGAACTTGATTTGTCTTTTGTGACGTACCTGTATCTTGTTAGCAGACAACATCAACCTCATACAACACCACAGTGCATTAGTACAATCATATAACCCTAATCAATGAATGTCTTCTATCATTCACATGCATTCATACTGTTACTAGGGTGATAAGACAATTCTAACATTAATCAAGATTGTACTAATAAATAATATGAAGACAAACATATTATGAACTTAATCAGGAATTAGATTTCAAGACATACCCGAACCTCCTTGAGTCATACCTATCAAGACTTCTTGTAGTCTTCTTATGTAAGGCCTTAGCCTCAACTCCCCCTGAAACTTGATCTGGAGCTTGACTTTCACACTTCTGAATGGATGGAAGGATATGTCTTGCTGAGTTGATCAAACTAGCATACTTCAATTTTGGAATCTCCAAAATTTGAACCCTCAAAATTGCATTTGAAACTTCTGGATCTTCTAGACAGGATCCCGAACTAGGGTTTGATAAAGCCCACCCTTTTGCCCACTCAAAAGGTTTGATCCAAAGGCTCTAAAATATTATGTTTCTGAGGAGATTCCAGCCGTGGTTACAGACTTAAAAAATTCCAACTTTTGCTGAAGCCCTAATTTTCCATCTTTCAGATCAAGATCCCGAACTGGGGTTTGATCAGGCCTGGTCTTCTTACCCAACCAAAAAATTCGATCTTGGTCTCTAAATTTTGATTTTCCTAAGTAGCATTCAGCCGTGGACTCCGATTCCAAAAATTCTAACTTTGTCCGAAACCCTAAATTCCGGAAGCCATGAATGAAGGTGCTCCAAAAATAATTCTATTTTGACAGAAATATGTACTTGATTGTTTCTGCTGTAACTACGAACTGTTCAATCCACAGGGTCTGAAATTTTTTTCTGTGGTAGCCTGACCTTTCGTCTTTCCATCCCAATAGGTCTGACCTCAATTGGATTTTATGAGAGAGAGGTATGCCAAGTGTCGCAACATGACCTTTTTATGGGATAAAACAGGAGAGCGAACTTGTACGGCGTGCCATGTGTCATTGGTTCAACTTCGGCCTCTGAAAACATTTCCTGAGGTAGTACAGTCTGTGTACTACCTATCACTTTCTACGAAATTTCATTTGGAGCTTCCTATCCCATGTTATGACCTTTTTTCCTAGGTCACCTGATTTTGACTGAGATCTGGAAAAGGCAGAAACCCTAACTTGTACTGATACTAATTCACAAATTACAATGAATATGAGGGCGCCTTTGAACACAAGGTACCTGGGGATGTTATCTACGACCTGTAAACATTTCCGATCCCGAAGCTTCGCATAAATGGATTTATAGCGAAAGTTCCACGATGACTGGTTTTTTCTATGTAAAACCCAAACCTTCAAATTGTCGCAAGTGAAGAAAGTGTCGTAAGTGCCATACATTGCCTTCCTTCAGGCTAGCTCTGATACCATGTTAAGATTCAATATGCTAAGATAGAAAATATAAGCATTACATTCCATTTCACAATAATAACATATACACGATCATTGAAGAAACAACAAGCACAGCATAAACACAAGAGACACAGATTTATCGTGGGAAACCCTCATGGGGTAGAAAACCCAACAAAGCTTCCTCAATATAGATGACCAGCAATATACAAAGATGCAAACCAAAGACATGATATCCTCCTCCACCATAGCAGACCTCTCCTCCACAAGTGCGCTACATTCAATATGCCCCTTGTTGATGGTAAGATACTCTCACGATAGATGCTATGACATTCCAGGAGAGGTAATTATATACCCCGACAAGGTTGCTGAGAGGTACGATAATAACAGTGTATGCTGGACTTGCTTGGCAATTTGCTAATGTCATCCTTTTTGCAATTGTATTTGCAGGTGTATCTACCGGATTGTGTTCTCTAGAGGGTCGACCCATATGCTATTAATGGTGTCATGTGTGACCAAGTGAAAACCTTGGGATGTTAGTCCATTTGAAATGGGGGTTCTATACCATGAGGTGAAAGGGACATAAGGGTTCTAATTACTACGTTTTATGGCTATGAGACTTTGGCATTATTTGAATGAACGTGGATAAGAGTTTTATGACTCCACTAAGCATTTGTTTATATTTATTGAACCTCTACTATGGTAAGGTTGGTGTGATAATCAAATGCACTTTACAGCGTAGGTGTACGAGCTGTCAGCGAGGGTTTTGATTTCGAATTTGGGGTTTTTGCCTTCAGTCTTACTTCCTGCGTGTTTGGTGGTCTTCCTTCTCTGTTCTTCGTTTGTATGGAGGCTATTCTGGTGCCCCGACCCGAGATATGCTCGTGGTCAGTGCACTTAGCGTTATTTGGACTCGACCGTTGCGTGAGCATCACCCCTTCGGCCTGGTAAGAAGATTTCATGCTGTTATGATTTCATTCATCCCTCTTTTGACATGCAAAATTTCAGGGTTTAGCTAACTGGTAACGATTGTTTGCATTGGCAGGTGATGAGGTCTTCGTGGTAGTACTATGGTAATTCAATGTGCTAAACGCGTGGCTAGGGTATTGGTAAGTCCAGCTTACCCATCCATTACCGTGCCTCTCTCACCCCTGGTGGTGTCTGTATGTGTTTTGTCTTGTTGAAATGGAGACTCCTGTAAGCCCTTTGGCTTGTTGATTCACCTTGGGGAGTCTAAGGTCGCCTATTGACTAGGCTATGGAATATGTGGGGTTTTGAAATGTATTAAGGGATTTAGGTTGCAGGTAGAAATACGATGTAACTCAGTTATGAGATTGGGTCTTTTGTTTCTCGGGCATTTTCAATTTCCCATGCACTGTAATGGGTCGTGAATGTGGTGTTTTGGTTTGAATGGAGAAATAAGACTCAAATGACTGCATACTTCATTGTAACTGGGAAAATAATATAAACACTATGGATTTTCTTTTACCCTCTATCTACAATTGATTCTACTGTGGCTGACTTCGTTGTTCATCATTTCGTTTCCTCTGTGTACTGTAATATCTATCTGTATATAAATGAAATGGATGTGGATGTTATAAAGAAATCTAAGGGTAGATTTCCTCATACCCTACATCTTTATAAATGGATTTAAACTCTTGCATTTTGATTTGATTCTTGTATCGTGGTTTTAAGAGTGGCGAACGAAGTCTTTTGTGGTCTATGCATATCTCGAGTTGATTTCCAAGTAATTAAGCTTCTGGGTGTTTGTGTAGTTTCCTAGTGAAAAGGTGTTTGAAATGTACTCCCTCTATGCCTATATTTCGATAATGTAGCAAAGGTTTTGAGGGAGGTGGTCTTGATTTAATTGTTGTCTGCATTGATGGATGAATACTTGTATGAAGAAGTTTGTAATTGTTGTATCCTGCGTGAATCCTGTAGGAATTATTTTGAAAGTTTTGGCTTGTAGAGGCCATGGGTTTCGATCTTTTGACCGATGTTTTCGATGGGTGTCTGCTTTTCTTATTCACTAGCATTTTTAATCCCCGTAAACTACTTTGAAAAAGCTTCACTTGATATTAAAAGCTCTGGTCAGTCATTGTACTAGGGTTTTGTATGTTTAGAGTTTGTTCTAAGATCTCTCGTCTTTCTATGGTGATACTAGGTAGCTACAGCCACGTGGTTGATGTGTTTTGTATTGAATAAGGATGAAAAGAAAGTGTGCAAGTGTATTCGTAGAGATCGTTTTCCCATCTGTTGTTTTCGTTTTAGTTATGGTGATTGTAAGGTTCAAAAGAAAGAACTAGCAAGATCCAAAGTAATCTACCAAATTCTATGTCTAGAAATAAAAACGTAAACGTAGGAATGATGACTGGGTAACTTGGTGTTCAAATCGTTTCTCTGGGTTTTGAAAATAATGCATTTACGAAATAATAAAAATTATAATACTGTAGCTGAAGTAGAGGAAATTCGTGGCTATCCAAACCTATGATTTGTTTTATGAGATCTCGGTAATGACTGTAATTTTTATATACGTTTTTATGTAACGTGGGTTTCAGATTTGTGTTGGAAGATGGATAACTATGCCTAATCGGAAATAAATTGTAACCACGGTAGCTAAACATTTATGTTGCAATTTAAGTAAGAATTTATGGACATATAAGATGAAAGTAAAATAGATTTATCGAATTAAAACAGAGCTTTAATGAATTCCAAGTTTTGGAGGTTTAGGAATATGATTGCCTAGCAAAGGCTAGCTGGCTAGTCCTGCTAGGAAATGCCACTGGGTTCTGGGCTAATCTCGAATTAAATCTGATATAGAGAATAATACTATTTTAACATTGCATTCCCAAGATATTAGTTTATAAGTTTTGCATACCTGCTTAATCTTGTAGCTTGTTCCTACTTGTAATGACCTGCACACTCAGCCAACTGGTTAATGGAAAACTGCTAAACTCTTAACTGACCTGATAATTGATCTTGGAATTAGATAACTTTGTGACTACCATGTTCCTCCCAACCATGATTCTACAACCGTTTCTGGTTCAGTATGAATCCCCCCGAGCTGGTTCTGACATGTAAACTGAGAGGTAGAGGCCCTAGATTTGTAGCTCATTCAGATCTGGTAAATTGATGTGGGAAGGGTTCACTTCTTGGAACAAAGAGTGTCTCTTGACACCATAAGAGAATTATATCTCCCCAAAAGCCAAGATCCCCCAAACTTTGGGGTATGTCCTCCTTAAGTAGGAAAAATCTTGAATTAGGACTCTTGGAGTTTACTAGTTTCTTTAAAATAATTTAATTTATAAAAGAGTATTTGTTTACTTAACTGTTAGTTCTTTTTGAAACTGGACTTCTCAACTTTGTTTGACCAAAGTATTTTTTATTCAAGCTTCTCCATAATAATTATAATGACAATAATTATAATAACAATAATTATACTCAACTATTAGTCCATCATTAATAATATTAAATAATGCATAATAAATATATTTCATAAATAAATAATGACAACATCATTTTCAAAGCTCTTAATAATAATAATAATAGCCTTGAGGCCTTTATGCATGTAAATCATGGAAGACTACTATTAGTTAGTTCATGTTTTAAGTGGTAGTAATTACTCTTATTTAATTATGTATCTTCACCTGATACTTCTTTCTTTATCTTTTAAGGACAAAGTCCAATTCTTTCGATAGCCTTGGTAGGCTTGGTTAGGCACCTCTAGTCTCTCTCTTTGCATGTTGGATTCCCTCGTTTAACATGGTAGTTCCCGCAGTACTTGATGATAGATAGAAGAAGATTCATTTAGTCATTTTTAATAATTGTGATGCAACGGAGAAGTGCTATTTGAGAGTCCTTTGACTCAACATTTGAGATCTAGTAACCCCGAGTGCTTTTCAGAGCCTTTTAACTCAACACCCTCACATGGGCGTTACACTAGTGGAATTCCAGAGTCTCCGCTCAACACTAGTGCTAGAATGTGGTTGTGAGGCACATCTAGAATATTTAAGTGGCCTCGGATCCGACATTCGTTTATCAAGCTTAGAGTGCTCAAGAGCTTATGCCCAACACTCTATGTGCCTCGGGGCTTATGCCCAACACATAATAAACATCATCTATGTACCTCGGGGCTTATGTTGAGCACAGAGGGCATACTTATACAATGGGGCTTATGCCCAGCACATAGGGCATCCATGTACATCAGGGCTTACGCCCAGCACATAGGTCATCCATGTGCTCCAGAGCCTACGCTCAACACATCATCAAAAGTCCGTCATGCATACCGGAACTCTACACAACAACGATCCTCTTAGTATAATAGGGTTTCTACCCAATATCATAATAAGTAATCGGGATTAGTGAGAGTCCATGCCCAAATATAAGTATATCATAAATAATTTATATGCATCGGGGCTTATGCCCAATATATAACATAAACATAATCAGTCAAAATTTGGGATATTACACATATATATATAACATGAAAATAAAAATTTGGGATATTACATATATATATAACATGAAAATAGTTGAGGAAAACATTAGGAAATTGGAAAGTGATTCTTCAATATATTTTGTTGAAAAATGACGGTACAATATACTTAATTGAAAAATGACGGTACAATATACTTAAAATATAGTTGAAGGTTATTTTCGAATTGGTCAAAAATATAATTTTGCTAGTACATAGAGACCCTGGATCAAGAGAAAGATACGTATCACAATTCATAAGAGTTATATCATATTTATGTGTTAAAGAGCATTTTGAGTGTACCTGGTTAGTTACGGAATTTATTGGAAAACAATCTTGTTTCTAAAAGAATTATGCACCATATTTATTATAAAGAAGATGGAGATAAGTCGTATAATTAGTGGTGTTGCCAAAGTTTTTAATGTTTTTAAAAATGCTGTATTTTGGGACATGTTACAGCAAGGTAAGCTACTGGCTATAGATCTGGAACAACTCGCTCCGTTACTTGTGCTTCTAGTTCAGGTGCTTGCTTTGTTGATGCTGCTAGCTTGGGTGTTGGCGTCATTGGTCGCCAGGCTTTGGTGCTTCTATCTTATAGTGAGCTACTGGTATAGGTGTTGCTAATGGTGCATCCGGATAAGCTACAGTTACCTCTACTTCTTATTTTTAAATTGCTGGATCGGCTTAAAATGGACAAGGTAAATGTCTCAATGCAATATTGTATATTTGGAATTTACCTTTCCGTGATTCTCCATAGGAACGCTATTATAGGAACCCCATTGGGTTGAACTAGTGCCACTTACTTACCAACTAACTATCGGCAGACTTAGATTTATGTCAATCAGTAGATATGGCAAGTGAAACGTAAAGATTCGATATTTCTATTTAGATTATTCCCCATATGAGAAGCAGAAACAACTAATAGTTCTTACCTACAGCTTGGCTTATTCCCCTCCCTGTAGCAGCATAGATTCTTGGCATATCAATTCGGTTTTGAAATACTTTTTTCCAAATAAGGTACATGAAGCTCAGATGTAGATGTACACATTTGTCCTTTTCCCTTTCTGTTATTTTGCTTCACATAACTGACCTTCCTGCTCCTATAGATACTCTAGATACTCAACACTGGCCGTCTTCTGTGTTATCTTCTGAATTTTACAAATGGCTTAAGCGGAACACGCAAAACGTCTTTCCTAACTTGTTCATTCAAAGAACATGGAAGTACCAAGCGATTTTCCATCAACAAAACATAATTAGGTATCTGAAATAACAATTTTGAGATTAAAAAAAAGTCCACAAATTTAAATATTCTGGCAAAAATGGGTATATCTCGATCCGAGTTCATGTAAAACATCCGTTACGTGTGATAAATTACAAGATATCTATATAATATGGAAACATAGCCATTTTGTGTACAACCTCAGCCTCGCCCTGGAAAAGGGCGGATGGAGTCATGATCAAGCACTGTGACTCGAATAGTTCTAGCGTCGGCTTCTGGCGGGACCGAAATACTGGTGCGCTGTGAAGGAAGAGGGAAAGTTCGGCAGACGGGACATGTTGGGTGCAGGCGAAGCCATTCATCGATGCAATCCACGTGGAATATGTGACCGCAATAAGGGATAACCCTCACAACCTCCGATTCCTCATAATCGTTCAGGCAAATAGAGCAACAGTTCTTGTCCTCCGCTTCTTCTAATTCATTTCGTTCTACGGAAATGAACGATCGGGAATCTTTCTCGGAGTATGACATCTTGGGGAATGAATTCAAGGTCTCGTCATCGATCCCAATTACAGAACCCTCGCGGTATAAACTGGTGGTGTGAAGGGCAATTCCCCGATCGTTAACCCTACTTTGTGGATCGTGTAAATGAACTTCCTGGCGTGCGAGTAATAAGAGATATGAAATACAAAGTAGCAAGGTGATAGTTATCATAATCACAATTCCCAATAACAGCGACATGACAAACACATTATGGTCCATCTCGACATATATTGCTAACTATGGCGTGCATTTGCTGTCAGTCTGGTTATTACGCTTCCCAGAAATCAGCCATTCGGAAGTTAGCTACCCTTAGTCATTCAATGGATGAATGAAGGATTTCTGCAGGGATTCGGCAGTTAACTACCCTTAGTCATCCAATAGATGCATGAAGGATTTCTGGAAGAACGTAAAACGCTGTCAAGCATTCTTGATCGACGCTCCTGGTTGTAGTTGAACATTTCTCCTGTGAAGATACTTGTTAGCTAATCTCTTAGATTTCGTGGTTGCGCATCTCTTAATTAAAAAATCCACAGTAGTTTTCTGGTGGAAACAGGTAACTCACCGAGAAAGCGAGTGGCATGTAGCACGCCAGAGAAAAACAATAAGTTTGTTTTCGTTTGGAATGAGCTGTGAGTATCATTAATATCATGTTCAATAGACTTTATATTTAAATGAATAGAAACTTAAAAGTATGTCAAACTCTGTTCGAAATAAAAAATGAAATTAAATGGCAGAAAAGATAAGTTTTGTTTTCGCATGTACCGAGGTAAGTTTGTTTTCATGTGCACTGAGGTGTTAGTATGTTTAATATTATGTTGTTCAATAAATACGAGTCAAACATATTAATAATCAATATGTTTGATATATATTCGTAAGTGGTATCGGGGGAAAAGAAATAATGGTAGTCAAACATATTAATAATCAATATGTTTTATATATATTCATAAGTGGTATTTGGGGAAAAGAAATAATGCTGCCTTGGATCGATTTATATCAAATATATTGTTAATTAATATGACGGTGGCCTTTAAACCATATATATATATATAATTATAAAATAGTAGCAAAATAAATATATTATTGTTATTAATTTGATTTTATAAATATAAAAAAATATGTATACAAAATTAATAATATGATTATGTTAATATAATAAATAATTTAAATATTAATCTTTATAAAAATTTGATGATTTTTTATTAAATAAATAATGTTTAATGAAATATAGAAAGTAATTATATAAACATTTTTATATTAAAAATAATTATATAATCAGTATTAAGATTAATGATTTTAATATTAATATTAATGTGAACCATAAAAGGTTGACATTGATATTATAAAACATTAATATTAATGATGATGATGATGGTTAATGATCCTCTATTGGACCTTAAGGAATTAGTTGATTTAATGTAACAAATTATTCTTTTAAGAGATTTGTAATGTTAGTATTATAATAAATATTGTCAAATTCCAATCTAATGCGGTTGTAGGCACTTCACTCTAAGAGAAAGTGACTTTCATCCTCAATGCTCTTAGACTCACAGAGATGGAAAATCCTTTCCTCCCATGGTGTTTTAAAAATTGTTCATCGCTATGTTTCACTAGAAAGCTCATGATTGTTCGTTCTTATTTTGTCTATGTTAGTTTTCTTCTTCAAGCTAGCTAAAATAGAGAGATAATTTTGGTATTCTAGATTAGGGATAATGACCTTGCAGTATCCCATTGGTTTCTCTAATCACGCACATGAGAGCCCATCCTTTCTTTAAAAGGTCGCCCACGCACATGGGAGTACGTTCCACCACCATAGATAAATTTCCCACCTTCCCTAAGCCTTCTCAGATTATTACTTTTTCGTGATCATAAACTCTTAAGCAGTAATGTAGTAAATGGGTCACAGAATCTCCTCGGCCTACCAACTAGAAAAGAAGGGTTATATAAGGAAATGGGTTACCGAAGAAAGGTTGGTGTCTCCTCTCCCCCCTCTACACCCTAAAATAGTTGATAGTTGAGGTTGGGTTGCACCAATATGAGGGAATTAATAAATGCAATTTTTCTTCCACAGAATTCAGATATTTCCACCAATTCAACAGATCAAAGGGAACCAAAGCATAGGAGTTTGAAGTGACTCATAAATAGCACATAGTGGGAAAGCTACACTTGATAAGGTTGTGCCCCATGCAATTTTGTTGAAGCATACATTTACAGTAGGCATTGGGCATCATTGTAGGTAGCGCATCTGTGGCTTATATTCCCAAGGGATATAACCATCTAGACACCAGAGAAAGGGGTATGGTATGGGATATCCCTTTTATTCTTTGTTCAAGTGCCATACCAAACCATACCAGAGAAAGGGGTATGGTATGGGATCTACCGGCTATTCCCGTAAGTTTATTTTTTCAATCATCCATTCCCGGTAACAAACTTGCTATTGGGAGTCTCGCTTCTCAAAATGCTCCTGGGATTCTTTCTCTTCATGGAGGGAGTCCCTATTATCACAATCGGTAGCAGAGCCTTCCTTCTTTCAAGCGGTAGTGAAAACCTCATTATCTCTTCTTTGATCGTTCCTCCCACCTTTTGGTATTGAATTTCCCCTTTTAAAATGACCTTACCACTATACCCAATTACCCCTCTTACATTACTTCAGTGAAACAATGCTATCAATCTGTTGTGTTAACAAACTTTTTTAAACTAAACTTAAAAAACTTACTCATTGCCCTTCCAAACCACTTATTTGAGGAATCTTAGTGGATAGGCACTATTTATTTCTCGTTGGGTTGGGGGATACCATTTATTCTTTCTTATAGCACACAAACCACACCACCCACCCCGACAGCGCACACAATGACATATAGACTTTTATAAGGATTCATAACACCTAGAATTATTTCATTGCAAGATTATACAATACGGACATACAACTCTATTAGGGTGATTAAAGGGGGGGTAACCTAATTCATCATTTATTATATATAATAATGGCACTATAAAAATGCATGCTAGTTATAGAGAATACCCATGACAATAAGCATAAACCATAGTGAATATGCCAATAATTGTAATATTAAGCATCAAATCCTCAAGGTACCCTCTAATGAAGATATAATTTGAGAAACCATATACCACCATAGCTTGTCATCAAAATAACTATTATACAAGGTAATCCTCCTAGACAATGTGCACAAGAGGGTAGGCGAACTAGCTTAAGGTTCACCATCATAATAATGTAACAATAATGCTAGTGAAGCCTTAGGAACCATGCAAAATACACCAAGTATCGATCCACCACATCCAGAAGCAATAACAAATAAAAAAGACTTAGGTAAACCCTAAGTTGAATGGATGTGCCAGTTTTTATCTCGATAATGTATGGGAGGGCCAACCTTCAGATGGGATCTTTGAATGAAGCTGAACCACTTTAGATATTTCCTTTATATACATTCTTTATCCATAACAAATCTTTTTATTTAGTTTCGTCATTTACGGCGGGCAGGATTTAGAGACCTTCTTTTTTATCTTCTTTAAGAATCACCTTTTGATTATTAGATATATAATTTATTTATTACACTTCTTATTCGTTGCTTGACTATGTTTCGAAATGTTCAGTGGAATATGCAAAGGGAGGGACTTGTCTGAATATAATTATTTTCGATAGGATCTAGCGGGAACCCACCTTTTGAGGTTCTTTCCAAGGGTGCCTTTTAGGAGTCTTCTTGAGAAACTTATTATGGCTATGAATTATAAACTATCCCCACACAAGATGGAATACCCTCACAATGCCACAAGGACGGATGGTTTAATTATCGCACTTATGATCTGACCCCTTACACTTCTTTGTTGTTTAGGAAGGGTTCTTATTTCTGATTCACCTTTGAATTAGATCTTATTAATGAAGCCTTTTGATGGATGGCTATTCCTTAGAAGGAACCCACCCTTTGAAGGATAGATTCTTTTTCACATAGGAAGGAAATAGATTCTTGAGACCTGAATCTTTTGTTTCATGTGGGGATATTAACTCCGTACCTCAACTTTGTATTTATCCAAATTGAGGGGCAGAGCAGTGGCCTATCAGTTGAAAGGATAGGTAAGTAAAGAGAGCTTAAAATGGGCCTTAAACTGGTCAATTCACTAGTGAAAAGGTGGCATATCCAGATGGTATATCAATAGTTCAAAGCTTGTAAAAATAGAAAAGTAAGGAAGCTCAACGAGAGGGAGAGAGTAAATTCAGTACTAAAAGGTGGCCTATAGTTATGGTCATGGTAAGAGCGAAAAGGTGGTGCATCTAGATCATAGAGAATGCCAAGCATATCAAGGTGGGGAAGTTTACAAGTGGAATGGTGGCTTTTAGTTATACTCTTGCATAAGAAAGCCAGGTTGTTGAATAATATTTTATGCTCTATAAAGAAGGGTAAGGTGGCGATATTTCGTCTAGAATGCCTAATTTACTAAAGGCTTCCCTTGTTAGATAAGTCATTTTGTGGTCTTAAAAAAAATTATAGCGTACACTTCAGCTAAGTTCATGATTTTCCCAGAGGCTTCCTTCCTCGGATAATAGTTTGTGCTCTAGAAAGAAGGCTAAAGTTATCCATCAAGTCCTTATACCTTATAAGATAAGTTCATAGTAGTGTTGAATCACTAATCCAGACTCACTAAGCGCTTCATGAAGTTCGTATATCGGTAGAACAGGTAGGTGGATAACTATGAGGTTAAATCATTATGAAAAGAGAAGCCTATTCCTAGCTAGTGGGTTCACAAATGATTATCTATTATTTAGGTGGCCCCTTAGAGGACATTGAATTATCGTCCTGACTGGGTACCACTATTTCTATTGTTTTGGCTGAGCCCGGATTGATTCATTAGAAACAACATCCAGCATTCTAGGACAAACCTCGCCAAATACATAAATTAGCTCGCTAAATATGGAAAATGTAAGTAAAAACTCCATTTAGTAATCATTTAGGAGGTACTACTATGAACCCTTTACCTTACCTTGCCTTTCTTTATGAATTTCGGTACCACCTATCACATTTGTCTGGTCGAGCCTTGCCAATACCGATTTATCAATTTGAATTCACTGCCTAGGAATAAACCTATTTTCCTTTCACATAAATGCATGCTACCCACCTTCTCTTTACCCACCAGAATATACCTTTGTTATCCCTAGACAACTTTAGTAAGAAATTCTTAGGATATACAGATAGGCAACTCTACAACTAGGATGGGGAGGATGGATTTCATGGCACGACACCGATTCTCATTCACCCCCTGGCCCAGTTGGACATCTTAGTTTTCATGGTATGGGATCGTCGGAACTCCCTATTCATTTATTCTAGACAACTATAACTTTAGAAACATTTAGATGAGGTTCAATGAGAGGATAGAGTCGGACGGTCTTGGATTCAGAAATTGCAAGGAAATGTATCACACTTTCCTTTATGAATCTTAGGAGGTATCATGCATCCATCTATTCTATTCACCCTTGACTTATGAGCTTCCACCGATTTACCAAACTTTACTTACTTTCCACTCAATTTTGTTTAGATAGTGCTTCCTGCCCGATCCATTTATTAAGTAAAAGAAATTTGTAGGAGACTTACCCTTTACTCTTTCCTTATTAATTATTATAGGTACCACTACCTACCTATTGGTTCGTCCGAGTCCTTCCGACGAAACTAGTTAGAAATTATCCAATACTGCTATAGAAAGACAAGACCTCTTAGATTTAGCACTTCCTCAAAAAATATTTTACCCACTTTACTTTATGTTAGATCGTTGAATCATAGGATCAGAACTACCCTATAGATCAAGTCAGCACAGCTAGATCCTTTCTCAGAGATTGTTGAACTCCTTCGGATATATTATCAACATCCAAAACTATGGAAAATGAATTGTTCGCGCACTATTTAGATTGAATAAGCTTGAGCTGAGATATTGTTAATTGCCTCGAGGGTGAGTGCAAGCTAATGAGGGTCACTTTTGGCACGTTAGATGCAATAGAAAACTGAAAAAGCAGGCATCCCTCAACTTACTTGGATTTTTTGATTTACTTACGGAAAATATCTTGCATTGAGTAAAAAAGATGAAATGTAGGAAATTGAATCACGTTTCTGAATATATAACTTTTATGTATTGAAAATTTGCATAGCTATGTCAAGTTTCAGTTTTCCTAACAGACACTTTTTATTTTTCAGGCAAATGATAAGGTATATGTTTTTGTGGGTAGAGCCTTTGAGGGCCTAAATGATGGAATCAAGCTACAAAAATCGGCATGCATGTAGAGAACACATAGCACTTGTGCGCCATTATTTTTCGAAAATTAAATTAGTAATTTTATAATTTTTTTATAATTGTCTAAGTGATCAAACCTCAAAAATAGTACATCTTTTGTGGGTAGAGCCTTTGAAGGTCTTAATGCAAAAATCTTGAAATGGGTTTTTCATAGAACGTGGAGGTTAGTGTCCTCTTGTGCACCATACAATTTTTTTTTGAAATGATTGAGAATTGAAAAAGTTATGGAAGAAACACTAACAATGTGTTTCACGAGTTAAGGAGGTAGGACAGAAAAGAAATTGAAAGAAAATAGGAAAAATTAATATTTCAAAATAAAAGTTACATATTTGGAATCTGCAGAAAAAATGCTATTTGTGTCTAAGATTTCGTCAAAAATAACTCTGTGTAGCATATTGTAACGAGTGGCTAAGCACAGGCTTCTCCAGAAACTGGAAGAAATACCCAATTAGCTTTGGTTTTTCATTAACATAGCACAGGTTTGGAATTACCGAAGCAAACTCCAAAGCATACACATAGGATTATTGTTGACATGTGAGCATGTGACTCGGCCTGTTTAAATTCAAAAATATTGCCGCGCTTTTAGATTTAAATAACGCGTACGCGTTATATAACTAAATAACGCATGCGCGTTATATCAATAATTAACGCGTACGCGTTATATAACTAAATAACACGTACGCGTTATATAGTTACAAAACGCGCTCGCGTTATTCAAATCATAAAATATATGTTTAATACTTGAGAAAGAGGGGGTGTAGAAGTCAAGGGAAATTTTGTTTAATATTTGAGAAGGGGTGGGGAAGGGTCAAGGGAATCTATGGTTAATATTTAATAGGGGTGGGAAAGGTTCAAGGGCTTAGAAGGATGTTGGAAGCTTGAGTGGGGAGAGATGAAGGGAATGAGAACATGATGGGCTACAGGGGGTGAAGGGAAGTGGAGCTTGAGAGCACTATTAGGAGTAGAATAGGTTCTGAAGAGGTATAGGGTTAGAAGTTGAAAGTGAGACTTGAGTGACAAGGGGGATGTGAGAGAGAAATAAAGAATACAAGGGGGGGAGAGACATAGAGCGAGGGAGGGAGAGGGACAATGGGGAGGAATGGATTTGGAGGGAGTGAGAGATAGATGGGGATAGAACGAAATAAGAGACAGGAAGGGAGGGACAGAAAGTGTTGGTGGGAGACATGCAGAGAGTGGTGGCGATGGAGAGAGAGGGAGTGATGGAGAGATTGGGATAGGTTGAGGGAAAGATGAGGGAGGGATAGAAGGTGAGAGACAGGCGATGAGAGAGGGAGGGAGAGAAGGTAGGGTGAGGGATGGAGGGAGAAAGTTGGAGATAGATATGGATGGAGGGGGTATGGGTTTGAGAATGGAAAGTGACATAATGTGTGTGTATGTGTGTGTGTTTGAGAGAGAGAGAGAGACAGAGAGAGAGAGAGAGAGAGAGAGAGAGAGAGAGAGATTGATGGTTGGGGAGAGAGAGACTAGAGGGAGTTGTGAGCATCATATTCTCCATCAGCATCATATTCTTCATCATCATCATCTTCATGACCATCATCGTCATCATCAACATCTTCATCATCATCACCATCATCATCATCATCATCATATTCCTCATCAAATCAAAATCTCCATCATCATTATCATCATCATGATCATCATCTAAACATCACCATCACCATCATCATCAACATCTTCATCATCATCACCATCACCATCATCATCAAAATCTTCATCGTCATCACCATCACCATCACCATCACCATATTCATCATCATTGTCATCTCTAGGTTCCCCATCAACATCAACATCTCCATCATCATCATCTTCTTCATCATCATCATCTTCATCACCATCATCATCATCATCAACATCTTCATCATCATCACCATCATCATCATCATCATTATCTTCCTTGAATCAGATCAACATATCCATCATGTCACCATCATCTTCTGAACATCATCATCTAAACATCACCATCACCATCACCATCATCATCATCATCTTCATCATCATTACCATCACCATCATCATCAACATCTTCATTGTCATCACCATCATCATCATCATCATCATTGGCATTTGTAGGTTCCTCATCAACATCTCCATCATTATCATCTTCTCCATCATCATCATCTTCATCACCATCATCATCAGCATCAACATCTTCATCATCATCACCATAATCATCATCTTCATCGTCATCAGGTCAACATCTCCATCATCATCATCTTCTTCATCATCTTCACCATCATCATCATCATCATCATCTTCATCGCCATCTCCATCATCTCCATCATCTCCATCATCATCACCATCACCATCATCATCATCTTCATGACCATAAACATCTTCATCATCATTGTCATCTCCCCCTTCCTCATCAACATCTCCATCATCATCATCATCATCATCATCATCACCATCTGAACATCACCATCACCATCATCGTCAACATCTTCATCATCATCATCATCATCATCAGCATCATCATCAGCATCAGCATCATCATCAAAATCTTCATCGTCATCACCATCACCATCTTCATCATCATTGTCATCTCTAGGTTCCCCATCAACACATCTCCATCATCGTCATCTTCATCATCATCATCATCTTCATCACCATCATCATCGTCATCTTCTTCATCATCATCATCTTCATCACCATCATCATCGTCATCAACATCTTCATCATCATCACCACCATCATCATCATCATCTTCCTCATCAGATCAACATCTCCATCATGTCACCATCATCTTCATCTTCATCATCATCATCATCATCATCATCATCATTACCAACACCATCATCATCAACATCTTCATCGTCATCACCATCATCATTGGCATCTGTAGGTTCCTCATCAACATCTCCATCATCGTCATCATTGGCATCTGCAGGTTCCTCATCAACATATCCATCATCGTCATTTTCTCCATCATCATCACCATCATCACCATCATGATCTTCTGAACATCATCATGATCATCATCTAAACATCACCATCACCATCATCGTCAACATCTTCATCATCATCGCCATCAGCATCATCATCAAAATCTTCATCGTCATCACCGTCACCATCTTCATCATCATTGTCATCTCTAGGTTCCCCATCAACACATCTCCATCATCATCATCTTCTTCATCATCATCATCTTCATCACCATCATCATCGTCATCAACATCTTCATCATCATCACCATCATCATCATCATCATCTTCCTCATCAGATCAACATCTCCATCATGTCACCATCATCTTCGTCATCATCATCATCATCATCATTACCAGCACCATCATCATCAACATCTTCATCGTCATCACCATCATCATTGGCATCTGTAGGTTCCTCATCAACATCTCCATCATCATCATCATTGGCATCTGCAGGTTCCTCATCAACATATCCATCATTGTCATTTTCTCCATCATCATCACCATCATCACCATCATGATCTTCTGAACATCATCATGATCATCATCTCAACATCACCATCACCATCATCGTCAACATCTTCATCATCATCGCCATCAGCATCATCATCAAAATCTTCATCGTCATCACCATCACCATCACCATCACCATCACCATCTTCATCATCATTGTCATCTCTAGGTTCCCCATCAACACAACATCTCCATCATCATCATCTTCTTCATCATCATCATCTTCATCTCCATCATCGTCCTCATCAACATGATCTTCATCATCATCACCATCATCACCATCATCATCATCATCTTCCTCATCAGATCAACATCTCCATCATGTCACCATCATCTTCATCACCATCATCATCACCATCATCATCAACATCAACATCTTCATCATCATCACCATCATCTTCATCAACATTATCATCTTTATCATCTTCATCTGCATCATGATCATCTTCATTGTCATCACCCTCCTCCTCCTCATCATCTTTATCATCTTCATCTACATCATGATCATCTTCATTGTCATCACCCTCCTCCTCCTCATCATCTTGTGCACTTATGCACTTAGGGATTAATATTTAGAAGAGGGTCTAAAGGCCTTTATGGGGGAGGGGCTCTAGGAACAAGGTAAGACAGAGAGGGCAGGGGGGAGGGATAAAGGCGTAGAGGGTTAGTGATTAAGGGAGAAGAAGGGAGAGAGTGCTATAGGGAGGGATAATGACGAAGATAAAGAGAAGGTGGAGAGATGGAGAGTGGGGTGGTAGAGACATGGCTGAAGGGAGAGAAAGAAACATGAAAGAAACATGTAGGGAGAATGAGGGACACATATTTAGAAAGAGATAGGGGGTATCTAGGGATTATTGGGAGAGAGCTAGGGGGTATTAAACCATACAAAACATTTGTTTTGTATGCAATCATATAAATTATTAGTTTTCTTTGATTTTGTTCGTTTCCCTAGCCGTGCACCTAACCTATTTATTGTGCTTGACTATATCGCGTTCGCGTTTTTTAACTACATATCGCGCACGCGTTTTATATTTATAAAACGCGTACGCGTTTTGGAACTCCAGAAATAATGGACTGTTGCTGTCCGAGAGCAACTTCACTCTGTCCGAACGAAAGCAACAATCCCGCGATTTTTCAAACAGCACGAGCCCGCGTCTGAAAATTTTCACATTCTACACCAACTCCATCATTTTTTTTTATGCAGGTGCAGCATTGAGGACATCTTTCATGGTTTCTCACTGTGGTGTTGGGTTATATGGCCATATTTGAAGAAAATAATTAGCAAGCTTGAAGAATCTCCAATTGAAGAACACCAAAGATAAGGCCTTTGAAAGATTCATTTTGCCTATATTTGAGGAGCACACAAGGTAAGATATCAAGCTTCAAGACCAACAAGGAAGAACTTCCATTTGCTTATTATTGAAGAGCTTGTAATTGAGGAGCAACAAAAACAAACTATATTGAATTGATCATTGTGGTGATGGGGAATGCACGTAACCGAGTAAACAAATCCACAAGGAAGAAGAGACCTCAAGAAGTCATTGAAGAAGAGAAAGAAAAGAAAAGAATATACATGATGAATCGGAGGCTTTCTTTGGAAACTAATCCAAATCCAATTGTAGAGGATACCATGGTTCATCCTATTAATCCACGACAAGAGGGACCTTCAATTTCCACAATAGTTGTTGAACAAGCACCCCATGGAAGTAATCAAGAAGCAAAACGTAGGTGCTCATTAGGGGATGTTTCAATTCCCACTTCAAGTCAAAGTGATAAGTTACCATCTCAAGATGAAGCTCACGAAGAAACACACAATTTGCTATCCGGATGTGGTTATACAAGCGATGAAGTCAGAGAGGCGTTGGACATTTTGCCTACTGTTGAAGAAGAGAATGTTATCCACACCATCGATGAGGATGTTGGACTTCCACAAGGGGATGTTGGACTTCCACAGACCATGGATGAGGATGTTGGACTTCCACCATCCAACTACCAGGAAGAGAATGAAGGACACCAAGCTACTACTGAAACGCCAGAGCGTCTTGGTGATGCGCTACATGGTACAATTCCAACCCCCTTACCTCCATTAGCAAGCACACGTCGAAGAACTCCGAAGCGTATACAAGTTGATGAAAGACTTATGAATTCCATTGAAGGTACGCTATCTAAACGTAGTATTGCTTATCAAACTCAACAGATACTTGATAAATATTTTGTGTCTAAATGTGATGGAGATAAATGTAGATTATTTTTATCATTGTTAAAATCTAGGAGCATGAATGTTGTTAGGAAAAAGTTAGGGATAAAGATGATAAAGAATTCTGAACCAAGTTCTCATATAGTTAAAAGCCTAGTAGATGCATTTGGTAAAATTGGTAAGAACACACGTTCAAAGGACCGCAATGCTGCTCGTCGTGTGTTGTCACAATCAATTGCAGATAAGAACACCAGGGCCCTTCGTATTCTCAGGCCTACATCGAAACTAGTTAATTTGAATGTAAAAACCCTCCGTAGGTATTCTATTAGAAGAGAACATCTTGACACAACCGATCAGACAGATTTTTGGGCCTTTGTTGGTCGGTTGCCACGTCGTGACATGAAGCTAGTTGATGCAGTAAAGGGACTAGTGCATAGTTTTTGGCATGATCACACAAGGCCTTCTTCAAACCGAAAGGATGTACTAAAACTAAGAAGGGGTTCAAAGGATCGTGAGCCACATACTAAGCATCTTCTTGATATAACACAGACAGAGCTTTACGAAAAATTTAAGATTGAGCATAGACAATTGAACTTGGGGCAAAGATCTTTTGAGAAATGTAAGCCATGGTATGTTAGAATAAATACTCTTCGTAACACTTGTTGTTGTAGATACCATGTAGAATATGAATATTACTATGAAACATTTTTGTACATTCGTCGTGTGTTGCATACTAACATTGTGCAGGATTGCTCCATGACAATACCACCGACTTCATCAAGAGAATTCATTCATAGCATCATGTGCAATAGGCCCGAGGGGCAAACATACTATGCAAAATCTTGTTTGGATGGAACATGCTCCAACTGTGCTGGAATGGCATTATTGAGCCAATGTATGCACGAGAATGGAGACAGTGAATTTGGGAAAATGGTTACAGACATGAAAAGTTTCAAATATATCAACTATGAAATAGTCCCAGGGAAAGAAAGCAAAAAAATACAATTGGTGACATCTCAGGTATGCATTTATATCTATAAAATTATGTTGTAACGGTTACATTTCAATCCTTACTTACAACAAAAAACTGACATTGAGATCATTTTGTGTCACCAGGTACAAGTTAGTGACTTCATCAAGGAATTTATTGAAAAGACACATCAATATGTTCAGCATGTCCACGTGGCACGATGGCAGGATGAGAAGTTTAGAATATGCAGAGATACATTTCCCCTTGGTACTATACTTTCAGTTGTTGATTTTGCCGAGAACTACACTCTGCAACCTCAAAATGAGATCCAAAGTCAGTATTATCACTCTGAGCAGGTTTCCTTGATGGTCCATATCACATACAGGCATGGCCCAAATAGCACTGAAGAGCAAAGAGAAATTCTGAAGGAATATCACTTCTACATAAGTGATGATAGGTGCCACGACTTCCACTATGTACGTCATTGCTTCATCATGTTCTATGATCACTTGAAGGGAAGGAACATACATATGGACCGACACTGGATTTGGTCTGATGGGTGTGCTGGTCAGTTCAAAAATGCACGCATATTTCAGTGGTTGTGTTCATTGCATAAAAACTACAAAGTGCCACATATGTGGAACTATTTTGAGACTGGGCATGGTAAAGGAGAGCATGATGGAGCCGGAGCATGTGTCAAAACAGCCCTACGAAGAGAGGAATTGAAAGTATCTACAGAATCTACTATTCTAAATGCTCAATCTATAGTCAGGTGGTGCACGTCAGTAATGGGAGAGGAATCAACTATGCGAGTAGAATCCACAAGAAAGAGACATGTGGAGAGATTTTTTTGGGAGGTGGTAGACATAGATCGTTCACATGCATGGGAATGCAAGACTGTGCCTGGGACTCGTGGCTTTCATTCGGTTCGAAGCTCTGATAACCCAGTATTTGAAATTTGGACCAGAAAACTTGCTTGTTTTTGCCCGCCTTGTTGTGATGGTGACTGGGATGGGTGTGAATCATTGGATTGGGTTGATGGATGGGATCGCATATCACTTCCACTTGATCAGCGTGCAATTGTTGAGTTAACTCCGTTGGAAGAAGACCAATCATCTATTTCTGCAGATTTTGATCATGTATCAGACCTTGTACAACCCGGTATGATGCATTTCCTTAACATTTTTTGTTTGTTTACGTAGTCTTCAAATGCACATTAATGGACTTGTATCGCACTCTAAATATTTTGATCATATACCTACAATCATATAATGCAGGGCACATATACGCAGTGGTTGCCTCAAAAGATACTGAATGGGGTGATGAATACTGGTTGGCACGCTGTATAGATGGAAAGCAAACCCTCATTGTGTCCATGACTGACGATGAAAACAACCACTTTCCAACTGGTTCTATGGTTGTTAAAGGTGAATACTTGACACGGGACAACAATGGAAGAAAGAAGGGTGGATATGTTTACAGGGATTACAAACCAGGTGCAAGTGTATATCACTTTACCAACTTAATCATTGGCACAAACCTTCAGGTACGAACAATGCCTAGTCGAAATACATCGAAGGTACGCTACTTCTTACCGGATACAGAGCACGAGAGACTAATGGAGACCATCAGTATAAGAGATGATCCGGAGGGCTTGGTTGTATGATAATAGGTGGGATCTAGCATGATGAGGTACGTTACATACTTTTAATACTATACTATTTTCACTATTTGTAATTGAATATTGATATATGTTCAATTTTCACATGTATGTTTCATATGAATATGTCAATTTTGCGTTCTTGATATGCCAAATTTACAAGAGATGGATTAAAATTATATTATGTTCATATGATCAGTAAACCATATATTAATCATGTTTGAGAGGTTGCTTAGCTAACTTTAAGGGCATTTAAGCTCTATGTTAAGCCCAACTAAATCCTTATGAATCACTAGACAATCGAATTGGTTCCTTGAGTAATTCAACTATGAAAGTCTCTCTTAATCTAGCGACAACCACCTTTTACCCATTTCTATAGAATTTATCTTCTTTAATAATTTTCTAATCCAAATTTTAATAGCTATTACATTTTCACTATACAACTATGAAAGTCTCTAGTGACAACCACCTTTTACCCATTTTTATTATACATCTCTAAGTTATCCACACAAAAACACACACACATATATATAATAATTATTGTGTATTCATAGTCAAAACTAAAAAATATATGGATTAAAGTGGATAAACATTAAACTAAACTAAAATTAAACTAAAATTAAACTAAATTAAATTAAACTAAAAAATATATGGATTAAAGTGGATAAACATTAAACTAAAATTATAATAATTGTGTTTTTTAATCCATTTTTTACATATGATCAGTAAACCCTAAAATTATATTATGTTCATCATGTTGGTTATTGGCTTCACCCAACAAAATTAATTCAATTCATGCTCACTATATTAAACAATACACTTATATTAAATTTAATTCATGTCTTGTTAAATATTTCATAATGAATTAGCTAGTTGAGAGCACCACCTTAGACCAAGCCATCATCATCATGGACCTGCAAAACCCTAGTTTCCAAAGTGTCTAGGCAGGTTCGGGCTAGGAACACTAGCCATACCCGCCCGGTGGATGATTTTCCAAAGTTGACCCCCGTGTGCAAAAATTGCACACTCCCACACTGAGCAAAACCCTAGTTTCAAAGATGGACCTACAAGGTGACACATGGGCCACCGGGTAGGAGGGGAGGGGCACCCCTGGCACTATCCCGGTGTGCTGAATCCAACGGAGTCGACGGTTCGTCGATCCGAGCCACGGTCTTCATTCTATGGCTCGTCCCGTCTCACTACCAGAAGGCCTTCAGGGACACCTGCTGGATACCTACCGGGGGCATAGAACTCCAACCATGCAACAAAACCGGGTTCCGGGGAGACCTGCAGGTGTGTCTAGACAGGTTCGGGCTAGGAACACTAGCCATACTTGCCCGGTGGATGATTTTCCAAAGTTGACCCCCGTGTGCAAAAATTGCACACTCCCACACTGAGCAAAACCCTAGTTTCCAAGATGGACCTGCAAGGTGACACATGGGCCACCGGGTAGGAGGGGAGGGGCATCCCTGGCACTATCCCGGTGTGCTGAATCCAACGGAGTCGACGGTTCGTCGATCCGAGCCACGGTCTTCATTCTATGGCTCGTCCCGTCTCACTACCAGAAGGCCTTCAGGGACACCTGCTGGATACCTACCGGGGGCATAGAACTCCAACCATGCAACAAAACCGGGTTCTGGGGAGTCCTGCAGGTGTGTCTAGACAGGTTCGGGCTAGGAACACTAGCCATACTTGCCCGGTGGATGATTTTCCAAAGTTGACCCCTGTGTGCAAAAATTGCACACTCCCACACTGAGCAAAACCCTAGTTTACGAAATGAATGCACAATGAAGCCACTGGGCCATGGGGAGACGAGGGAGAGGGCCCCCTAGAGGTAATCGCACGCTAGGAGACCAACGGAGTCGACGGTTCGTCTGTCCGACGTCCGGTTTCCGAGTTATGTCGAGTTGCAAGTCGCATGAAAATGCCGTTCAGGGACACTTGGTGAATTTCCGTCCGGGAGCCAAAAAGCAAACGAAGCAGGAAGATTGCGTGCCGTTGGCTCCTGCAAGTGTGTGTGGGCAATGCCGACGTGGGAACACTGCCGGGAGCCATAAATCCATGATAGTAAATTAATTCATGACAAAAAAAACTGAATTATTCCTTTCAATGGATGTGGTTTTCAATTTCCTATATTGTTAGGTCAATTTGGCACATTCATTGAAAGAAATTGTAGACTTTAATGATGATCACAACAAGTGTGTTTGTTAAAACCTTGTGAAATAGAGCATCAAAAGACCTACATTGTAGGCCATATAATTGTGTTTGTTTACCTTTTGTTTGATGGACCATGCACAATAAGTAATAAAATAATTTTTGAAGTAGGTCATTTCATTTTTCTGATTTTTTCTGTGGTGGTGTTGAAAAAGACCATTGTTCTTATTGATGGGATTTCATGTGCTTATGATTCTTTGGATAATCTGGACACATACAAGGACACCATTATTAGACTAATTCATTATAAACAATTTAATATGAGTAATCTACATAAATGAATTGAAAAATTAACAAAAATAACAAACAACCCATATACCTTGGAATATAACACAAGAGTGACCATGTTAGGCAATCTTACTTATCTACTTACCTATGGTCATCTAAGTAGACCATTTGGATCATGTCTATTACTAATGATCTCCATTAACTTTTCATGTTCACAATGAGGCTTGAAGTATCATACCTTTGATGGGTGCTTCCTTGGCATTGTTTGTAGTTTGAGGTTTGTATCGAAAACTAGGTTTTTGCAGAGTTGACCCACCAATGCGAGATTGCATGCAATTACACTGAGCAAAACCCTAGTTTACGAAATGAATGCACAATGAAGCCACTGGGCCATGGGGAGACGAGGGAGAGGGTCCCCTAGAGGTAATCGCACGCCAGGAGACCAACGGAGTCGACGGTTCGTCGGTCCGACGTCCGGTTTCCGAGTTATGTCGAGTTGCAAGTCGCATGAAAATGCCGTTCAGGGACACTTGGTGAATTTCCGTCCGGGAGCCAAAAAGCAAACGGAGCAAGAAGATTGCGTGCCGTTGGCTCCCGCAAGTGTGTGTGGGAAATGCCGACGTGGGAACACTGCCAACACTGGCTCGGGGGAGGTTTTTGCAGAGTTGACCCACCAATGCGAGATTGCATGCAATTACACTGAGCAAAACCCTAGTTTACGAAATGAATGCACAATGAAGCCACTGGGCCATGGGGAGACGAGGGAGAGGGTCCCCTAGAGGTAATCGCACGCCAGGAGACCAACGGAGTCGACGGTTCGTCGGTCCGACGTCCGGTTTCCGAGTTATGTCGAGTTGCAAGTCGCATGAAAATGCCGTTCAGGGACACTTGGTGAATTTCCGTCCGGGAGCCAAAAAGCAAATGGAGCAAGAAGATTGCGTGCCGTTGGCTCCCGCAAGTGTGTGTGGGCAATGCCGACGTGGGAACACTGCCAACACTGGCTCGGGGGAGGTTTTTGCAGAGTTGACCCACCAATGCGAGATTGCATGCAATTACACTGAGCAAAACCCTAGTTTACGAAATGAATGCACAATGAAGCCACTGGGCCATGGGGAGACGAGGGAGAGGGTCCCCTAGAGGTAATCGCACGCCAGGAGACCAACGGAGTCGACGGTTCGTCGGTCCGACGTCCGGTTTCCGAGTTATGTCGAGTTGCAAGTCGCATGAAAATGCCGTTCAGGGACACTTGGTGAATTTCCGCCCATTTTATAATTTAAGCCACTTTTAAATATTTGAACTTCCATATTATTTTTGAAAGAGTATAATATTTCAAAACTCCTAAAGAGACAAAAACACATGATCAAAACTCCTAAGGCTGTAATTTAGAGTAGTAATAATGGGGGGTGATGGAGTTGAATTTGATCCTATGGAAGATAATGATACTAATATTATTGAGAATAAAGGGATAATAGGTTGATCCATGACACCTTTGTTTGCATGGATGAGGATGCACCTATGTATGAGACCTATGATAATATTCATGATGTACATCTTATTGATAAGGCACACAAAGGCCTATACAAGAGATCAAAGATGGGTCACTTTGTCTAGTAATTTGATGTTGATAAAATTGAAGGTATTGAATGACATTTCAAACAATGGTATGACAAAGATCCTAATGTATACACAAGGTTAATATATAAGGTGCCCCATAAGGTTCTTTGTCATATCCCTATAATTCTAGGTTTTTGATGATTGTTTAGGTTAAAAAACATAGCACATTATATGGATTATCATGTACAAAGATAAGTGAAGATGGTATTATATGAGTGGCTACAAATGGTTCTCAATTTACGATCATCAAGGAAATATTACCCATTTTTTAAGAAGAACC
Organism: Larix kaempferi; assembly: GCA_027924585.1. Taxonomy (NCBI): domain Eukaryota; kingdom Viridiplantae; phylum Streptophyta; class Pinopsida; order Pinales; family Pinaceae; genus Larix; species Larix kaempferi. The sequence goes on along the minus strand of BSBM01000286.1, from coordinate 13,430,332 downwards.
TCATAATGTTAGACTTTCATTGGTAGTTGATGGCAATGGGTGTGCATGAGTGAGTTCATTGAAACCTTGAAAACATTGTATTGCATTTAGTTTGATTAAATTACACGAGCAAGAACTTTGACATAACTTGTAATGATCATCCAAAATCACAAATTTTAATTAGATACCAATTAGTGCATGCATGTAGTGAATTCGTTGAAACCTTTGAATATAATAGTTTGTTCTTTTGACATAGTGCATTCATGAGTAAAAGATAATCCACACAAATCAACACATTAGAATGACACAAGTACATGTATCCAAAAGTACATATATATCCAAAAGTGCATGTCTCCAAAAGTACATGTATATCCAAAAGTCTCCAAAAGTGCATGTCTCCAAAAGTACATGTATATCCAAAAGTATCGAAAAGTACATGTATCCAATGAAGTCAATGTACATGTCTCCAAAAGTACATGCACAATAAAGTCAATGTACATGTCTCCAAAACTGAATGTATCGAAAAGTACATATATATACAAAAGTATCCAAAAGCACATGTGTCCAAAACTATCCAAAAGTATCAAAACTCAAGCTTTCTCTTGTTCTTTCCCGACGTTGATCCTCTAGGCACATCCCTAGGATCAATGTGCATCCCTGGATCCTGCAAATTAAATATCAATTGTTAAATTCAACTAACTATGTACACTAATACATTATCTCAACAATTATCAACTGGTGCATGGAAAGTGCATGAAACACTTGGTCACTGAAGGACATCTCACCTCAACTGACAAAGGAGATTGTGTTGCTTGTGTAGCAGATGGAGCCGTCGGTTGAACATCCAGGATGGTTGAACCAGGGGGGCCAGGCACTGCTCCTGCTGGTGGTGGCTACAATGAAAAAATGTTGAAATAGTTAGGAATGCATGAATAAACAATAGGTCCAACAATAATAAACTATGTAAAGATAATGTTGAAATAGTTACATACCTGTGTGTGATCAGTCGCCACTGCAGATGCGGCACTAACTGCTGCATCAACCATCGATGCAAGGTTCTCAGCAGACAACTCGGGTTCCTGTTGCAGTAAACATGCAATTCAAACATTAACAAAAACGATTTATGCACTGGATTTCAAGTTAAACAACAAATATCATCGAAGGATATACATTACCGTGGTGTGAGTAAGCCCATGGTCGTGGGCAGCTGGAGTCTTTCTCGGAGTAGAACGCCTCACATACACATGACCCTTGTTCACGAATGGCCTGGAGGGAGATGCAAATACAGGCAATGGGCCAGATGTGTCGGATGGTGCCTACAGTCAGCAAGTGTTCATGTAGTTAGACATGCATGATTCAACAAACAAACATGTATTTAAAAAATGTCATTTTTAATTGTTTACCTGGAGCCCAGACGTTTCAGGGGACGGTATGACCATGGGCACTACCTCCACATTACCTTTCCCCTGTGAAGGATCTGCCATCTGCAAGTTTAATAATTGTAAATATTAGACCGTATATAGCATTAATGAACTAAAATGTAAAGTATGTGGAAATTAACAAATTAACAAGTATTAAAAAACTGAAATTTTAAAATGTTTACCTCGGTGTGAGATACGGCAATAGGTGGTATATAAGATGGGCCTGCCGAATGGGTAGCATCATGCCCCCCTGTCGAGTCTGGAACATCCGGCTCTGGGGCGTCACTGCCGGTAATCATCATCAACTGCAAGTTCACAAAATTAATATATTAGCTCAAACTATATATATGTGTACAAAGACGAAAATAAATGAAGAATTTATTACAATTAACCATCAAGATACCTCTCTCAAAAAGCCACTGAAGGCAACATCTGATGCAATACCATAGCAGGGACGACCACATGACGTGCACTCGTGAGGATCAGTACTAGGATGGGGAATAGCTGATGGTCCTCCACTAGTGGATGGTCCTGATGGTCCTGCAGAAGTGGATGGTCCTGATGGTCCTGCAGTAGCTGATGGTCCTGCATGGTGACGAGCTGGTGTATGTACCACACCAGGGACAGATGTCCCTTCCTCACCCATATGTTGAACCATCCTGCCATGGCGAAGAACCGTCCGTGCCAAACTCAAAAAAGCATCCCGTGTCTGCGGAATAATGCGATGTGCTGGTGGGACATCTGGCCCAGGCAACTGCCTGCGAGGTGCAGGGATAGGGCGATCCTGGTCTCGAAGCCTGGCATTGGGTCGGTTTTGGGGCATCCCCCCACCGATCCCCTGGAACTGTAAGATGTCAAAATAGTTAACGTGTTTATGCAACACGAACTCTGCATACATCTTTCGAAGGAAATATAAGGGAATTTCCCTGTTGTTGTGTGGTGGCATATCAAAAACCATGTACCATCTGTCCATCCAGTTATCAACAAATGGTTGAAACGTGCACCACTCAATGGAGATATGCGGCTTGCTTGCATTAGGGATTTCCCCCGTCCGAGGGTCCCTAAACAATGCAAATACAACCTCTTTGGATATTTTTAGCTTTTTTACTGCATTGTAATCTAGTCCATCAGCATATTGTTGTCTTTTTCTTTCTCTGTAAGATGCAATATCATACAGGACATTCGTAGATTGTGTAATTGTGTCCACAATTGCATCCAAGGTTGATGCAAGTGAACGGCGAATCCTGTCGCCACCACTAAAAGCTTCACTTATGCCCCTCAATTGGGCAAGCTCAATCAATATTTCGGCATTGGCATCCATAGCCGCAACTGCAATAAAGACATTAATACGAAAATCATTAGAAACATATACATGGTATATAATGACGTCTCTTCAAAATTGAACATGTATTAAATCAAACTCACATAAGCAATTTAATGGCATTTACTTACATACATTTAAAACTTAAAATTAAACATTTGACAATTAAAAAGTAAGTTAGTCAGATTGGCAGAGACGAGGAGGAGGAGGATCAAGGCAGTGATGAGTTTGTTGATTCAGGCATGGAGGAGGAGGATCAAGGCAGTGATGAGTTTGCATCTATGTGTCTCAATGTCTCATTGTGTTTTGTGATTGTGAATGACAAATGTGTTGTGATTTGTGAATGATCTAATTTCTATTGAATATTTCATATTTGTAATTGTAAATGTAATTTCTATTGAATATTTGTAATTGTAAATGTTAAATTTTATTGGATGATCTATATGTCTATATTTTTAAATTTTAATATATTTTAAAAATATATTAATTCCGGGGGTCACCGTGTCCTACGTGTCATAATTCCGGGGGTCACCGTGTCTAGTGGGGACCAGGGATCAAATTTGAAGGGTGGGGTCCCATTTCACTATGAAGGGCTATGAGATATTGAACACTATTGAAGGGCTATGAGAAATTTATTAATATTTATTCTATGTGTATATATGGATGTGTTCATGTTGTATGGATTGGATTCTAGGTTAACCGAGGCCTTTTTAGAGCAAAGAATGGGGTAATTACTATTTGGGAACAAGTTTTTTATCAAATGTAAATTGCGGTGATGGAAGATATTGAGGGTGCCACATGTTGTGGAGAAAGTAGTATTGATTCCTATGACGTAATAGGGAGTTCAAAAAGTCTGGTTTCAAGTATTGTCATGCGTAGCTCGATTGATTTTTCTCGCGCTAGGGTTGTAGCAACTGTTATGGCCATTACTGTTAAAAGGATTGATGGGGTGGAATCCCGTGAAACGATGAGTTCTTTTGTTAAGACGTAGATTCAGTGAAATTTGGTGGGAGTCTTATGTTCATTTTATGCACAAAATTCGATTACTTGATTTTGTTGCATTGTTAACTCTCCTCCTAGTCATAGCTACAATCTCTTATATAATTGTGAAGGTTATCAATCCACTCAATATATTAAAGTTGTAGTAGGCCAAAATCATCCACATATTTATTGTACTCACAAATGTTGACATTCCAATTTCTATGTAGAGCGCCCATTAACATTAGATTTTAATAATTTTGTTGATGCCATTAAATGTGTTAAACACGTAAGCGCTCGCTACAAACACGAGAACTTCGAAGCGTTCAAGCCATGGGCTACTCAGTGTAAGCCCGTCCACGTAAGTTCCTCAATGATATTATTAGAGGCCCAATGGTCCATGATCCATGGATGATCGAACACGTGGATATTGGAGAGTAAGCGAGTCCCACTCCCAAGTCACCTAGCTAGTAGCCGCATTCCCAATTTCCCACTAAAAATTGTTGATGGGTGAAATTTGAAGCTACCCTTCTGTTGCAATTTTAAACAGTAGTGGTTAATTTAATTATTGAAGGGCTTACCATGAAATTAAATTTTTTTTGCATGGTAAAATTTGAAGTGGCCTTCTATGACGTGTGGGTAAAATTTGAAGTGGCCTGAAGGCTTCAAATTTGAAGCCTGGTGGGGACACTCGTGTCCCGTGTCCTCGTGTCGGGTGACTTAGAAAGGGGGGGAGTTTTAATTTTTTCAATTTTTGGTTTGATTATGAAGTTTTGAGTTTTGTGAAAAGGGTTTCATTTTGAGGTGTGAATTTAATTACAAATTGGGTTATTCCCAATTTGATCAATATTACAAAACTAGGTTAAACAATCAAAAAAATAGTAATTTGGATTAAAAAATCACAAAAAAATGATTTGGGTGAATAAATTACCTGACTAGATGAGAATGCACCGGTGAATTTGTCTCCTCTCCAGCTGAATCGAGCAACACGGATAGTTGAGTGGGCCACAAAGCGTCCTCGTCTAGGGTCAATTTCGCCTCTATTCGCGTTTCTGATGCGTGAGTGTCGCGGGTGGTCGGCAATCGGCCGACTGTGTTTTTAAATTCATTTTTAGTTTTACATATCGCGTACGCGATTTGTAAATACATAACGCGTACGCGTTTTTTAACTACATAACGCGTACGCGATATTGTTACCTAGCCTACATGTCCAATGACATGTTAGGCTCGGGTCTTACCATGGCAGGGGGTAAATATCATAAACGCGTTATGTTTTAGGTATCAGGAACGAGATTTGAAAAAAGTAGCATTGCATCTAAAGTGACCCTCATCTTCTTGCACACACCCTCGAGTCTTTCTCTATATAGCTAAGTAATGAAGCGGTCTATATGCGGTCTATATACATCCCACACTGAAGCTGAGGGCATTTACTGCCTACCTTCTCTCTTCTCTAAACAACCCACACTTCATAGAAATGGTTGGAAAGTAGATTCGCCAATGTTAACCCTTTCATTTTAATTCCCTCGTCCTGTACCATAAGTGGTGCTCCCAAGTCCCAATGCCCCCATGATTGAGAGCTGGTGTGGTCGATTCATTTAGGAATTTCGCTTCGCCCCTTGCTCTCCCTATTCTAGACGGATGACATGGCACAGACAAATTATCATTCTCCATGCTTGGTTGGACATCTCAGTTGTTGTGATGATGTGGGATCGTTGGAACTTATGTATTGAGTCATTACAACATCCAAAACCTTTAGTGGATGGATATCCTGGGAACTTCAGTTGAGATCGTGGAACTACCCACCCCTGCGGATAGATAGATTATCAACAACCATAACTTTAGAAACATAGACATGGCTGGATGGAGGTCGATTATCCAAGGAATTCAAGGAATTTTAGTAGCATGTTGTTCCCTCGGGGATGGTCCTGAGAGGGTTTCCCTTTAATAGAGATCCTGGAACTACCCCAGATGGATTATCAACAGCTGTAACTTCATAAACATGGATGGATTATATGATTGTCAATTAGGATAACATTTTTGGATCGGCTTCAGACATAATTTTCAGGAGGGAGGGGATGGAGATTCTTTGATAACACTTGATTATTAAATGCACTTAGATAGTGAATCGGTACTTACTCTTAATTATGATGCAATAGGCTTTGCTCCTGGCTCGATATTTTCTTTTCTTGCTTGTAGTTTTTCTTGCTAACTGGAAATGAAGCGAGGACTGGATATCGATATGAAACAACTAGATAAACTGCAGAATTATTAGAACCAACTGCATCAACAACCAAATATACTAATTTAAGGAATGTTTCTAGGTAAATTACCTATGCCTCTATGGTATCAACGAGGTAAACTGCTCCATGTGGTGGTGGTTATGCTTATGGTTCGTCGTATATGGGTATAGGGTTTTGATTTTTTAGTAGGGTATGGATTTCGTAAGCCTGCGTAAGAATCTCGATCTCAAAAATATGAATAAGTTGTAGAGTCTAGTGAATCAACAACTAGATCTGATGTTTAATCGATTGCTTCCTCTGCTAGGGGTGCTGGAACAAAGCTTCTTATTGTTGCTCAACCAAACAAACCCCCACCCCCCTACTATTCGCCACAGGAATAATTTGGGCTGCTAAAAGCATGTTCGCTTTCCCCTCGACTTTTCATTGTATCTGTTGGTTATAATTTACTTAAAAAATTATGCACTCGATCTCCTGTCGATTCGTTCTGAGCGCTATGGAAACAAATTGGATGATATTGTAATGCATGAATGATCAATCCATATTGCGTTAGAACTTATAATTGAATCAATCATTCAACCTCAATGAACGAGATAAATAGGCACTTTCAATTAATACGAAAACCAGCTTCACATACTAAATTTTGTCATGGAAACAAAATTGACTAGAAGACCTTGACTTATCTCTTTACTCATTCTTATCAAGGGAAAAGGGGCACTGTGTAGTTAAAAAGAATTAACTGCACAGATGATAAATATTTTATTTTTCTTTTGCTAAGGGACTACATTGTTCCTAGTAAATACTTTGCTTTAATTTTTCTTCCACTTTACTTTACAAAATAAATGCGTGGATTTTAGTTGCAGGATTAAACTTTTACTGTGCGGAGATTAACTACACATTTCCACTTTCTACTACACAGAGATTAATTGCACAATTCAACTTTCTACTGTGCGCAGTTGAATGTTCGCATAAATGCGCAGTTCTCTAACTTTGTTGAACTTGCTTTCTATGGACTGAGTACTTCATGCAAATTACTTTTGCAAACTTCTTTAACTTTTACAAAGATTAACTGCGTGGTTAACTTTGTATTCCTATCTGACTGTGCATAACCCCAACTTAAACAAACTTTGTCTTAAAACATTTCTTCTTAAAACATAAGAACCAAAACATATGTTGAAGTTACTACGCATTAAACTAGGGCATTCACCACCGTGAAATACTTTGGGAATCTTGATTTGATTTACAGACCGTAAATGTAAACAACATTTACATAGGTCAATATGAAATAGATGCAGTAATTTTTCCGCACTTACAGAGAGATGAAATTTACTTCAAACATTCACTTCTTACACAAAGCTTGGGCTCTTCATATACTTCATGGGTCTTTCACTTCTTCTCTTCTTCACTCCTCTCACTTTATCTATATTCTTTCATCTCTATCTAATTTTCTGTGAATGATTTTCATTTATAGAGTTTCATTATCACCGACTCAAGATCGCTTCAGTTGGAATCTACTGGGTTACATTAAATACTGAAATAAATTTCTACCTAAGAAGTTATGAGCCTACGAAACACAAACGCGGCTTCTTAAATACTAACTTGTCGTGAGCGCAGTAACTTCAACATATGTTTCGGTTCTTATGTTTTAAGAAGAAATGTTTTAAGGCAAACCGACTGAATAACTGACTGACTTCTGACATTGCAGACTGACTGAGTGTCTGATAGATTTGGTGCATATCAGATACGCTATCAACTCATTAATTATGATATTTCAAACACTCCCCCTTAATTATGAGCGGATGGGGATATTTAAACAAAAATAAAATATTACAAAATATTTTAGAGCTGAAACATGATTTGTTCATGACAAAGTTAACTGTGCAGAACTTGTCACTCCCAAACAACTTCGTAGAAATTGGAATGGGTCCTTTGCCAATGGTTTTGTAAATATGTCTGCTACCTGATCTTCAAACTTGCAAAATTCTAAACTTTTTTCCTTGTTGTTTATCAATTCTGTAATAAAATGATACCTTGTTTCGTTGTGCTTGGTTCTCTTGTGAAACACATGATTATTTGACATAGCGATAGCTGAATTGTTGTTGCAGTAAATGACTGTGGGTTCTTTCTAGTTCTGTGACAGAACACTTAACATCCTCTTCATCCAAACTGCTTGACATGTAGTGCTTGTAGCTGCGACATACTCTGCTTCTGTTGAAGAGAGAGTTACTATGGGATGTTTCTTTGAATCCCATGATACAACACTTGCTCCTACATGAAATGTATTCCTAGATGTGCATTTTCTGTCATATATGCTACCTCCATTATCGTTGTCAGTGTATCCAATGAGTTTGAAATTTTCTGAGGTTGAATATAAAATACCAAAGCCTTTTGTTCCAGTTGCATACCTCATAATTCTTTTACCTGCTTGCCAATGTGCTTCTTTTGGTGACTCCATGAATCTTGAGATTAAACTGACACCATACATGATGTCTGGCGCTGTTGTTGTAAGATACATAAGGCTTCCAACGAGCCTTTTAAACATCATAGGATCTAAATTGGATCCATCATCATCCTTGCTCAATTTTAAACCTATTATCATTAGTGTTGGAGCTGTTTTGCAATTTAACATCTTAAATATATTCAAGACATCACTTGCATACTTTGACTGTGATATAAATATACCATTTTCAGTCTGCTGGACTTCAATGCCTAGAAAATACTTCATAAGCCCCAAATTAGTCATTTCGAATTCACTTTCAATGACTGTTCTAAATTCTTCTATCCAAAATTCACCAGTAAATATTAAATCATCTACATACAGGTAGACAATTAGCTTATTACATTCCTTCTTGATCTTTGTGTACATCGTTGGCTCACATTCACTTCTGTGAAATCCATTCTGAATGAGGCATGAGTCAATGTGACTGTACCAATCTCTAGGGGCTCGCTTCAAACCATACAGTGCCTTTTTCAATCTATATACTATGTGTCCTTGTCCTGGAACTTCATAGCCATGTGGCTGCTCCACATATACTTCTTCCTCCAAATAACTATTTAAAAATGCATACTTAACATCCATTTGGTAAATAGGAGATTTCTTTTGTGTTGGGATGGTAAAAACTATTCTGATAGTGTCCATTCATGCTACAGGTGCAAAGGTTTTGTTGATGTCTATGCTGGGCTGCTGAGTGAACCCCCTTGCTACCAATCTTGCCTTGTACTTCTGCACATTTCCATCAGCATATTTCTTGGTCTTATAAATCCATTTCACGCTTATAACATCCTTGTCCTTAGGAACATCAACTAATTCTCATGTTTGATTCTTCTCAATACATTCTATTTCTTCATCCATGGCTTGTGCACAAACTTTATCTTCAACTTCTTCTTCAAAAATTAGAGAATCATTAACTTGAGAAAATAATGCAAAACATGAAAATGAATTAGGTGTACCAGACTAATATATTTCATGCAGACTTCTTGTCTTTGAGGGAGTTGCTGGTGTCGAACTACGCAAGCTGCACGAATTGCTTGATGGAGTTTGCTACGCACTTGGTGTGCTTGTCAGAGTAGCTTGAGCTACGCTTTGTGTTGGAGTTGCTTGTGTTGGAATATGCTGCGCCATCCTTGGAGTAGATGGAGCTACGCAGTTCTAATTTATATGCAGAGTCTCATCCACATCTTCTGCACTGTCATCATGTTCAACATGTGACATGATTTTGACATTCTATTCTAGTATTCCATCCCATGCTTCATTTTGTACAAACTGAACATATCAACTGATAATAACTATCCTTGCAATAGGATCATACAACTTGTATGCTTTTGTGTGTTCAGAATATCCAATAAAGATGCATTTCTATCTTTTATTGTCTAATTTTTTTCTCAGCTTATCTGGAACATGTGCATATGGTACAAATCCAAAAACTTTTAAATGCGAAACACTATGTTTCATACCTGTCCATGCTTCCTGCGAAACTTTGTTTTTCACGCTCTTCGTCGGACATCGATTCATGATGTATACAGCAGTTTCCACTACTTCAGCCCAATATTCATTTGACAGATGCGCGGCTGCCAACATGTTGTGCACCATCTCAATAATGGTTCTGTTCTTCCTCTTTGTGATACCATTCTGCTGCGGGGTATACCGCGCAGAGAATTGCTTCTGTATACCATGATTTTTGCAAAATTTTAAGAAATCATTTGAAACATACTCACCACCTCTGTCTGTTCTCAAAATCTTGATGCTGTGTTCACTTTGCTTCTCCATAAGTTCCTTAAACCGGTGAAAACATCCAAATGCATCAGATTTATGTTTTAGAAAATAGAACCATGTTTTTCTTGTGAAATCATCAATAAATGTGAGAAGACAAGTGCATCCTCCCATGGACAGTGTTTGTATCGGTCCACAAATATCAGAGTCTACAATTTCAAGTGGTGTGTGAGCTCTGTATGACTTTCCGGCTAGAAAAGTCGGTCTGTGTTGTTTTCCAAAAATACACCCTTCCCAAATTCTCTCTGGTTTTTCAATCAATGACAATCCTTTCACTATTTCCTTCATGTGCAGTAGCTTCAGCCCACCAAGATTCAGATGTCCAAATATGAAGTTCCATAACTAGGATTCATCCTTCATTTCTATTTGAAATGCAGCTTGCATTGCGCTGTCCTTTTCTTCCCCTCCGCAATGAATTTCTGTTGCTTTGCTTTCTGCTTTAAGCGTAGATCCAGAATTTTCATTCTGTCTTTCATAAACAACTTGACTTGTTTTTCCTCTTATGATGGATCTTATCCTCAAAGGAAACAAGCGATTGCTTGTCATCTACACCTCTGCTATCAACTAATTGCTTGGATATATGTCTTTGATTAGACAACGCTTTCTTATAATATAGATTATGTAACATTTTTCCATCAGTTCTCCAGTGCTCATCGAATTATGCTTCAAACCTTGAACATAATAAACATCAAACATATATTTCTGCTTCCCCTGTTTGGTTAGAATATCAATAGTACTCTTACCCAAAACAGTGACTTGAAAATTATTTCCAAGCATGACATCAGTTTGAACTGATTTATCCAGAGTAGAAAATAGATTTAAATTACCAGTCATGTGATTTCTACATCTTGAGTTTAAATACCATATGTCATTTGTACTTTCTTGGATAGCATTACATTCTAGTGGAGATGTGCATGCTAAGAACAACGAGCTGTTCGAAGTGCTGTTGTTGCTTGAATGAGCTTCACCTTGCTTTCTTTGGTCATACAGCTTCTTCCTCCATTCATATGCGAAGTGTCCATACCTCTTACACTAATGACATTGAATTTTTTATTTATCATACCTTTGTCCACTTGGCTGACTGGTGGTATGATTCTGGCCTCTACCAGTGATATGTGCAGGGTTGCTGCTGTGACCTCCTCTGAAATAACTTCAACCTCTGCCTCTAGAGTTTGATCTTCCTCTGCCTCTTCCACAACTTATGGAGGACTATGTTGCAAATGCACCTTCCAACGATGTATCTAAACCACTGAATCTATGTTCATGATTGAGTAATGAGGCTTGCAACTCATCAATAGTAAATGTGGACAGATCTTTGTTTTCCTCTAGGGTTAAAACCAAAGATTCAAATTCCTTTGGAAGAACTCTAAGACATTTTTCAACAACTCTTTGATCACCTAGAGTTTTTTCATGAGACTTTATTTGATTGACCAGACCAATAACACGAGTATAGAATGATTCTACCAACTCTGTATTTTTCAGTGAAAGAGATTCGAAATATCTTCTAAGAATCTGTAGTTTGGCGGTCTTTACCTTGTTTAAGCCTTGGTAGGAAGTTTCCAGTGTGTCCCATGCTTCCTTGGCTGACTACACTGCTGCTACTCTTGGGAGTATGGATTTATGTGTTCCTTGATGTATGTGGAACAACGCCTTTCCATATTTCTTCCTTTGTTCCCTTAAGACATCCTTCTCAGCTTGTGTGAGATTGTTGTATGCTGCTGCATCTGTTGCTTCTACATAGCCATTCTGGACTATTTCCCATACATCTTCACTTCTAAACAAAGCCTTCATTGTTAGAGACCAATATTCATAATTTTTACCATAAAATATTGGGGTTTACAAATTACCCGAAGTGGAAGCTATTCTTAATCACTTTTCCCTTATGTAAATACAAATTCTACTTTCTGTAAACCAAGCTCTGATACTAGATCGAGGGAAAAGAGGCACCGTGCAGTTAAAAAGAACTAACTGCGTAGATGATAAATATATTTTTTTTTTTCCTAAGGGACTGCGTTGTTCTTAGCAAATACTTTGCTTTAATCTTTCTTCCACTTTACTTCACAAAATAAATGCTTGCGCAGAGATTAACTGCGCATTTCCACTTTCTACTACGCAAAGATTAACTGTGCAATTCAACTTTCTACTACGCAGTTAAATGTTCTCATAAATGCGCACTTCTCTAACTTTGTTGAGCTTGACTTTGCATGGACTCAACACTTCATGCAAATTACTTTTGCAAACTTCTTTAACTTTGAATGTTCGCATAAATGCACACTTCTCTAACTTTGTTGAACTTGACTTTGTATGGACTCAGCACTTCATGCAAATTACTTTTGCAAACTTTTTTAACTTTTACAAATATTAACTTCGCCGTTAACTTTGTATACCTATCTAATTGCGCAAAACCCAAACTTAAACAAAGTGTCTTAAAATATTTCTTCTTAAAACATAAGAACCGAAACATATGTTGAAGTTACTGTGCATTAAACTAGGGCATTCACCACCGTGAAATACTTTGAAAATCTTGGTTTGATTTACATACCGTAAATGTAAACAGCATTTACACAGGTCAATATGAAATAGATGTGCGGCATGCATAAACAAACATTCTTGAGAATGAATTCATAAAACTATATATTTATATATTTCCACTACAAAACAGAGTAACTTTGCAGCACTTACAGAGAGATAAATTTACTTCAAACTTTCACTTCTTACACAGAGCTTGGGCTCTTCATATACTTCAGGGATCGTTCACTTCTTTTCTTCTTCACTCCTCTCACTCTATCTCTATTCTTTCATCTCTATCTAATTTTCTGTGAATGATTTTCATTTATAGAGTTTCATTATCACCGAATCAAGATCACTTCACTTGGAAGCTACAGGGTTGCATTAAAGACTGAAATAAATTTCTACCTAAGAAGTTATGAGCCTGTGAAATACAAACGCGGCTTCTTAAATACTAACATGTTGTGAGCCGGATTGGGTGCAAACCGACTGACTATTTGACTGACTTCTGACATTGCATACTGACTGAGTGTACAGAGTTGGTGCATATCAGATACGCTATCAGCTCATCAATTATGATATTTCCAACATCTTAAGGGTGGAAGTCATGACCACTCATTTAATAAAGTTTGAAAGAGATTTTTTACACGAGCTTGCAATTAGCATCTCTTAGGCTAGGAGTCTTTTTCTTTAAAAATGATGAGAATATTTTATTTAAAAGAGATAAAAGCCATGCTTTGGGGTTGGCCCGGTGGATCCCGAAAACCTCCTCAAACGTTATTTTTAAAAGAAGAGATCGGTGTATCTAGTATCATAGGCTATTGATCCTTAAGGGGCGTAGTGAACTCGTGCTACTTCTTTCTTACTTGACCCAAATTTGTCCTGTGTCCCATCCATGTGACTAAATCCCTATACTACCCCTTCGAACCAAAAGCATTGTAAAACGCCCCCCTTCCCCACCCTCGAATCAAGCTACATTCGAGGATATCTGAATGGAAGTATCCCGGATGGAAACAGCAAGGAGCCCAGATACGCACATTGATTTCACTCATTACTTCTTACTTCTAGCATGAGAAAACCACTCCACTCTATATATATCACCCATCCCTTCCTTTCTATCTATAAAGTAAAGAAAGGAAGGTTTCTTTATCATATATAGAGAGATAGGATATAAAGGTATCCCAGCAAGCCATGCGTGTGAAAAGCATCCATGTCTCTCCGGTTTGAGCGATAGGTATAGGAAGGCGGCCAACAACCAACCACTGTGGACGAACTCAGAATTGGGAAAGAACCGAAAGTAGAAAGGCTGCTTTCCGCTCTGAGCCTTGCTTATTCACGATCAAATGGTTTCCAGTTACTGGACCGATGGATCACGAACGATATATCCTAATGGGTTGTCACCAAAAAACGAAGGCATTTCGACCGACCTCTCAATTCCCGGACATCCGATCGAGACACATTCCGTCTAATACAATAGGTAGGTACATAGTTTCCTTTGTGCGTGTGGCTTAGTTAGCATATACCTAAGATCCCCTTAGTTAGCACCCTCAGTTCGCTAAGTTTAGTCAAGTAGGAGTCCAAAGAAGCCTTCATATTCCCTGAAGGAAGGAACCTTTATATATATATATATATATACATTTAAGGGTTATCCCGCCATCGATTGAACCAACATAATAACGTATAGATAGAATTACCTTCCCTCTAAAAGAGAGAAATAACACCTGGATCATTATCAACTTCGGTAGTCATGTTACTTGAAGTAGGATATCCCACACAATATGGATTCATCTATTTGATAATGCGTTATTAATAGAATATTTTGATAGTGCCAATCGCATGCATTACTTTTTTATACGCACATAAAAAGGACATTGCTCACTTGAGCAATTGCCTTCCTTAAAGGCTTCATCTGGGAGTTAATGCCCAACAATATTTTCTTTTATGCCGAATGTTTATAATTTCGCCCATAACTGAACGAGTGCAATATAAATGCCTTCTGAGGAGCAGGTTCAACTATCATGCTTGTATAAACCACTTCCTTCCTTAGTAGTCAGTTAGATTAGAGAAAGCTCTACCTGAATGAAGTTGAGAGGAGAGCCCCACCCGAGCAAGGGGAAACGAACGAAGACCCCATTTAAACTTGTAAAGAGTGGGCTAATCTGTGGCACTTGAAGGAAACGATGGATGCATTATATTTATCTTTCCCTTTGTATATGATTTTATTTGTCTCGAGATAGACTAGCAACAATCACATTAATAATATTAATGTGTCTGAAATTGGGTATATACTTTTCATATTAATGTTCTTTTCTTATAGTAGGTGTCCCATTTATGCTTATTGGCTAATTGGACACATTAATATTATTAATGTGGTTGTTGCTAGTAACGAGTGGGTGCGTACACATATATCCAAAGTATTAATAAATTAATATTATTTAATTAGTTATAATATAATAATTGATTAAAAATAATATCATTTAATTAAATAGTATTAATAAAGTAATAATCTTTGATTAATTATTGTATAATAATTAAATATGATACTTAATTATCTCTGAAATATTAATAATTAATATTGTTTGAATAAATAACTATAATAATAAAAGTAATTATCTATATTATAATATATTACTAAAATATAGGAATATAATAAATTTAAAGATTATTTTTATAAAATTATAATATTTTATTATAATTTAAAAATAAGAGAAATAATAAAAATAAAAATTAGTATAGAAATAAAAATTATGATATTTATAGTACACAAAAATATTAAAAATTAAAATAATTAATATAAAGTAATATATGTTGATATTAAAAACTAAATATTATTATGATTTAATTAATATATGTTGATAATATATATGAATATTGTAATTTAAAATACTATTATAATGTAATTAAAATGGTAAGTAATATTATATATTAATTAAAAAAAATATTATTAAATTATGATATTAGAAGTATATATTATATGAATGTGGTATTTGATTAAGATATTATAAGGAATGTATTAATAACTTATTAATATTTAATAATATTAAAAAAAATTATTATTGTAAAATTATAAAATAATTATTTTATTTTATAAATAAGGTTGTATCATTGTGACATTCTTCAAACATTATTAAAATAGTATTATTCAATTATAATATTTTATTATATTTTAATAAAAAATTTGATATAATCAATTTATCCTTCATTTTAAATTATGATAGTAACATTCATCATTGCTAATCATTCATGTATAAACATACAATAAATAGAAAGTAAACAATGCATTGAACACAATTATTTTATGTGGAAACCCAACAGGGACAAAAACCACATAAAGTTATCTTCAAAGTTTCAATGTTTAGAAGCCAAGCTTGAACCAAAGACTTCTCCCCTGATTTTCAACCTCCAACTTGAAGGGAGATCCAACTCCCTATATGTTAATCCATCTCCAAATAGAAGTTGAGGCTCTCCCGTGATTATAATGGCAGTTCATAAATATATTAAAAATCAAAAGTATTAATAAAATAATATTAATTAATTAATTATAATATAATAATTATTTTAAAAATAATATAATGATAATAATTTTTAATTAATTATATAAAATTGAATATTGTATTTAATTCAAATATTATTATTTAATTAAAAATATTAAACATGGAGGAATGTCGACATTTATCATTAATGAATATATGTCGCATTGCATTGTCGACCTAAACATTGCAATGCAACATAACCCTTGATGAATGTCACACTGTAATATAACCCTTTATGAATGTTATCTTTAGAAGACATTTAATATTACAATGCAATAAAAACTTCAAGGAACATTGCAAATATGAATGTCATAATGTGACATAACTATGGAGGAATGTCACAATCAAACATAGCACTTGATGAACATCTCAATGTGACAAAACGCTTGCAAAACATTCTAGGAATATTAAAAATATGAATTTCAGATTGTGACATAAACATGTAGGAATGTGATTCTGACACAAACATGTAGGAATGTTGCAATCCAACATAGAACTTAATGAATGTCACAATGCAAAAAAACCTAAAATGTGACATAACAATGATTAATGTCCAAGACAAAAAAATTAACATTTCACTTAACTTGCAAAACCTTCTTGGAAGGTAAACAATTTCAATTTCATATTGTAGCATAAACATGGTGCAATGTTGCAATCCCATGTAAAACTCGATGAACATCACAATGTGATCAAACCTAAAATGTGACATAATAATTTATGTCCCAAGCTGACATAACCCTATAGTATGTGACAAAACCCTTGCAAAACCTTCTAGGAACATTCAAAAATTGAATTTCATGTTGTGGCATAAACATGGGGGAATGTCACAATCCAACCTAAAATTTGATGAACGTCACAATGCAAAAAAACCTAAAATGTGATATAAAAATTGATTAATGTATCAAGCTAACATAATGATTAATGTATCAAGCTAACATAACCCAATAGTATGTGACAAAAACCTTGGAAAACCTTCTAGGAACATTAAAATTTGAATTTCAGATAGTGACATAAAAATGGAGGAATGTTGCAATCCACCATAAAACTTGATGAACGTAACAATGCGGAAAAAGCTTAATGAACGTCATAAAGTGACAAAACATAAAATGTGACATAACAATTGATTAATTTCCCAAGTCAACTTAACCCTATAGTATGTGATCAAACACTTGCAAAACCTTCTAGGAACATTAAAAATTTGAATTTCAGATTGTGACAAACATGAAAGAATGTTGCCACCCAACATAAAACTTGTTGAACATCACAATGTGACAAAAGCTAAAATGTGACATAGTAATTTATTAATGTCCCAAATCGACATAACACTATAGTATGTGACAAAACTCCTGTAAAAACTTCTAGGAACATTAAAAAAATGAATTTCTTATTGTGGCATAAACATGGAGGAATGTCGCAGTCCAACCTAAAATTTGATGCACGTCACAATGCGACAACACTTAAAATGTGACATAACAATTGGTTAATGTACCAAGCTAGCATAACCCTATAGTATGTGACAAAACCCATGCAAAACCTTCTAGAATATTAAAAAATTGAATTTCAGATAGTGACATAAAAATGGAGGAATGTTGCAATCCAACATAAAACTTGATGAACATAACAATGCGGCAAAAGCTTAATGAACGTCACAAAGTGACAAAACCTAAAATGTGACATAACAATTGATTAATTTCCCAAGTCGACATAACCCTATAGCATGTGATAAAACCCTTGAAAAACCTTCTAGGAACATTCAAAACTTGAATTTCAGATGGTGACAAACATGAAAGAATGTCGCAACCCAACATAAAACTTGATGAACTCCATAGTGTGACAAAACCTAAAATGTGACATAATAATTTATTGATGTCCCAAACCAACATAACACTATAGTTTGTGACAAAACTCTTGCAAAACCTTCTAGGAACAATAAAAAAAATGAATTTCATATTATGGCATAAACATGGAGGAATGTCGCAATCCAACATTAAAATTGATGAACGTCACAATGTGACAAAACCTTAAATGTGATATAACAATTGATTAATGTACCAAGCTTTCATAATCCTATAATATGTGAAAAAAACCTTGCAAAACCTTTTAGGGACATTACAAAATTGAATTTTGGATAGTGACATAAAAATTGAGGAATGTCGCAATCTTACATAAAGCTTGATGAATGTAACAATGCAGCAAAAGCTTAATGAACGTTACAAAGCGAAAAAACCCAAAATGTGACATAACAAATGATTAATGTCCCAAGTCGACATAACTCTATAGTATGTGAGAAAATCATTCCAAAACCTTCTAGGAACATTAAAAAATTGAATTTCATATTGTGACAAACATGAAGGAATGTCGAAACCCAACATAAAACTCAATGAATGTCATAATGTGACAAAACCTAAAATGTGACATAACAATTTTTTATGTCCCAAGCTGACATAACCTTATAGTATGTGACAAATCCCTTGCAAAATATTATAGGAACATTAAAAAAATAAACATTGAAGAATGTGATATTTACGTCACATTGCGACAAAACTAAAACATGACATAACAATTGATTAATGTCGCAAAGGAAACATAAATTTATAGTATGTGTCATAACCCTTGAAAACCTTATAGGAAAATTAAAAAGCTGAATTTCAAATTGTGACATAAACATTGAAGAATGTGATAAATGTCATAATGCGACAAAACCTAAAATGTGACATAAACATTAATGAATTTAGGTCGCATTGCATTATCGACATAAATGTGAAAATGCAACCTTACAGCATGTGACAACCCTTTCAAAACCTTATAGGGACATTAAAAATTTGAATTTCAGATTTTGATATAAACATTGAGGAATGTGATGAACATCACAATCTGACACAACCTTAAACGTGACATAGCAATTGATTAATGTCCTAAGCCAACATAGCCCTATATTATGTGATAAAAAAATTTCAAAACCTTATTGGAACATTAAAAAATTGAATTTTAGATTGTGAAAAACATGCAGGAATGTTGCAACCCAACTTAAAACTCGATAAATGTCTCAATGTGACAAAACCTAAAATGTGACATAACATTTGATGAATATACCAACTTTATATTATGTGACATAACCGTTGCAAAACCTTATAAGAACATTAAAACATCGAATATTGGATTTTGATATAAACATTGAAGAATGTGATGAACGTCCCAATGTGACAAAACCTAAAACATGACATAACGATTGATGCAGGAGCATCGAAGCCTAGGAAGATCAGTCAAAGTTAGTCGACATGAGGAAGACCGACCAGAGGGAGTGCCGACGACCACTGGTGCGGAAGAGCAGGCTAGCTTGTCAAAGTCAATAAGTCGAGCGATAGCAGTCGGTATGTGACCAGTAGGTGTTGCGATAGATGCAGCGAAGGTTGAGAGTTGACATGTTGGGAGTCGAAAAATGATAGACTTGGAGAGGAGCATCGATGGTCAACATATGTCGAACCATGACCCCGACAGGTTTGAGCATGAGCCAAGCGAGGGTGAAGGGGCGAAATGGCGAAGCCTGAAGAGTGTGAAAGAAGGAAGCTGATGGGTAAGTCGAAGCTGACAGATAGTATGGCTGACATGATGGATTACTCTAGCCTGACAGAAGGACATGTAGAATTCAAGTAGAGTACTTGGTAGCCATTCCAGGTTTCTAAGGAAGTTAATGACAATTATTGAAGGTAGTTGGGATTGTGACAGATGCCAACACAGGAAGAGATTGTGCAACATGGCAAGGGCACTAACAGTTGTAGGTCTGCAGGGTCTGACGAGATCGACAAACAAAGGATGCATGTCTTGGGAGTTGGAGTGATCTTAGGAACAACAAAAGCAGAGTAAAAGGCCAGGGAGTTCGGATCAGTTGGGTTAGTTGACAGAGCAGAGTTTGGGGAGAAGATTTGTAGATTGGAGAGAACAGTCACATGTCTTCGAAACGTAGAGAAGATCGAGCCATAGCTTAGAGTTCCGTAGTGAACCAGGAGAGGGTGAATATTGACACACTAAGATAACACACAGTTACTTATGTATTGTAAAGGGATGAGGCCGACTAGTTAGTTAGTTATTTCCATTCTTGCAGTTTGCATTGTAACCATTTCGGGAGAAGTCATATAAGCCAGCTTTTAGCATCCTGTTTACATATTGTCTATGTGAACGCGTGTGTTGTGTGTAATTTTTAAGCAATAACCTTAGTCATAAGGAGACCTTGTGTAAGTTGGTCTCAGAGCCCAGAAGTGAGTCCGGCTGAGTGAAACTGGAAGAATCCTATGAGCAGAAGATACATCAGGTGCTATTGAGCCTGGAAGCACGTTAAAGAGGTCCAGCTGTGGTTAGGTAGAGTTGTGAATGACTTGTTGAAGTTCGGTTGTAATTGAATGGAGTGGAAGTTTCAACCAAGGTTGAAAATGGCTCACAAAGGAGTTAATATCCAAGGACGAAGAGCGCGTGGCACAGCAGTCATAGTTGATCATGAGATGTTCGATGAGTGTGTCCAAACAATGCTATTTGACAAATGAAGTCGCATCGATCAAATAAATCCAAAGGCATGGTTGTATTCCTAATGCGTTAGACCACAGCGATGAGGAAGTCAAAGAACTGGAACCACGGGAAGCAACGGGAGAAGAACCAGAAGAAAAACTAATCAAACTTCTGACGGATATTAGAGGTCGGAAAAAGTTAGATGTGCGTACCTACTTGGGAAGTCTGGATCCATAAGACTTGATCGAATGGTGCATAGAGATGGAGAAATACTTTGACATAGAGCAGATCGAGGATCCTAAACAGGTTAAGACTGCATGTCTGAGGTTGAAGGGTCATGCCTCATTATGGTAGGACAATGTATAGGATGATAGATTCAAGAAGGGAAAGCAAAAAATAAAGTCTTGGGATAGCATGGTCTCCAAGCTGAAAGGAATTTCTTTCCAAATGACTATGTGATTTCCTTGCTCTGAAAGTTACAGAACTTTCAACAAAAAGAGATGACTGTGAAGGAGTACATGAAAGAGTTCTACAAATTTTCAATAAGGTCGGGACAAACCGACGAAGGAGAAGAAGCCGTCACTAGATACGTGAACAGCTTGAAATATGCGATTCAGGACAAATTGAGCATGTCTAGATTCAGAGCAGTGGGTGAATCCTATCAGTTAGCTCTGAAGGTAGAAGAGAAACTGTCGAGGAAATATGCAGCGACTAGAGGCAAGATGACTGGTCAGGGTGTGAAGACTGTTTCCGCGAAAGGCCAAAGTAGCAATTATAGGAGGGAATCTGTCGAAGAATATCGACGGACAGAAGGGACATCGAGAAGGGATAAAATGCAATAAAATTGACTCGATGGTCGTGAGAAACGCAGTCGAGGTGCATATGGTCGAAGTGCTCCATCCGATAGAAAAGGAGCTGACAGACCAGGCATAATCTGTTACAAGTGTCGAGGAGCGGGACACAAGGCATATGAATGCCCAAAGAACCTACATGCTCCAGACTGTCGAGGTAAGGTGAGTCACACTGATCAAGCCCGGTAGTGAGAGCTTAAACATAGGGAGAATTTAATTCGTTGTACAGAACACCGTAAAGAGACAAAATTTTCTTCAATCGAAATCATAAAAGTTGATGGGAAAAACAAAAAGAAAATATGTAATGATTCCTTTTTCAAATTTCAAATCGTATACATATATATTTTTATTTTTATTTTAGAAAAACTATATAGTAGAAACCAAATGAAATTTCTAAGAGTCAGATCATAATTAATAAAAACTGAATAATAGAGGTCAAATGCAAATTCCAGAATACCTACGCTACCATTTATTTTGCGAATTATCATAGATATATTATTATCAAGTGCATCCTCTCTCATAAGTGGTGATCACATACAAATATGGAGCAGCAGTGAGATTGTAATATAATCTCATAGCCAGAATATTCCTCAACTATACGAAATGCGATCTTACATATTGAAGAAATTAATTTAAGATTAAATCTTGATGCTTCTAACCTGCCTGAGACATTTGGAGAAGTCCTCGTTGAGGAAAGGAAGAAGTCACAGCTTCGATCCCACCGTCGATCTCCAATGAAACACCAACAAAACCCTAAATAATATGAGTCTGGTGCCCTCAAGGATCGACCGACTTTGATACCAAATGAAGGGCCCCTCTTGTAGGGTCCTCACGAACTGAACCTGAAACTTAACAACTTAATACAAAATAGATTAGATACCATCGTTGATAGAGAAATAAAATAAACTAACTAAATAACTTAGCAAATATAGAAAAAACCATAACCTGCCAACCGTAGGTCGTGACTGTTGTCGAAGGAGAAGTTGTCGTTAATCCGATCCAGCTTGTGCATTGTCGTCTGCATCTTCTGTAGGATATCTCTAGAAAATATCGATTAATCATAGGCGAAGAAACCGTTAGATTCTCCACCCAACCATAGGCTCATGCTTTCATTCGAATGACCAGCCCCGAGCTTTCAGGTCATAGAGCTCACACACCAAAAAAAATATAGAGACTTAGAAATGGGTTCCCCCCCCACCAAAATCTCTTGCCAAAATCCATTAGTGCCAAGTTACTCTCTCACTCTCTTTACAAAAATTACGATAACCATCCAAACCATGGGTCCCTTACCCATTCCCAAATCCTTCCTTAAATAGGAAAATCCATTGCGACACATGTCGCTTCATCCAAAAATATTTAATTTATTTTTATTAAAAAGTAATTTAGGTCACCTATCCATGTGTCAAGTATTCTAGAGAGTGCACCCACTTTCTTAAGTTTAATCAAGTTTGTCTCCATGACGTTCCTCCTAAACTCTATTTTTGTGGGTGCAAGTGGTGTTAACTAAAAGCTCAAATCTAGGATTCAATTTTGCTCCTAAAATAATGATTTCTATTATTTTAAATACTAAAATGTATTTTCATGTGCAAATGTCTAAAATAATAATTTCTATTAGTTCAAATACTAAAATGTATTTTCATGTGCAAATGTCTAAAATAATAATTTTTATTATTTTAAATACTAAAATGCATTTTCCTGAGCAAATGTTCTAAATACAATTTTATACATTTTTATGCATAATGTTTAACAAGAAATCCCTTCTAGGACCTAGGTACCAAACCATTGGGCCCATCCATCCTTTATGCTCATATTTCGACATGGTACCACTCCATTGGGTCCAATCGTCCTTCCTTTCCATTTCTCGGCAAGGTACCACATCGTCGGGTCCTTGTGTCCATCATTTCCGTTTCTTGACAAGGTACCACATTGTCAGGTACTTGCGTCCGTTATTTCCATTTCTCGGCAAGGTACCACATCGTCGAGTCCTTGCATCCATTATTTCAGTTTCTCGGCAAGGTACCACATCGTCGGGTCCTTCTGTCAATATCCTTTCATTTGACTTGCAGGAACTTCATGTAGGGATTTAGGACCCGTTACCTTCCATCCTCCGTCTACAAGCTATTGGAGACTAATGGTAGTTGGGAGTAAGTCTGTTCTTACTGCATGCCCCCCAACTCGTATGTGACCAACTCCGTCGTGGTTCACATCGCATGACCTCACGCTTCCCCTGAGTAAGTGGATCAGTGCTTCTCTACTCATGTGTGGAATTTCGTCGAAAGTCGACATCGTCGTCGTTCTCCCCGTGTGTGATTTATCCATACTCTACGAACCTTCAATCCCTTTGTGTGTCCATCGTTGAACCGTTTCACCTGTCGCTACACACATTCTCAAAAGTACATATTAAAACCACTTATACTATGAAACAAGAACTCAGCATAGTTCTCATTTTTCTCTTTCCTAATTTTAGTAGTTATTTTTAGCTCTGTTTCAAAAAGGGGTGACACCAGTATCACACATTTTCATTTTGAGGCATTTTTTAAGGCTAGACTTGAAAAGTGGTGCTACTGGTATCATTCATTCTTTTTTTGGAGCTAAATTTACAACTATTTTGAAAACTTGTCCACTGCCCTTATAAGCAAAACCAAAATTGACCTCTAAATATGGATTTTTAAATTTTTTTAAAAGAAAAAAATACAAATGAAAAATCCATACAAATTGTGAAAAAAAGTAAAATAAAAAATAAAAAACACAAAAACACATAACAAAATGTTTTAAAAAATTTCAAGAAACAAAAAAACAAAATATAAAATAAATTAAAATTTGAAAAAAAACTAAAAAAAATGAAAAAATATTTAAATACTTTAAAAAATCTAAAAACTATTAAAAATAACAAAAATAACAAGGCACTTTAAAAAATAATAATAAAAAACAAAATTAAAAAAAAACAAAAAAATTAAAAAAACACCAAAAAACACCCAAAAAAACACAAAAACAAATAAAACACTAAACAACCCAAAAAAAAACAAAAAAAAAACACAAAAAACAAACAAAAGCCTCACGGGGATGGCTAAAAGTGGTAGCGTGATACTCAGTATCGTGCCACCACTAATACGTGGACCTCAGCCACCTCCACCACCACTCCGCTGCCCTTATTCCCCCGCCACGAGTCTTTCCCACCACCTCTCCACCCCCTTATCCCACCATCCTGCTGCCTCCCCTTATCCCTCCATTCTGCCCCCCCCTCCTTATCCCTCTGCCCCCCCTCCTTATCCCACCCCTCCTTATCCCTCTGCCCCCCCCTCCTTATCCCACCCCTCCTTATCCCTCCTCCCCTCGCCTCACTCCTTATCTCTTCACCCCCCTCCTTATCCCTCCACCCCCCTCTTTATCCCTCCGCCTCCCCAATCACATGCCGCTCCACTCTTAAATTTTTAATTTAAATGTGTTGTTTATATAGTTTTGTATTTAAAAAAAAAAATGGTTTTTTTTTGTATATTTTTTTTTTAATTTTGTTTTTTTTAATATTTTGTTTGGTTTTAATTTTTTTTTTTTATAGATTTGTTTTTTCTAATTTTGGTTTTTTTAATTAAATTTGTATTTTTTAATATTTTGTTTGGTTTTTAAATTTTTGTTTTTTTAAAGGTGTCTTTGGTTTTACTTTTTTGGTTTTCTATTATTTTAATTGTGTTTTATTGGTTATTTTCTTGTATTTTCTTTTTTTTAATTGTTTTTTTTATCTGAATATTCATTTTTTTTTCCAAATATGTTTGTTTTCTATATTTTATTAGAGGTTTATTTATTTATTTTTACGAAATGGTTTCGAAACGGTGTAATTACAATTGAAGAGGAAAAATAGGTGACATTGCTACCAACTTTTTTGGATTTAGGGCTTGTTTTTGGTATTTTCGTTGCAACGAAGCTAGTTGTTTATTCCACAATGCCATAAAAGCTGTAATTTTAGGGTTTCGATTGCAACAACACTGCTTGGGTTACCAAAAGGTTGTAATTTTAACCTCAACAAAAAAGGTTAATACCAGTATCACCACTTTTCGTTTTGGGGTTGTTTTTTGGTATTTTTGAAGTAAAAAAGTGTTTTTTATGGCTAGAGTTCTCGTTTATAGTATATAGTTATCATTTCATAGTATAAGTGGTTTTAATAGTCATGTCCTCATTTGTCATAATTCATTTCATAAACCTGCTAATCGTTAAGCAATTACAGTTTACTCATAATATCCTATATTTCATAAATCAGTAAGCCATTTCGTCAATATCTATTTATTTCGTTCACATCTTATGATTTATCATACATCTAATCATTAAGCACCATATTTATTTACACATAACACATTTTTCATAACACGTCCAATTATTAAGCAATAAGCACTTTCATCAATTAATTCAACTATCCGACTCCACGTATGTCATTTAATTTCATAAATTCATTTATCCAATTGCCGTCATTCACATTTTCACGTTTTCCTCAATTGTTAAAGACATATCAAACTCAAAAGACAACTTTATCAAAGTTTTTTCAACCAAGTCACCTGATAGGTGCCCTTAAAGTCCATAGTCTTTCTAGGGGCATTACAGTTATCCCCTGACCTTACCAATTAAAAAGGTTCTTTTATGTTTTTAATACAAACCTTAAGTGCTAGCTTCGGATCATTTCAAGGCACCTGCAAAACAAAGTATAGGATATGTTTTAAAAAATAGCTAAGTAATCCCAAGGCCATCACCTCTCTTTTTAACCATTCAGGATTATAATATTTACAACATAGATCTAAGTAAAATAGAGACACTTAAAATACATAAATAGAGTTTAGAAACAGAGCGTACATTCAACTAGTAAAACAAGTATTTTAAATGTATAAACATTGGCACATCACAGAGAAATGAGACCATCTTTAAATGATACTTTTTAGACCATAATGGATCCAATAGCATTAAACTAATCAAAGCAGAATAGAATGATAAACACCAGTATAAGAATTACAAGTCTTTACCATACACTTTAAACCATCAGAATATCATAAGTAAGATTACGATTTTCCATACAAATTGTAAGTGAAAGATCTTCCAATGAGATACCTATATCTCTCTCAGTAATAATACACAGTGTTGAAGTTAATTTTAAATAAAATTTAGAACCGAATGACGATAATACCCGACATAAATTTTTATTTTATTTTTCGGATTTTAGGGACATTACAACTTGTTGCTTTCCTAACCCATGAAGACAATATTAATTTGGGGAATCACTTCAAAATTTCAAACATATATGACCTTTAAAACCAATTTAAAGTGTGGAATGCTCTGAGATTTATCACTGAAATTTCAAATTAACGCATTTAGCCTCCTGGCATTAGAAATTGGGCATCATAGAGTCAATGTGTAGGAAGAATATTTCATTAGTCGTTGAGAAATAATGTTGATTGGAAAAAATATTATTTATTCACTTTTTATTTCCATCGACCTTTCTAAATTTTCGAATAAGTAAATTTATGATACTATGATGTCATGTACCTCGAATATCCATAAATAATTTTTTTTTACTACACACATAACTATATAACAATAAAATATCTCTTTATAATTCTAGCATGTGTTAGTTACTTGCAGTATAATGAAATTGTTGTTACTTGCATAGTCGTTTACATGATAATACTACTATATGACAGGTCACACTTTTGGGGATTCCCACCTACATGTGATGTTTATGTTCCTTTTATCTTATTCTTGTTTATTAGATTGCAAAAAGGCTTTGCTTAGTCCTTAGGATAAGTTCTGATCCTTAACTATTATGCGTTGGGGTAAAGTTGTATGAGGTCAATGGTTTGGAGACTATGTGTATACTCTTGACCCATTAATTGTAATAAGTTTTAGGGAGCAAGATATAACCTTGGCTCCCAAGCGCTTGCATTATCCACCAAGGATTGTGCGCTGAAATGAATGTTAAAATATGATCTATGGGGTTTATACCATAATCGTGAATTGTTTCGGAGCTCATTTAATAAAGTTATCGTTATTCGAGTTGGCTGGTTGTTGTGATGGTTTAAAGGCTTGTACCATGGTCGATGGAGAATTTATGAGCAGGGTAATTTTTAGGGGCGAAATTTCACCAATTGACTATTTTTGGGGTTTTTTTTCAAAAAATAAATTCGTTATTTGGTCATTTTTAGTCTCTAATATTGGCTATATTTACATAAAATATGTTTTTTTATCATAACATTCGCCAAAAATTACAATTTTCAATAGTAAATTGTATGTTTCATATTTAATATTCGCCTACCTATCTATATATATGATTTTTTCAATCCAAAATAATCGCCTAGAATACTACACTTGAGTATACTTTTAGAATCCTTAAAAAATACCCTGTTTATGAGCTACCCTAGCTATGAGTTGACAATGCAGCCATGCCTTTATGGTTCACGCTTGATTGGAATCTTAACCGTCCATTTGGAAAACTAGATGAATTAGGGTTTTGTTATGGGGTTTAATGTGTTATTTTTGGTGTCCGATACTTCATTTCTACATATTTTGGTTTATGAGCTCTGCATTCTTCTTTGTGAAAGGTGATTTCCCATAGCCACCATTTAATGTTAATGGTATACCTTTCGGGTTTCCTTGCAAGGTGTTAAGGAAGATAGTGCTAGTGTTAATGGTCGCCACCTCTAGAGCTCGTTGGTTGTTACGACTGAACCTGTCCAACCTCACCAGCCTCGAACTACCCTTCAACAGGTAAAAAAATATTCAATTTATACTTAGCATATTAAATTTGTTATACTATGTTTTTACTTATACACTGATTGCCGAAACTAATGCTTAATTTTTTGTTTGTGCAGGCAGGGGAGTGATAAGGGCATCCAGGAGGAGCCGACCCCTAGCCCTATTTGCAATTATACAAGGTAAAAGAAATGTAGACTTAGCTTATTCTTGTAAAATTCATTTTATAGATTGATATAGTTCTGATTTTTGTCGTTTGGTTGCAGGTTGTGGGTGTTGGATAGGATGGTTAAATGGACACCCCCTCCAGAGCCCGCGTCTTAGAACTACAAGGTAAGAAATGAATCTTACTTTGTCAATGGGTTTTCTATTTTCTTTTTAATAAAAAAAGTGGTTGTTGACTGTGTTTAAACAATGGTGGTTGCAAGTGACACCTAGCTAGGTTTCAGAACTACGAGGAGAACACAGGCTTCCGCATTCAGCAAGATAGGTTGATTTATTAACTTGTTGACCCTTAGGGTTTATGAAAAGTCGACAGAGGGCTTCCTCGTTTTCTATGTTCCAGTGGTTTTTTTTTAAATGTTTTATAAGATCTATTTTCTTATCCTAAGGATTGAAGGTTTATTACGGCACCATCGTGGATGGCTTACAACTTACCACCTCTGTAATTTATTTAAACATTTGGTATTTTCTAAAGACAGTGGATGGCTTATATCCATAGGGATATGATTCCCTCTATTTAACATTCGTTGTTTTTTAATATTACTGTGACCCTTAGGGTCTTTTCGATTTCTGTGATTATTCCAAAATTGATATCGTGGTTGTAATTTTATGTGTTTTTGGCTAAACTCATTTTTTATATTAAATATTATGCTTAATGTTATTGCCACATAAAAGTGAGCTAAGATATTTACTTACATTTTAAGTGTGTTTGACTGTAGATTTGATTTTGATAAACAAATAAAATTTTTATGGTAAGAGTTGGATGCCATCCTTAGATGGTGTCACCATCATTCTGGGATTTATATAGATTCATTGTTGCGAGTAGTCGGGCGTTTGATTAGCCAAATTGTAGTATTGTTTTAATTTATTATAGCCTTCGGCTATATTTGATCATAGATCTCGTTCACAAGTCGCCTTGATTTTGACTGTTGACTATTAGTTTCAATAATTAGAAAGGACATTTGTAACTCTTTACTTGATCAATTAGATATATTATGAATACCATAACTCGTATAATCTGTTAATTATAATATATGTATTTAAATGATTTCTTTTTTTTATTGCTTTATAATATATATATATATATATATATATATATATATCTAATATACCCATATATGTTAATAGGGGTTTTATAGTGAACACGATGGATCCTGATCTATCATTCTCGATCTATAAAATTTATGATTAGTTTTAAAAACAGTAAACTCATCCCTCAATTACATTTGAGAATAGTTTTATCAAGGAACAAGTTACACACATTTAAATAATTAAATCGGTGTTTCATAGTCATGGATAAAATACAAAAATAAGACCTAGTTACTATACTAGTTTACTATAAATAACCGAAAACCACATAGTAGCAATGATTTCTGAACTAATGTGCGACGGAACGAAATTCTATTTGGATGCAAAAATAGATCAATATTTTAAACATATACCTAATGGATCATTATTTAATTCGGATGCATAATAAATACATTTTCTATTTACACGCATAATAATAATCCTACTAAGGGTTAGATGTGATTCATAATAGAAGTAATAATCCTACTGTAATTACTTTTAAACATATAAGAAAAAGAACAAGGAACCTGACACCACTGTCGGGAAAACAAACATGAAATAATTGTTCCTCCCAATCAACTCCTAGAGTAGCCAAGTCTCAGTTGCTCTAGAATCCCCGAGCCTGACCGCTGAACCACAAGAAAAAAATCCACTTAATGCGCCATGTCTTGCATTATCAAATTCAATCCCCGTCAAATGCTACCCTCCTGCTGCTTATGGACATACTATTATATAGTATTTTTCCTAGGACTTTGTCATTTAGGAGCCTCCTTCTCTTTAGAACTCAACTAAGAGTTGTGACCTGATTTTGGGGAAGATGCCTCCTGCACCTTGAGTTCTCAGTTAGCATCTTCAACCACCTGTCTTTTTCTCATGTGGGCCAACAATCACTCACAGAACAAATATTTCATTTATGTCCCCCTTCAGTATTTTTTATTAATAAAAGAATAGTCCATTACATTGTTTTTATTTTTGACTTCTTGCCAAAAATATTTAAATAATAAATAAACATAAAATATTCAAAAAGTATTTAATAATACTTTGTTTAATCCTCGTGTATTACATACACCTCCTCTTAAAGGATAACACCGTCCTCGGTGTTATTATTTTTCTGTCTTGATTCTTCCATGTCTTGGAATAGGATTGGATATGCCTCCCACATATCACTTTCCAATTCCCAAGTGGACTCTTTTGGACTAATGTGCTTGAAATAGCACCTTGACTTGTTCGATGGTACGATTCCAGAGTAAAAGTTCTCTTCTGTCGAGAATATGCTCTGGTCCCACATGGAACTCTCCCTCAAGTTCCACCTGTATAACATCCCAATCAATCACATGAGTAGTGTCATGAACATACTTCTTCAAAATGGAAACGTCAAAAACATCTTGTACTTTAATAGTAGGCGGTAGGGCTAACTAGTATGCTACCGGCCCTACTTTAGCCAAACTTTCAAATGGCCCACAATACCTAGGTGCTAATTTTGAATACCTACCCAGCCTTAGAAATATTTTCTTGGGTCTTACCTTGATATACACATGCTCTCCTACTTGGAACTCTTGATGAGTTCTTTTTAAGTCAGCATAACTTTTCTACCTGTCTTGGGAATCCTTCAAATTTTGTTGTACCTTCTTCATGATTAGCTCCATATATTTTAACAATTTAGGTCCTAACATTAATCAATCCATGGGACTGCTCCATGAAATGGGAGTATTGCATTTATGTCCATAGAGAATTTCAAATGGAATCATACTAGCTGATAGTTGAAAATGATTATTGTATGCAAATTCTACTAAGTGTAAGTAGTCTTCCCACTTACCTAGTTTGTCCATTACATACATTTTTAGCATGTATTCTAGGACTTGGTTTACCCTTCTATTCTTCCTATCCGTTTGCAGATGATACGCAGTACTGAAGTTCAACTGAGTCCCTAACCCTTTAAACAAAGCTTTCCAGAAATTTCCTGTAAATTTTACATCTCTGTATGAGATTATTACCTTTGGTATGCCATGTAACTTGGAAATCTCTTCCATAAATATATCTGTGATGTTAATAGCCTTATAAGTATATTTTACTTGAATAATGTGAGCTTCTTTGTTTAATTTATCGACTATGACCATGATTGAGTCGTGTTGCTAAAAATTTTTAGGTAGGCCAGTAATAAAATACATGATGATGATTTCCCACTTCCATTTCAAAATGGGTAGTGGTTTAAATAACCCTGTTGGATGTTGGTGTTCTGCCTTGCCTTGCTAGCATTCTATGCAACAAGCTAAGTATTATGCTACCTATTTCTTCATGTTAGGCCAAAAGAAGTCTTTTATGATCATGGTGATCATCTTCTGGTATCCAGGATGTCTTGAATATGGTCGTTTGTGTAACTCATTCATGACTGTTAATTTGATTTCTGCTGTATTTGGTATGTACAATCTGTTTTTATGCAGCAATAATCCTCTTCCATTTAGACTAAAATCTATTTTTATATGGTTCTTTTCATTTTCAGCAGTCTTTTCCTTTAAAATTTGGTATTCTTTATCAGAATTTTCTGCATTTAAAATCTGAGTTTCTAAATCTTATTCATAACTGCTGCTCGGAAATAATAAATTTGTGTGATGACTTAAAGCATCCACAACTTTGTTCTCTTTCCCTTTTATATGTTTTATTTTTAAGTCATATTCGCTTAAGAATGACAACCACCTTGCTTGTTTAGCGTTTCAATTATGTTGATCAAACACATATTTTAAACTTATGTTATCTGACATGAGAAAGACTTTCTTTCCGATGAGGTAGTGTCACCACATTTTTAATGCATGTATAATTACAACAAGTTCTAAATCATGTGTAGCGTAATTCATTTCATGTTCTTTTAATTTTATGGATTCGTAGGCCATGACATGATTCTCTTGAATTAGTACCCCACCTAATCCTTCATTACATGCATCGGTGCATACGACGAAATCCTTAAAAGGATCAACAATTTTTAATATAGGGGCGGTGGTTAATAGTTGTTTTAATTTATTAAAACTTTCCATACACTTTTCATTCCAATCAAACTCTTTACCTTTATTCTGTAGTGAAATTATGGGTTAGGTTATCTTAGAAAATCCTTCAATAAATTTCCAATAATAACCCGTAATCCCCATGAATGATCTTGTATCAGTTACATTTTTAGGAAATGGTCATTCAGTGGTAGCCTTAATATTGTCGGGGTGGAGAGATATTCCATCCTTAGACACTACGTGTCCTATATATTGAATCTTGTCTTTAAAGAAATCGCGTTTGCAAAACTTAGCAAACAGTTGCTTTTCTCTTAAAACTTGCAAAACTATTTTTAGGTGTTCTTCATGTTCCTGCTCATTCTTTGAATAAATCAATATATCATCAATGAAGACGATGATGAATTTATCTAAGTAGTTACTTAGAATACTCAGAATACTATTCATTAGGTACATAAAATCCACAGGGGCATTTGTTAAAAAAAATTGCATTACGACAAACTTGTAATGACCATAACGAGTTCTAAAAGCAGTTTTAAAGATGTCTTCATCTTTGATCTATACCTGATGGTAGCTGTACCTTAAATCTATTTTAGAAAATATTGTTTCCCCTTGGAACTAATTGAATAGATCATCTACCTGTAGTAAAGGATATCGAATTTTAATGGTTATTTTATTTAATTGTCGATAGTCTATGCATAATATTAATGTTCTATCTTTCTTATTTACAAATAAGACTGGTTTTCCACAAGAAGAAACACTAGGTTGAATGTACTTCTTATCAATTAGTTCTTTTAATTGTGATTTAAGTTCTGTAAGTTCTATTATATTAATCTGATATGGAGCTTTTGATGCTGGTGCCTCTCCTAGTATCAGATCGATTGTAAAGTCTATATAGATTTTCAAAGGTAGTCCAGGGACTTCTTCTGGAAAGATGTGTTTAAAATATTTTAGGATAGGTATGTATTCCACTTTAAGTTTGGTATCTTGATATTTATCATCTATTACATAAACAACAAATACTTTACATCCCTTATGTACATATATCTTCATTTGTAAGGCTTGGATCTCTCTGATTGTAGTTTTTCTGGGAATTCCCATTACTTTAATTCTGTTTCCAGTATTATCTATGCATGCAAACGTTTTGTCATAACAATTCAACATGAATTTGTGTTTATCCAACCAATCCATTCCTATCAGCATATCATAGGAAACTAATGGTAAAATATTCAGATCAGCATGAGTATTAAATTCGTTCATCAACAATTCACAGTTTTTCACATAACTAGTGGCCTTACGTTTAGTACCTATGGCTATCTATACCAACCAAGATTTTTCAATTTTTTCTGGTACTAATTTACATAATTCAACAATCCTAGGTGATACATAACTCAAACTTGCACCTAGATCAATTAGTGTGGAAATAGGTTGACTTGTTATCATACCTTCGATCTCAACCATTGAATTGTGATGGTCTTCCTGTCGATTCTCCAATGCAACACTGATTCTGGGCATACTTCTCGCCATATCTCCAATTGTAGTACCTTCCTGAATGGACTGAATTTTATTAAAGGTTTTATTTCTTATAGGGCAGTCTTTAAAGTAATGTGGGTCACCACAGTCCCAAAATTTTAAGGGTTCTCTATATGTAGTGTTTTTATTAAAATTAGTGGAAGGTTCTCTTTCTTTTTCTATAGGGTGTTGTGGTTTAAAACCCTTATAATTACTACCTTGATAATTTCTATAATTATTTCGAGAATTTCTGTGAAATTTATTCTTCTTCTTCTTTCTTGGATCAAATTTATCTCATCTTTTAGTATTCCAATTAGGTACATTTTCTCTTTTATTCTTATTTTGATCATAACATAAATTAAATTTTCTCATTGCTTCTTCCAGCGTTTTAGGATTGTCATACTCAATCCGCTCCTTAAAAATGGTATGCAAGCAACTGAGCAAGCGTTGTATTTTTGGTTTTTCATCCATTATGTATGGTACATAATGAAGCAGACTTAGGAATTTACTACAGAGTTCTTTCATGGTCATAGCACCTAACCTTAACTCGTAGAATTCTTTCGCTTTTTCATCATAATACTGTTATGAAATATACTTACGTTTAAAGTGTTTTTTAAAGGTCTTCCATGTTACGTATCATTCTTTTATACCTTTTACTTTTTTGATATCTTTCCACCAAATATCTACTTTTCCACTTAGGTTATAAATGGCCATTTTTTCCTTCAATTCACCAGAATAGTTATATATTTTCAAGTATTTCTTCATTCCAGATAGCCAAGCTTCTGCATCTTCTCCTTTCTCGATTTCACCATTAAACATAGGAGGTTTAATTTTCTTAAATTCCCCTGAAACCACTTCATAGGTTTTGTACTTCTTTTTATCTTTATGACTATCACTACTTTCACTAGAATCTAGATGTTCTTCCGTGTGGTGTTTTTTGGTTCCTCACTGTAGGTTTCATCCCCATGACTGGAAAATTCCATCTTTCTTCCCTTACGTTTCTAAGGTGTAGCTTTTGGATTATCATTTTTAGATTCTTTGTTTTTATGTTTTTCATTACTGTGTATTTTAGCCAGCAAAATGTTATTTAATTCTTCTTAAGATTTCATAATTCATTTGTTTTCTTCCCTAACTCTTTTTAATTTTGATATTAATTCTTTAACAGTCTGTTGTAACTCTGACGGGTTGTCAGTTTGACTCTCATTTAAGTTTATCCAGATTTCACCTTTTTCATTGTTCACACGAAATTCTGGGGGATATTCTTCTTCCGCATGAATTCCGAATTCTTCCATAGTTTCCCCGCAAAAATAAAGTTATCATTCTCTTCCTGTTTCGTAAGAGAATCAAACCCAAAATAAATAAACATTAGTTTATTGGTTTAGCAGTTGAAATGTTGGGCCGATTCATGCCAAGTGCGGTAACCATGCTCTATTACCATTATGTCATGTACTGCGAAAATCCATAAATAAATAAAAAATTTACTACACACATAACTATATAACAATAAAATATCTCTTTATAATTCTAGCATTTGTTAGTTACTTGCAACATAATGAAATTGTCATTACTTGCATATTCGCTTACATGATAATATTGCTATATGAAAGGTCACACTTTTGGGGATGCCACGTCATACCTATAGGTGATGTTTATGTTCCCTTTATCTTATTATTGTTTATTAGATTGAAAAAAAGGCCTTTCTTAGCCCTTAAGATAAGTTCTAATCCTTAACTACTATGTGTCGGTGTAAAGTTGTATGAGGTCAAGGGTTTGGAGGCTATGTGTATAGTCTTGACCCATTAATTTTAATAAGTTTTAGGGACCAAGCTATAACCTTGGATCCCAAGCGCTTGCATTATCCACTAAGGTTTGTGCACTGAAATAAATGTTAAACTATGATCTATGGGGTTTATAACATAGTCGTGAATTGTTTTGGATATCATTTAACAAAGTTATCATTATTTGAGTTGGTTGGTTGCTGTGATGGTTTAAAGGCTTGTACCATGGTCGATGGATAATTTATGAGCTACCCTGGCTTCGAGTTGATAGCACAGCTAGGCCTTTATGGTTCACGCTTGATTGGAATTTTAACTGTCCATTTGGAAAGCCAGATGGCTTAGGTTTTTTTTATGGTGATTAATGTGTTCTTTTTGGTGTCCGAGACTTCATTATTGCATATTCTTGTGTATGATCTCTGCATTCTACTCTGTCAATGGATATTTTTTGTAGCCACCATTCAACGTTAATGGTATACCTTTATAGTTTCCTTGAAAGGTGTGAAGGATGATAGTGTTGGTGCTAATGGTCACCACCTCCAGAGCTCGCTAGTTTCTACGACCGAATCTGGCCAACCTCACCAGCCTCGAACTTCCCTTCAACAGGTAAAAAAGATTCAATTTATACTCAACATCTTAAATTTTTTATACTTTGTTTTTACTTATACACCAATCGTTGAAACTAATGTTTAAGTTTTCGTTTATGCAGGAAGGGGAGTGATAAGGGCATCCAGGAGGAGCTGACCCCTGGCCTTGTCTGCAATTATACAAGGTAAAAGAAATCTAGAGTTAGCTTATTTTTGTAAAATTCATTTGATAGATTGATATAGTTCTGATTTTGTTCGTTTGGTCTTAGGTTGTGGGTGCCAACGAGGATGGCGACAGGGTAGCCTCCTCCCAAGCTCGTGTCTTAGAATGCCAAGGTAAGCAATGAACGTTAATCTGTCAACAAGTTTTATATTTTATTTTTAATAACCAAAAGTGGTTTCTGACTGCATTTAAACAATGGTGCTTACAGTTTACTCCCTGCTAAGTTTTAAAACTACGAGAAGAAAACAGGATTCTGCCTTCAGCAAGATAAGTTGATTTATTAACTTGTTGACCCTTAGTGTTTATGAAAAGTCAACAAAGGGCTTCCTCGTTATCTCTGATCTAGCGTTTGTTTTTAAATGTTTTATAAGCTCTACTTGCTTATCCTAAGGATTGAAGGTTTATTATGACGCCATCGTGGATGGCTTACTGCTTACCACCTGTTTAATTTATTTAAACATTTGGTCTTTTATAAAGACAATGGATGGATTATATCCACGGGGATATGAATTCCTCTATTTAACATTTGTTGTTTGTTAATATTACTGTGACCCTTAGGGTCTTTCCAACTTCTGTGAATATTCCATAATTGATATCATGGTTGTAATTTTATACGTTTTTGGTTTAACTCCTTTTTGATATTAAATATTATACTTAATGTTATTTCCACATAAAAGTGAGCTAAGATATTTGCTTACTGTTTAAGTGTGTTCGACTATAGATTTGATTTTGATAAATAAATAAAAGTTTATGGTAAGCGTTGGATGCCATCCTTAGATGGTCTCACCGTCATTCTGGGATTTATATAGATTCGTTGTTGCGAGTAGTCGGGCGTTTTATTAGCAAACTTGTAGTATTGTTTTACTTGATTATAGCCTTCGGCTAGATTTGATCCCAGATCTCATTCACCAGTCGCCTTGATTTTGGTTGTTGTCTATTAGTTTCAATAATTAGAAGGGATATTTGTAACTCTTTACTTGCTCAATTAGATATATTAGGAATACCATAGTTCGTATAATCCGTTAATTATATATAATATATATATTTTGATGATTTTTTTTTTTTTATTTCTTTATAATATATATAATATACCCATATATGTTAATAGGGTTTTTACAGTGAACACGATGGATCCCAGTCTATCATTCTCGATTTGTAAAATTTATGATTAGTTTAAAAAAAAATAAACTCATCCCTCAATTACATTTAGAGAATAGTTTTAGTGGGGAACAAGTTACAGACATTTAAATAATTAAATCGGGTGTTTCATAGTCATGGATAAAATACAGAAATAAGATCTAGTTACTATACTAGTATACTATAAAGAACAGAAAATCACATCGTAGTAATGATTTCTGAACTAATGCGCAACGGAACTAAATTCTATTTGGATGCAAAAATAGATAAATATTTTAAACAGATAACTAATGGATCATTATTTAATTCGGATGCAGGCTAGTGCAAGCTAATGCTGAACACTCATGATGCATTAGTATCAATAGACTTCTGGAAAAAAAAAATCTGAACGTCAAAAAGCAATATTAGAGCTACCTACACAACCTTTTCGAATATGGCATAAGAAGATGAAACGTAGACAATCAGATTACCTTCCAGAATATATAAATATTATTTATGGAATTTAAGTACAACTCCCAAAAAATGGGGTTCTCCTACGGTTGGTATGATATTTTTTTAAGAAAACATAATGAGTATGTTCGTATTGGTACCCTGGTTTGGTATTCAAATGGTGAAAGTTTGTGAAAAAAATTATATACAGTCGTAGATAACAAGTC
Source organism: Larix kaempferi (assembly GCA_027924585.1). Classification (NCBI taxonomy): domain Eukaryota; kingdom Viridiplantae; phylum Streptophyta; class Pinopsida; order Pinales; family Pinaceae; genus Larix; species Larix kaempferi. The sequence continues at coordinate 13,391,835 of BSBM01000286.1, read as the reverse complement.
GTTCTAGTGCAACGCTATTTTTCCATATTTATTTATGTTAAATTTATTTATTTTTTTAAGTAAGGAAATCAGCCAAGCCCTAAAATGACTAGGCCGAGCGTTGGTCCTCGACATCATGGTCTTAACATAATCAACTAACTTTGTTTTTTTTTAGGATGCAGGTAATTGTGTGTACTTGTGTGGGTTCTTTTCCATTTTAAAAATAGGTGAGCCAATAAAAATTTATAGACGAAAGAAATAACCTACTTTTGTGTAAGATTAACGTTGGTGCAATTAAAATTAATTAAAAAATAGAAAAAAATAATAGATTTAATAAAAATTACATATTCAGAATCTGCACACATAGTTCTACAAGTGTGTGCAATTTGATTAGCAGTGGACTAGTGTAGCATATGCAGAATCATGCTCGAAACAAAAGAAGTTATAGAATAAGAAGTATTTTGTTATAACACAGTCCAAGCCACTTGGTTTGGCAACCTGAACCTAAAACCATAGTGGCCAAATCATCCACCACATTGGTGGGAAAGGAATTGCCCGCCAAAATTTAGAAATTTAAATGGCATGTGTGCCTTATTTTAAATGCGTGTACGCAGAAATAGCCTGTACGCACTATTTAGAGCATACACTCTATTTAGTACTTAGGTGGTGGACTATTGACTACAAGAAATGGTGACTATTGGGATTTGATATCCTATTCAATGAATACAATGGGTTTACCAAATCCTAGCTAAACTGCATGACTATTGGCTTTTGGAAATGGAAACTATTGGGATTTGGTATCTTAATCTACAATAAAAATCAAACAACATACCAATATGAATACATTGTATTGACCAAACCCTAGCTCAATTTCACATATGCATCCATACAAAAATCGTATTGAATGAATCAAAACCTAGGCATAAGAGTGATTGTAGTGTATGCATTTATTAGTATTCACATACACCTACCTACTTAGAGGTACTAGGGTGTTTCCTACTTCCATTTCCTTGATATACATGACCTACCCATTATTAATATTGATATTTTTCTCTCTTCATACAAAGATTGTTATTTTCTAGATAAATATCTATTGAGTCACTTTACCTTACCCTATATGCATGAACTCCTTGTGATGTCTAGTGCTTAAGTAGGGTTTGATATTTCCTCCTCTTCAATATTATAACTTTAATCATTAGTTTGACTCTACTAGACCCTTTGGGGAACTCTTCTGCTTACTAGGTTTTGTCTTGGGATCCAACCTTGTGATTTTTCCCATAGTTAGTTGGAGTGCTTAATTTTGGCTCATCAACAACATAACTCTAGGACTGATTAAAATGGGTCACTTTAGGTCAAACCTTGATTCCCCCTTCTTGATGATGATGATGATGATGATGAATATTATGACGAAGATGATGATGATGATGATGACGATGATGATGATGATGAGGATGATGATGAGGAAGAGGATGATGACAATGATGAGGATGATGAGGATGAGGATGAGGATGATGATGATGATGAAGATGATTGTGATGATGATGAGGATAAGGATGAGGATGATGAGGATGATGATGAGGATGATGATGATGATCATATTTTTCGTCATCATGATCATCTTAATCTTCGTACTCATCTTCATCATCATCATAATTCTCATCATCTTCGTCATCATCATCATCATCAATGATGATGATGAAGATGATCATTGATGATGACGATGATGATGATGATGATGATGATGAAGATGATGATGAAGATGTTGATGATGATTATGATTGTTAAGTTTAGCCTAATTTGACTTGCAAGATCACTGAAAGAAACACAATCACAAGATAGACAAATATTTACCTTGGGAAACCCTCATGGGGTAGAAAACCCAACAAAGATTTCCTCAATATAGATAATCAACCCAATACAAGATGTAGTCCTCAAAAAGAGCTCCTTCTCCTCCTATGCATACCTCTCTCTCTCCTATGCACCAATCACAAGTGAGTGAATGAAATGAGCTAAGTAAGGAACATACCTCCTCTACTTATAATCATCTCCCAACTGACTTTTTACCCTAATGGGGCCGACCTCTCCTAGGAGAGTCTAATAAACCCCAAATAGTAAAGTCAGGGCTGACCTCACATGGGAGATATAATAACCCTAGTTACCACACTCTCTCGGAGGAATAAACATCTCGAAATATACAATAGGGTCACCACGGTGGAATGTACCATCTTCGGAATAATAAAATACAAATATAATATTCTTTGAAATTACAATATTTCAACACTTCCCCTTAACGAGAAGGATATTATAACTACATCTGCAGGAGCAAGGAGTCATCAACTACATGGTACATGATACATCTATAAATCATTGGAAGCTTTTCTTCATACATCATCATCAGTAACTCAACAGTTACTGGAGCATAATCACTAATGGAACATCATCATCTTCAGTACTAAGTCTTCATCTTCTGCAACACTTGATCAACTATAGCATCATCATCATCTCGATCTACAACATCTGGATCATCTCGATCTACAGCATCTGGATCATCTTGATCTACAACATCTGGATCATCTCTATCTACGACATCTGGATCATCTCGATCTACAGCATATGGATCATCTGCAATACACATGATCTACTTACAGGATGATCAATCCTTATCAATTTTAGACAAGTCTCTTGTCTATGGATGATGCAATCCAGATCTACTTCCAGGATGATCAATCCTTATCAATTTTAGACAAGTCTCATGTCTATGGATGATGCAATCCAGTCACATACATTTTGAACCAAAGGTTCAAGGAGTATGCAATCCTATCACGTACCTTTTGAACCAAATGTTCAAGGACGATGCAGTCCTATCACGTACCTTTTGAACAAAATGTTCAGGGACAATGCAGTCCTATCACATAACTTTTGAACAAAATGTCCAGGGACGATGCAGTCCTATCATGTACCTTTTGAACAAAATGTTCATGGGTGATTCAGTCCTATCACATACCTTTTGAACCAAATGTCCAAGGATGATGCAGTCCTATCACATACCTTTTGAACAAAATGTTCAGGGAAGATGCAGTCCTATCACGTACCTTTTGAACAAAATGTTCACGGACGATGCAATCCTATCATGTACCTTTTGAACCAAATTTTTAGGGACGATGCAGTCTTATCACGTACCTTTTGAACAAAATGTTCAGGGATGATGCAGTCCTATCATGTACCTTTTGAACCAAATGTTCAGGGATGATGCAGTCCTATCATGTACCTTTTGAACCAAATGTTCCGGGACGATGTAGTCCTATCACGTACCTTTTGAACAAAATGTTCAGGGAAGATGCAATCCTATCACATACCTTTTGAAAAAAATGTTCAGGGATGATGCAGTCCTAGCATGTACCTTTTGAACCAAATGTTCAAGGACGATGCAGTCCTATGACGTACCTTTTGAACCAGATGTTCAGGGACGATGTAGTCCTATCACGTACCTTTTGAACCAAATGTTCAAGGATGGTGCAGTCCTATCACGTACCTTTTGAACCAAATGTTCAGGGATGATGCAGTCATATCATGTACCTTTTGAACCAAATGTTCAGGGATGATGCAGTCCTATCATGTACCTTTTGAACCAAATGTTCAGGAATGATGCAGTCCTATCATGTACCTTTTGAACCAAATGTTCAGGGACAATGCAGTCCTATCACGTACCTTTTGAACCAAATGTTCGGGGACGATGCAGACCTATCACATACCTTTTGAACCAAATGTTCAGGGATGATGTAGTCCTATCATGTACCTTTTGAACCAAATGTCCAGGGACGATGCAGTCCTATCACGTACATTTTGAACCAAATGTTCAAGGATGATGCAGACCTATCACGTCCACAAGGGACCACTTTCCCTGAGACATATGTCTACAGATCATTTTAGGACATGTGTGCAAGGATGATACAATCCACTTGTCAACTTAGACCAAGTCTAAGGACCACTTCAAAAACCTCATCATCGGTATCACCAATACATGTATCCACATCATCGACCTCACTATCGATGCATGAAATCTCATCATCAGCGACCACATCACTCCCCCTTTCGAGGATGGTCCTTCTAAAATACACCAAGCTTGTCTCGTAAATGCTCAAATTTTACTCGAGACAGAGGTTTGGTCAATATATCAGCAACATGTTCATCAGTGCTTACATACTCAAGCTTGATAGCTCCTTTCTGTACCATATCCCGTATATAGAAATATTGAATCTCTATGTAATTTGACTTATCATGAAACACTGGATTCTCTATCATCTTGATACAACTCTGGTTGTCACACATGATCACAGTGGGGTCCATCTCTAAGTCAAATAGTACTGATAACAATGTTCGAAGCCATACTGCTTCACAACTAGCAAAGCGAGCAGCTATATATTTCGCTTCAGCTGTGCTGAGAGCCACACTAGACTGCTTCCTGCTAAACCAAGAGATCATGGTAGATCCTAGACAATAACATCCTCCCGATGTGTTTTTCATGTCTGATACACTTCCTACCCAATCAACATCTAAAAATCCATGTAGGCTAAATTCATGAACTCTATGATAACACAGACCAAAATCTATCGTAGCTTTTAGGTACCTCATCACATGCTTTGCAGCTATCAGGTGAATTCATCTAGGTTCTACTAGATACCGACTCAAGGTATTCACGGCAAAGCATATGTCTAGTCTAGTATTTGTTAAATACATTAACGACCCAGTAATCTATCTGTATAGAGTCATATCCACTAATTCTGATGAGTCATTAGCTAACAGCTTCAAGTTGGAATCCATGGGAGTGTCCATGGCTTTGCATTCCAACATGTCAAATCTCTTCAGGATCTCCACAACATACTTTCCTTGGTTAAGAAAGATTCCTTTGGGGCCTTGCCATACTTCCAGACCTAGGAAGTAGTGCATCAATCCAAGATCTTTCATCTCAAATTATGAAGAGAGCTTCTTCTTGCACTCGATAATTTGTTTCTCATTTCCAGTCAGAAATATATAATCCACATACAACAATAATATGACAGGTTCATCATTAATAACTTTGAGATAAAGGTTAGGATCAACTTTACTCTTGGTAAATCCCAATCTTGTCAAGAAACTGTCAATTCTTCTATACCAAGCTATGAGAGCTTGCTTCAACCCATACAAAGCCTTCTTCAGTTTGCATACGTGGTTTCTATCTTCAACCTCAAATCCTTGTGGTTGTTCTATGTACACTTCCTCCTCAATCACACCATTCAGGAAGGCTGTCTTCACATCCATTTGGTGTAATTTCCATTTCATCATGGATGCAAGTGCCATGATGGTTCTAATGGAAGTGTACCTTGCAACTGGTGAAAATGTTTCTTCATAGTCAATTCCCTCTTTCTGAGAGAACCCTCTAGCCACAAACCTTGCTTTATACTTTTCAATGCTTCCATCCGCAACATGCTTTATCTTGTATATCCATTTGGAGGATACCACACTTTTGTCCTTTTGGTTTGGGAACTATATCCCAAACATCATTCTTCATTATTGATTGGTATTCCTCCGTCATTGCCTCCACCCACTCTTTCTTATGGGACGATTCTTCATAACTAGTGGGTTCTTGATCTACAAGATCACACATCAGGGCCACATAGTTGGAAAATGTCTTTGGTTTCTTTCTCACCCTAGTGGAACCTTTAGGAACTCCACACTTTTCTACTCCTAGTATAATGTCTCTTTCCCATGCTGGTTTTCTCTTTCTTGAAATTTCCATGACAAGGGGTTCTTGTGGTTCCACCATTTCATGGTCTTCAGTTATTGTCTCTTCAGGGGTGGGTGTAGCTTCTATAATTCTGGAAGGTGCATCTTCCTCATATACTTCTTCATACTAGCACTTCCTAGATCTCTTGAGAGATTCCTCTTCATCAAATGTCACATCCCTACTTATTTCCATATGATGGAATCCTGGAATGTAAATTCTGAATGCTTCGGATGCTACACAATATCCAACAAATATTCCTTTCTTTCCAGAACGATCTAGCTTGGTCCTCTTTTGTTTTGGAATGTGAATGTATACTAGGCATCCAAATATCTTGAGGTGACTTACCTCAGGATTCTTCCGTGTGAGCACTTCTTCTGGGGTCTTGAAATCAAGAGCACTATGAGACAATCTATTTTGTACATAGACTGCTACCCTGGCTGCTTCAACCCATAAATACATAGGTAGGTCTTGATCATGTATCATTCTCTTTAGAGCTTCCATGATGGTCCTATTCTTTCTCTCCGCAACACCATTTTGTTGAGGATTGTAGGGAGTGGTTAGCTTCCTCTTGATTCCAGGTTCTTAACAAAATACTTCAAAGTATTTTGAAGTATATTCTCCACCATTATCTGTCCTGATTATCTTGATCTTCTTTTATGAATGACTTTCTATCAAGGCTTTGAATTCCTTGAACTTTCCAAAGACCTCATCCTTTCCCTTCAGTAAATATATCCAAGTCTTTCTTGAGTAGTCATCAATGAATGTAAGGTAGTATTCATATCCACTCAAGGATGTGGATGGAATTGATCCACATACATCTGATTGAATCAATTCCAATGTACTTTTAGTCTTTGTTTCACTCTTTGGGAATGGGTTCTTGATATTCTTCCCTTTTGCACATCCTTTGCAGGTGCCCTCATGATTAAATTTTAAGTCCGGTAGTCCTACGACTACCTTGGTCACATGAGGTAGTGCTTTGTATTTAATGTGAGAAATCCTTCTATGCCAAAGCTCACTTGGGCTAGTGGCTTCATGAACAAGGGAAGCTTTCGGATGGTCTTTGAGTTTGTATAGGCTTCCTTCCTCTTCACCAATAACAATTGCATCCTCCCATACCTCATCAAACTTCATACTTTCTTTCCTGGAACACATGGTTTGGATGAATGACTCCCAAGGTCTAGTGAGACCATTTAGAGCAGTCATGACTAGTTCATCTTCATAAAGGGTATCTCCAATGGCATCTAGTTGTTCCTTGAACTGGGAAACCATTGAGAAATAGTCTTGAATGGATTTTCCTTTATTCATCTTGGTGCTCTTCAATTGAGCTCTCAGATTCATCTTCCTATTGATGTTCTTTCCCTCACACATTCTAGAAAGGGAATCATACATTTCATTTGGGGTCTTCTTGGATGCCACTTGGGGAATCAAGTGGTCTTTGATAGAATCATCAATGATTTTCTTTTCCCTAATCAGGTCCTTCCTATACTTCTCTTTGGCTTCATCTTCTTTAGTTTTTGCAACCTCATCTTTAATATGTTGGACAAGATCATTCTCTTCAAGAATGAGACCAATTCTATATTTCCATGCCCAGAAATTTTCTATACCCTTTAGCTTGTCTTCAAGCTTAGTGCTTGGAGCCATCTTATCTAGGGGTCAAATAGATTGAGGTTTCAAAAGATAGAATAGTACTTACAATGAGATGATCTCGATTGAATTGAGAATTATGGTGTGATCAAATTTTGGAAACTTCAACTTTACACCTTCTGGATCTACAACATAATTTTTGGTTTTCTGGTCTTTTCTTTTCTGGATTTTTGGTGCACAAGTTCACATCTTTTCTAGTTCATTGGTGCAGAGGTGCACACCTTTTCTGGTTTACTGTTTTTCTGGTTTTCTAGTTTTTTGGTCCAGAAGTCAAACTAGGTTTTGACAAAGCCCGAGGTTATACCCACTCAAAAAGTTCGATCGAAGGCTCAAAACATCGATTTTGAGGAGGACTATCTAGCCATGCAATCAGAGTCCAAAAATTCCAACTTTTGCAGAAACCCTAATTTTTACCAGAGGAGGAGAGAGAGTCATTTTCACCTTGTGAAAGATGTCCTATTTAGGGTAGCTCTGATAGCATGTTACTTTTAGCCTAATTTGACTAGGAAGATCATTGAAAGAAACACAATGACAAGATAGACAAAGATTTACCCTGGGAAACCATCATTGGGAAAAAAACCCAGCAAAGCTTTCCTTAATATAGATAATCAACCCAATACAAGATGTAGTCCTCAACAAGAGCTCCTTCAACTCCTATGCATACCTCTCTCTTTCCTATGCGCCAATCACAAGTGAGTGAATGAAATGAGATAAGTGAGGAACATACCTCCTCTACTTATACTCATCTCCCGACTGAATTTTTACCCTAATGGGGCCGACCTCTCCTAGGAGAGTCTAATAACCCCCAAATTGTAAACTCAGGGCCGACCTCACATGGGAGATCTAATAACCCTAGTTACCACACTCTCTCGAAGGAATAAACATCTTCGGATATATAATAGGGTCACCACGAACGAATGTACCATCTCCGGAATAATAAAATACAAATATAATATTCTTTGAAGTTACAATATTTCAACAATGATGATGATTTAGAAGATGATGATGATGAGGATGATGATGATGATGATGATGATGATGGTGACAATGCTGACGATGATGATGATGACGATGATGATGATGAGGAGGAAGAGGGTGATGATGATGACGATGATGATGATGATGATGAGGATGAGGATGATGATGATGACAATATTAGTCATGATCATGATCATCATGTTCATCATCATCATCATCAGCAGCATCATCATCATCATCGTCGTCATCGTCATCACCCTCTTCCTCCTCCTCCTCCTCATCATCATCATCATCATTGTCATCATCATCACCGTTGTTGATGTATTTGTAACTTCGGAAGATATTCACTTGTATATTGTATTTGTACTTTATTGTATCCCCAACGGAGATGTATTATTCCTCCAATTGGAAGTGTCATCAGTTGTACTTGCAAGTGTCGCAAGTTATATTTTAATTGTCGTAACTTATACTTGATGGGTTATTAGACCACCTTCATGGGGTCGACCCTGTATGAGTCACATAGGTCAAAGGGTTATTAGACCACCCTAGTATGGGTCGACCCATTCAGCATTATGTTAAGTGGTTAAGTTGAGGCCAACCTAGTTGAGTAAAGATCAAGTGAAAGTTAGTGTATAAATAGAGAGTGTTCTCTCTCACTTTACACATTCTATTATTCACTCACTTCATATTAGTGAGAGAAGAGGAGGATTGTGCACAAGTGGAGGAGGAGCATGCTGCTAAAGATATCTATCTCTTGGGTTTGATCATTATGATCCTTGTATTGATGCTTATTCTATCTCTGAGGAAGTGGCGGGGTTTTTCACCTTCTTGGTTTTCCCCGGTGAAATGTTTTGTGTCTCGTGTCTTTTGTCTTTTATGCTTGATATCCTGTACATGTTGTTCTTTCAGTTAAGATCCCAGATCTATTGAATTAAATGATGAAAAAATAGCATGGTATCATAGATAGCTTGAAGGAAGGCATAGTATGGCATTTATGAGACTTGTTGCACTTGCGACAAATTGGAAGCTAGGGATTGATATAGCAAAAACCAGTCATTGTGGCACTTTCGCTATAAATCAATTTTGGTGAAGGTTCAGGATCTTAAACTTTCACAGGTCGTAGTTAACATCCCCATGTACCTTGTATCCGAAGCACAACATATAATTCACTGTACTATCTATTTTATGATCATTACAATCTGAGGTTTCTGCCTCTTCGAGATCTTAGTCATAAACAGGTGACCTAAAAAAAAAGGTCACAACTTGGGATAGGAATATCCAAATGAAATTTCGTAAAAAGTGACATGTAGGGAACGGACTCTAGTTTCTTAGGTAAGTCTTTTAGAGGCCAAAGTTGAACGAGTGACATGTGGCATTCCATACAAATTCACTCTCCTGTTTTATCCCATAAACAGGTCACGTTGCGACACTTGGCATAACTCTCTCTCAGAGAATCCAGTTCAGGTCAGCCCTATGGGGTTGGAAAGATGACAGGTCATGCTACCGTAGGAAAAATTTTTAGACCCTATGGATTCATAATTTCAGATATGCAACAGAAAAAATCAAGTGCATATTTATGTCAAAACATAATTGGATTTTGATCACCTTCATTCTTGGCTTGTCACTGATGCGAGAATTTAGGGCTTCAGAGAAAGTTGGAAATTTTGGAATCAGAGTCCATGGCTAAATGCTCCCCATCAAAATCAAAATTTAGAGACCAAGATCGAATTTTTTGGTTGGGCAGAAGGCCAGGCTTGATCAAACCCTAGTTCGGGATTTTGATTGGAAAAGTGGAAAATTAGGGCTTCTGCACAAGTTGGAATTTTTGAAATCTGTGACGATGGCTGGAAGATCCTTAGAAAAATTGAAGTTTAGAACACAATATAAAGCCTTTTGGATGGGAAGAATACTGGGCTTTATCAAACCCTAGTTCGAGATCCTATCGAGAAGATCTGGAAGTTTCAAAGGAAATTTTGAGGGGTCAAATTTTGGAGATTTCAAAATTGAAGTATACTAGCTTGATGAGCTCAGCAAGGCGCATCTTTTCATCCAATCAGAAGTTTGAAATTCAAAGTTTTAATTTTTAGGGTTTCTCTCACAAACCCTAATCTAGCTCCATATCCAATTTCAGCAAATCAAAGTGGATTGGGTTAATCCTAGAAGAGAATGAATTGGACACCTGCATAAGTGAAGAAGTTCTAGTTCCAGAGGTAGAGGAGGCTAAATCATTACATAAGATTGCTACAAGCAATCTCGACAGATATGACTTGAGGAGATACAGGTATGTTTTGAAATCTATTCATGATTAAGTTTATGATATGTTTGTCTTCGTATTATTGAGGATAGTACAATCTTGATTAATTTTAGACTTGTCTTATCACCCTAGTAAAAGTATAAATGTATCATAGAAGACATTCATTAATTAGGGTTATGACACTTATGATCGTACTAATGCACTATGGTGTTGTATGAGGTTGATGTTGTCCGCTAACATCAAGAAAGTTCTAGTTCAAGAACATATGACCATGGTGACATGAAGACAATGACTCATCCATAGTCATGGATCACATAGAAGCTCTACTTACGAGGTATGCATAATTTGGTTCTTCAATGGTTAACTTATGAGTTATGCAGGTTACTAAGAACAAGTCATTGAAGAGAACAATAAGACATTGTTTGGGTATGTTAGACATAACTAGCAAACATGATAACTAGGTATATTTTTCCTATATCAAGTTAGAATCCTACCTTGTGTTAAGATCTTATACTTTTGTATGAATGATTATTCTTGAAGTTAGAAGTTTAAGTAATCAACAGTTTATGCATATTATGTTTCTTACTTTGATTGATGATATGACTAACCAGAAGAGTCCTATGGTCAATAAGAATATGCATGAGTAATAGAAGTCCTCCCTGAAACCTTGAATACTAATGCTTGTGATAAATTGCATGTGTGCGAAATGATCATGACCATAGATGTTAAGAGTATTTAGGATCATAATGTTTTGATAGTATTGAGATTATACTATATATGTATGGTTATGTATGAGACCTTGAGGATAACACCATGATGAAACTAGTGCACACTTAAGCATGCATAGTGGTCCAGGATGGATATAAGTTCAAGGACAGGTAATCCAGGAAGCAAAGATCAATAGGTAGCACACTCCAGTAGTTCCTGCAAGGAAGCAATGATTGAGAGGGAGTCCACCCAACAACCAAACAGAGATAAGTATTGAATTTCATTTCCTATATATATGATTACTTAAACGATGTTGTTCAGTCATGTACATACTTATGTTCTAGATTTAGTATGTATATTATGCATATTAGAAAAGTTGCATTAATGAACAAGATACTACTAATATAGTAATGGGGAAGTAGCCTATGGTACTGTACAACACTCCATTGCTACAGATCTAGAATGAAACCTCTTTGCTGACATGTTGAGAGTTGTGCACACTCTTAACAATGTTCTGGTAGAGATGGAAGGCATCTAGAAAGTTACAGGATATGGATAAATGTTGTATTGAAGAGTTGGCTAAGATAATTGCATGACTGTATGACATATGTCTTTATGCATAAGAATTTGTTTTGAAAAACTATGAGAAGTTTCTAATCATGTAACTGAATTTGACTTGCAGGAAAGATCGTGTACAATCACCTACAAAACAAGGACAACAACATTTGTTCCAGTAACAAAGTTCAAGAAAACTATCTATTAAAGATATTGAAGAATCTAAAGTTCCCAGGATTAGGGATGCAGTAATGGAAGGATTCCATGATCGAGGGGTACTAGTCGATCATGTTGGGATGTTGTCCCAAGAAGATAAGGGAAGTCTGTTGTGACTTGCAAGTGGATCTATAAGATCAAGCATGCTGCATATGGTAGCATAGAGAAATACAAGGCGACGTTTGTGGCTAATGGATTCTCCCAGAAAGAGGGAATAGATTATGAAGAGACTTTTGCTCCTGTAGCCAGATACACTTCCATCAGAACAATACTTACTCTAGCTGCAGTAATGAAGTGGAAGATACACCAGATGGATATGGTGTAGTCGAAGAGGTAGTGTATGTGGAGAAACCACTCGGTTTTGAGACACATGACAGGGAGTCATATGTCTGCAGATTGAATAAATCCTTGTATGGCCTGAAGCAAGCCCCTAGGACTTGTTATGGTAGGATAAACAACTTTCTATCTAGTTTTGGCTTTACGAAGAGTAAAGTAGATTCCAACCTTTACTACAAGGTTGAGGAAGGCAATCTAGTGATACTACTACTGTATGTGGATGACATGTTTGTTACAGGTGAGGATTGGTTGACTGCCGACATGAAGAGGAAGCTTGTTGCTGAGCTTGAGATGAAGGACTTGGGGATGATGCATTACTTTCTAGGCATGCAGGTGTGGCAGAGTGTAGATGGAATCTTCCTTGGACAAGGGAAGTATGGAGTAGAGATCCTGAATTGGTTTGAGATTATGGACTGCAAGGCCATGGCCACACATATGGCATCGAACCTAAAGCTTCTGTGTGATGCTTCATCTGAGCCAGTTGATGTCACGGTGTATCGTCAGATGATTGGGTCCTTGATGTACCTGATGAACATGAGACCAGATATTTGCTTTGTGGTGAACACATTGAGCCAGTTCCTAATGGATCCCAGAGGTGTTCACCTAGTTGTTGTAAAGCATATTCTAAGGTACCTAAAGGGTACAGTTGATTATGGGCTCAAGTATGATGCGAGTCAAAAGTTTAAACTGGAGGTTTATGTTGATTCTTATTGGGCAGGTAGTGCTACAGATAGAAAGAGAACTTTGGGGTGCTACTTCAGTATGGGATCAAGTGTGATCTCTTGGTTTAGAAGGAATCAATCCTGCATAGCACTGAGTAGAGCCGAAGCAGAATATGTCACATCTTGTTCAACTAGTTGTGAGGCAGTATGGTTGAGGATGCTACTGTCTGAGTTATTTGATCTCCCATTGGATGTTGCCTGTATCTATTGTGACAACCAGAGTCGTGTGAAGTTGTTAGAGAACCCAATGTTCCATGACAAGTTGAAGCACATTGAGCTCAAATATCACTATATCAGGGATATGGTGTAGGTGCAGAGAGGAGCAGTGAAGGTCCTATATGTTGTGACGAATGAGTAGGTTGCAGATGTGTTGACAAAACCACTAGCCAAAGTGAAGTTTGAGTACTTCAGAGAGAGGCTTGGTGTTCTTTAGATTGAAGATACTTCGAGGAAGAAGTGATGAGACACATTTGTAGGAGCCATTCCAAGCATGGTAAGAGGAGGATCCTTCCCATGGATGTGGATTTAAGCACTATGTGATGAGCATCAGGATGATGCTCTGGATGATGTTATGTACGATATTGATCAGGATGATCATATGCATCAGGTGGATGCTTTACATGATTAGGAAGATCATGTGTGATGACATGCATCAGGTGGATGCTTTACATGATCAGGTGGATCATGTGTGATGATATGCATCAGGTAGATGCCTTACGTGATCAGTTGGATCATGTGTGATGATATGCATCAGGACGATGCTATGATGATGATCAGGATGATCATGTATGATGAGTATGAGGACGGTACTCTAGATGATATGCATCAGGATGATGTTGTGACGATGATCAGGATGATCATGTGATGATGATGTACTATATGATGATGATCAGTATGATCATGAGTATCAGGTTGATACCCCGTGGTTGTGGACAGGTTGTTCATGTAGCATAGAAAAGATCCTGGGAGATTCTATAGTTTGAGCTAGGATGCTCTTTTGAGGTTTTGCTATGAGAGGCATGTAATCAGCCCTGGAGATCTGATAGGTTGAGCAGTAAGATTGTAATCAGTCCTGGGATGCTCTGTAGAGTTCTTGCAGGTTGCAAGACACTCTTTCAAGGTTTTTCGTAACCACATGTAATTAGCCCTGGAGATTCGAAAGGGTTGAGTAGTAAGCTCGTAATCAATCCTGGTATGTTCTTTATGTTAAATTTTCAGAATTTACTTCAATCTGATATAGGATCTTAACTGAGAGAACAACATGTACAGCAAATATATAGCATATCAATCATGGACACAATAATGCAAGCACACAAGAGACATAGAGTTTACTTGGGGAAAACCATAAAGGTGAAAAACCCCAATAACTTCCTCAGAGATAGATAGAGCAATGATACAACCAGAATACAAGAGATAGTCTTCTCCTAGTAGCAGAGCCTCCTCCTCCACAAGTGCACCACTCTCCCAAGTGTGAGTGAGAGAATAGAATGTGTAAAATGAGAGAGACACACTCTCTATTTATACACTAACTTGACTTGACCTTTAGTCAACTAGGTCGGCCTCAACTTAACCACTTAACATAATGTTGATGTTAGGAACCCATGTCTTTACTTTGTTAGTATGTTGTTGTTGGACGCATATGCTTTGTAAGTCGTCCCGTAGTATTTGTTGATCAATAGTTTGTGTTATTGTTGTTGGCGCATATGCTTTGTAAGTCGCCCATAGTATTGTTGATCCATAGTTTGTAACGGCCCATGGTTTCGACCCATAGTATTGGCGCCTAGAATTAGTATATAAGTGTGTGTTGAGACCTATGAAGGCACCGTGAAGTTATTTGTATTGAGCTTGCTCAAACGAGGTTGCCACCTCGAAGTGGCCCGTGATCAATATAAAGTGATTCTAAGTTCTGTCATTTTTGCTATTTCGCATATTTTCATTAAGTAATTGTTGCAGGTGCCTCACATCTGGTATCAGAGCACTTTCTTGGGCTCGCTGGGTAAAATTCCTGCCAAAATTTTTTTTCGCATCTGTTGCAGGTTCGGATTTGAAAATAATCCCTATCCGCTTAACTGTGGGAAGTACTTGGACATAAGCCCTAAAACTCATTGTGAGGAGTACCACAGGAACCCCGAAGTAGCTGGCCCATTGAGAGGACCTGCCAGCGAAAAGGGCAACGACCCCTACTTGATTGACTAGTTCCCACCCGTGAGGTAAACCAAGAGCTGTCGTTTGTGGAAAAGCGGTTATCAGTTTTACCTGAGCCGTGGAGTGAGGGGTACTGCCCCAATATGCAAGCTGTCAGACAGCATTGGTGGCTGAGTGAAAACCCTGAACTGTTAGGAAGCCACACATACCTGGGGTCCATATCTACCTTCAGCTGAACTATTGTTGATCATTGTTGCGCTGTTTCAGATCCATTTTGCAAGCCGTTCCAGATCCATCCGGTCGGTGTTGTTCCAGATTCCTTCCGAGCCATAGCCGCTCCAGTCTGTAAAAAAAAAAAAAAAAAAAAAAAAAGTTTTTTCGCCATATCTCCCTTGTTTTACCTCTGTTTCCCTTGAAATTTGGGAACCCTTATCATTCCATTCTGCATATTTCATCCCTAAGGACCCTATCCTCAATTCCCCTTCCTACAGCCCGAAATCCCGCATTTGTCTATTTTTAGGGTTTGCCATAACTTCCTCAGATTTCACCCAATCACCCTCAAATTTTACCACCGAGTTCCTTTCTGAATTCTGCTTCTTTGTTCCCCTCTGCCCAATTTTCCCATTCTTTCACCCCGCTTCTGAAATCCTCATTTTTACTTCCCTATCTATCCAACAGTGTCCAAAATCTAGTCAAACCCCAATTACCATTCTGATTTTTTCTCTAATCCAAATTTTCCCTTACTGAAGTAGTTCTTGTTTTTGTTTTCCTACCCAATCAGAAGAAAATAAATAAATTCCTGGTTATGGTTGTCACCCGTGGCGGAGAAAAAACCATGGAGGAAGCACTTGCAGCCATCCAAGCCAAACTCCAGGATCTGGATGAAAAATTTCTCGATCTCCATCTTGAACATTCAGCAATGAACAACAAACGGCAGTCCGAGTCTTCAGTAGACAATGGGTTCTTCTTCCAGCAATTTCCGTGGTCCGAAGCTTGATTTTCCTCGCTTCAATGGTACCGATCCAACTGGATGGATCTATCGTGCAGAACAATATTTCAGTCTGCATAATACTTTTGATGTAAACAAAGTTCCGTTGGCATCCTTTCATTTGGAATAGGAAGCTCTTCAATGGTACCGTTGGTACATCAAGGCTCATCCAGAGCCCAACTGGCCAGACTTTTGTCAGCTCCTTTTGCAACGATTTGGTCCTAGTGCTTTTGATGATTTCACAGGAGCCCTCACTAAACTTCGCCAAACTGGCACTGTGAGAGAGTATCAAACCGAATTTGAGAATCTATCCAACCACACCGAAGGATTGACTGATGAATTTTACCGGAGTTGCTTATCAGTGGTCTAAAGCATGCCATTCACTCTGAGGTCAAAATGTTCTTTCCCAACACAATGATGGAAGCACTCGGGTTAGCTAAGTTGGCAGAAGACAAGATTGCAGCCCAGCAACACTCCAAGCCCACTTTTGTTCCCTTCAGAAATATGGGTTCTCAGCGACCACCTATACCGCAGGCTCCTCGACCGACTCCTATCAAACGTTTATCTGAAGCAGAGATGCAAGCACGCAGAGAAAAGGGGATTTGTTATAATTGTGATGAGAAATTCACTCGGGAACATAGATGTGTTTAGCAAAAGCTCTATCTCCTGGATGTGGAGTCTCCGCCTGCCTCTGAAATGGGTGACGAAGATCCAGAAACACTGGATGCTCCTGTCGACATTCAGGAACCGCCTATTGACCCTCCGTCTCAGGATGACCAGCCAGAGATATCTCTCCATGCTTTAGCTGGAATCACCACCCCCCAAACAATGCGGGTCAGGGGTTACTTCAAGAAGCTTCCTCTTACAATCCTCATTGATTTTGGTAGCACTCATAATTTCATTCACCCTCGGATCGCTAAACAAGCTGATTGTTTTATCCATCCTTGCTCCAACTTTGAAGTCATGATTGCCAATGGGGGCACCTTACCTTGCAAAGGGAAGTGTCGAAATGTGCGTATCTCTATGGGAGATTATACCCTGCACTCTGACATGTTTGCCTTGCCCTTAGGCGGATGTGATGTGGTTTTGGGTGCTCAATGGCTACGCACACTCGGCCCTATCTTATGGGATTTTGCCGAACTTTGGATGCAGTTTTCCCTCAATGGACACAAACACATATTGACAGGATTACAACCAGGTTCTCTCAGCATCATCAGTTCACATCGCATGGAAAAACTCCTCAATAAGAGTTCACATGGTGTCATCGCTCAGATCCATTCCATCCAGATGCAACCATCAGCGGTCTCCACTACTCCTTTGGATCTAAAACAAATTCTGAATCGATATACAGGTGTCTTTGCTGAACCAGTGGGATTACCACCTTCCAGGCCAGAAGACCATCATATTCAGCTCCTTCCTGGCAGCGTTCCTCCCAACATTAGGCCCTATCACTACCCATTTCACCAAAAAACGGATATTGAAATGCTCATGCGGGATTTATTGAAGCAAGGTATTATTCGCCCAAGCACTAGTTCCTTTTCTTCTCCAGTTATTCTTGTCCGCAAAAAATATGGGTCATGGCGCCTCTACATTGACTTCCGAGCACTTAATCACCTCACCATCAAGGCTAAGTTTCCAATTCCTGTTGTTGATGAGCTTCTTGATGAGCTTCATGGGGCTCACTTTTTCTCCAAGTTGGATCTCCGTTCTGGGTATCATCAAATTCGGGTTCATGAGGATGATATTCCTAAAACAGCTTTCCGCACACATGATGGCCATTATGAGTTTTTGGTTATGCCCTTTGGCCTCACTAATGCTCCTTCCACATTCCAGGCCTTAATGAATAAAATATTTCGACCCTACTTGCGGAAATTCATTCTGGTATTCTTTGATGATATCCTCATCTACAGTAAAACATGGGATGATCATCTCCAGCATCTGGATCTTGTCATGCAACTTTTCTCTGACCATCATCTCCATGCCAAGCAGTCGAAATGTGTTTTTGGACAAAAGGAATTTGAGTATCTCGGGCACATTATCTCAACACAAGGGGTTCGCGTGGATCCTGCCAAAATCGATGCCATGAACAATTGGCCACATCCTCAGACACTCAAGAGCCTTCGTGGTTTTTTGGGGTTGACTGGCTACTACCGCAAGTTTGTCAAGGATTATGGAAAGATTGCAGCTCCATTAACTGCTCTATTGAAAAAAGATTCCTTTACATGGACACCTGTTGCTCAGTGTGCATTTGAAAAACTAAAACAAGCTATGTGTACTACACCTGTGCTAGTTATGCCCGATTTTTCCAAGCCCTTCACTATTGAGAGTGATGCTTGCAGAAATGGACTTGGTGCTGTTCTCCTTCAAGATGAACACCCCATTGCATTCACTAGCAAAGCCCTTTCAGGTAAGAATTTAGCTGCCTCTATCTATGAGAAGGAAATGATGGCTATTTTGCATGCAGTACAAAAGTGGCATCCATACCTATTAGGGAATCATTTCTGCATCAAGACTGATCACCAGAGTTTGAAATATTTCTTGGACCAACGTGTCTCCTCCCTGGCACAACAGAAATGGGTTAGCAAACTCATGGGTTATGACTATGAGATCACTTACAAGAAGGGTAAAGACAATATTGTGGCAGATGCTCTTTCTTGTACATTTGATGCCCAAGGTTCTCTTTCAGCTATTTCTATGCCTGTTCCAAATTGGTTGCAATCTGTTCAACAGGGTTATGTCCATGACTCTTCCTTATATCAGCTCATCCAACGCTTGACCAACAATCCTTCTGCGGTCCCACATTACTCTTGGGATGGTGCTTCTTTGCGATACAAGGGTCGTCTGGTGCTTCCCCAGAGCACAGATCTTCAACAGGCTGTCTTCTATGAACTCCATGCTTCTCCATCGGCCGGGCACTCTAGGTTCCTCAAAACATATGAACGAGCACAGCGTAACTTCTTTTGGCAGGGCATGAAAAGGACAATTCAACAGATGGTGGCCGAATGTGATACCTTCCAGCGCAATAAGGGTGAAACAACACTCCTTCCAGGATTGCTTGAACCCTTGCCCATAACTACACGGATTTGGACAGATATTTCTATGGATTTCGTTGAAGGGCTCCCTAAATCTGGCAGAAAGACAGTGATTCTCATTGTGGTTGATCGTCTCTCCAAATATAGTAATTTTTGTGCTCTCAACCATCCCTATACAGCCTCCTCCATCGCTCAAATTTTTATGGACCAGATCTTTCGTCTTCATGGCATCCCTTCTTCCATTGTCTCGGATCGTGATGCGACTTTCACAAGTCATTTTTGGACAGAACTATTTCGCCACACTGGCACCAAACTGAAGATGAGTTCAGGGTATCACCCAAAAACAGATGGTAAGACTGAAATTGTCAATAAATGTGTTAGGAACCCATGTCTTTACTTTGTTAGTATGTTGTTATTGGATGCATATGCTTTGTAAGTCGTCCCGTAGTATTTGTTGATCAATAATTTGTGTTATTGTTGTTGGCGCATATGCTTTGTAAGTCGCCCGTAGTATTGTTGATCCATAGTTTGTAACGGCCCATGGTTTCGACCCATAGTATTGGCGCCTAGAATTAGTATATAAGTGTGTGTTGAGACCTATGAAGGCACAGTGAAGTTATTTGTATTGAGCTTGCTCAAAGGAGGTTGCCCCCTTGAAGTGGCCCGTGATCAGTATAAAGTGATTCTGAGTTCTGTCATTTCTGCTATTTCGCATATTTTCATTAAGTGATTGTTGCAGGTGCCTCACATCTGGTATCAGAGCACTTTCTTGGGCTCGCTGGGTGAAATTTCTGCCAAAATTTTTTTTTCGCATCTGTTGCAGGTTCGGATTTGGGAATAATCCCTATCCGCTTAACTGTGGGAAGTACTTGGGCATAAGCCCTAAAACTCATTGTGAGGAGTACCACAGGAACCCCGAAGTAGCTGGCCCATTGAGAGGACCTGCCAGCGAAAAGGGCAACGACCCCTACCTAATTGACTAGTTCCCACCCGTGAGGTAAACCAAGAGCTGTCGTTTGTGGCAAAGCGGTTATCAGTTTTACCTGAGCCGTGGATTGAGGGGTACTGCCCCAATACGCAAGCCGTCAGACAACATTGGTGGCCGAGTGAAAACCCTAAACTGTTAGGAAGCCGCACATACCTGGGGTCCATATCTACTTTCAGTTTGAACTATTGTCGATCACTGCTGCGCCGTTTCAGATCCATTTTGCAAGCCGTTCCAGATCCAGTCGGTCGGCGTTGTTCCAGAGTCCTCCTGAGCCCTAGCCGCTCCAGTCTGTAAAAAAAAAATAAAAAAAAAAATAGTTTTTTCTCCATATCTCCCTTGTTTTACCTTTGTTTCCCTTGAAATTTTCACAGAACCCCTGTCATTCCATTCTGCATATTTCATCCCTGAGGACCCTATCCTCAGTCTTTCTACAGCCCGAAATCCCACATTTGTCTATTTTTAGGGTTTGCTATAACTTCCTCAGATTTCACCCAATCACCCTCAAATTTTACCACAGAGTTCCTTTCTGAATTCTGCTTCTTTGTTCCCCTCTGCCCAATTTTCCCATTCTTTCACCCCGCTTCTGAAATTCTCATTTTTGTCTCCCTGTCTATCCAACAATGTCCAAAACCTAGTCAAACCCCAATTACCATTCTGATTTTTTCCCAAATCCAAATTTTCCCTTACTGAAGTAGTTCATGTTTTTGTTTTCCTACCCAATCAGAAAAAAAAAAAATAAAAAAAAAATAAAAAAATAAAAAAAAAAATAAAAAAATAAAAAAATCCCGGTTATGGTTGTCACCCGTGCAGGAGCAAAAACCATGGAGGAAGCACTTGCAGCCATCCAAGCCAAACTCCAGGATCTGGATGAAAAATTTCTCAGTCTCCATCTTGAACATTCAGCTATGAACAACAAACGGCAGTCCAAGTCTTCAGTAGACAATGGGTTCTCTTCTTCCAGCAATTTCCGTGGTCCGAAGCTTGATTTTCCTCGCTTCAATGGTACTGATCCAACTGGATGGATCTATCGTGCAGAACAGTATTTCAGTCTGCAAAATACTTTTGATGTCAACAAAGTTCCGTTGGCATCCTTTCATTTGGAACAGGAAGCTCTTCAATGGTACCGTTGGTACATCAAGGCTCATCCAGAGCCCAACTGGCCAGACTTTTGTCAGCTCCTTTTGCAACGATTTGGTCCTAGTGCTTTCGATGACTTCACAGGAGCCCTCACTAAACTTCACCAAACTAGCACTGTGACAGAGTATCAAACCGAATTTGAGAATCTAGCCAACCACACCGAAGGATTGACTGATGAATTTTACCGGAGTTGTTTTATCAGTGGTCTAAAGGATGCCATTCGCTTTGAGGTCAAAATGTTCTGTCCCAACACAATGATGGAAGCACTCGGGTTGGCTAAGTTGGCAGAAGACAAGATTGCATCCCAGCAACGCTCCAAGCCCACTTTTGTTCCCTTCAGAAATATGGGTTCTCAGTGACCACCTATACCGCAGGCTCCTCGACCGACTCCTATCAAGCGTTTGTCTGAAGCAGAGATGCAAGCACGCAGAGAAAAGGGGCTTTGCTATAATTGTGATGAGAAATTCACTTGGGGACATCGATGTGTTCAGCAAAAGCTCTATCTCCTGGATGTGGAGTCTCCGCCTACCTCTGAAATGGGTGACGAAGATCCAGAAACACTGGATGCTCCGGTCGACATTCAGGAACCGCCGATTGACCCTCCGTCTCAGGATGACCAGCCAGAGATATCTCTCCATGCTTTAGCTGGAATCACCACCCCCCAAACAATGTGGGTCAGGGGTTACTTCAAGAAGCTTCCTCTTACAATCCTCATTGATTCTGGTAGCACTCATAATTTCATTGACCCTCGGATCGCCAAACAAGCTGATTGTTTTATCCATCCTTGCTCCAACTTTGAAGTCATGATTGCCAATGGGGGCACCTTACCTTGCAAAGGGAAGTGTTGAAATGTGCGTATCTCTATGGGAGATTATATCCTGCGCTCTGACATGTTTGCCTTGCCCTTAGGCGGATGTGATGTGGTTTTGGGCGCTCAATGGCTACGCACACTCGGCCCTATCTTATGGGATTTTGCCGAACTTTGGATGCAGTTTTCCCTCAATGGACACAAACACATATTGACAGGATTACAACCAAGTTCTCTCAGCATCATCAGTTCACATCGCATGGAGAAACTCCTCAAGAAGAGTTCACATGGTGTCATCGCTCAGATCAGTTCCATCCAGATGCAACCATCCGCGGTCTCCACTACTCCTTTGGATCTACAACAAATTCTGAATCGATATACAGGTGTCTTTGCTGAACCAGTGGGATTACCACCTTCCAGGCCGAAAGACCATCGTATTCAGCTCCTTCCTGGGAGCGTTCCTCCCAACATCAAGCCCTATCGCTACCCATTTCACCAAAAAACAGAGATTGAAATGCTCGTGTGGGATTTATTGAAGCAAGGTATTTTTCGCCCAAGCACTAGTTCCTTTTCTTCTCCAGTTATTCTTGTCTGCAAAAAAGATGGGTCATGGCGCCTCTGCATTGACTACCGAGCACTTAATCACCTTACCATCAAGGATAAGTTTCCAATTCCTGTTGTTGATGAGCTTCATGGGGCTCATTTTTTCTCCAAGTTGGATCTTCGTTCTGGGTATCATCAAATTTGGGTTCATGAGGAGGATATTCCTAAAACAGCTTTCCGCACAAATGATGGCCATCATGAGTTTTTGGTCATGCCCTTTGGCCTCACTAATGCTCCTTCCACATTCCAGGCCTTAATGAATAAAATATTTCGACCCTACTTGCGGAAATTCATTCTGGTATTCTTTGATGATATCCTCATCTACAGTAAAACATGGGATGAACATCTCCAGCATCTGGATCTTGTCATGCAACTTTTCTCTGACCATCATCTCCATGCCAAGTAGTCTAAATGTGTTTTTTGACAAAAGGAAGTTGAGTATCTCGGACACATTATCTCAGCACAAGGGGTTCGCGTGGATCCTGCCAAAATCGATGCCATGAACAATTGGCCACATCCTCAGACACTCAAGAGCCTTCGTGCTTTTTTGGGGTTGACTGGCTACTACCGCAAGTTTTTCAAGGATTATGGAAAGATTGTAGCTCCATTAACTGCCCTATTGAAAAAAGATGCTTTTACATGGAAACCTGCTGCTCAGTGTGCATTTGACAAACTAAAACAAGCTATGTGTACTACACCTGTGCTAGCTATGCCCAATTTTTCCAAGCCGTTCAGTATTGAGAGTGATGCTTGCGGCAATGGAGTTGGTGTTGTTCTCCTTCAAGATGAACACCCCATTGCATTCACCAGCAAAGCCCTTTTAGGTAAGAATTTAGCTGCCTCTACCTATGAGAAGGAAATGTTGGCTATTTTGCATGCAATACAGAAGTGGCGTCCATACCTATTCGGGAATCATTTATGCATCAAGACTGATCACCAGAGTTTGAAATATTTCTTGGACCAGCGTGTCTCCTCCCCGGCACAACAGAAATGGGTTAGAAAACTCATGGGTTATGACTATGAGATCACTTACAAGAAGGGTAAAGACAATATTGTGGCAGATGCTCTTTCTCGTACATTTGATGCCCAAGGTTCTCTTTCAGCTATTTCTATGCCTGTTCCAAATTGGTTGCAATCTGTTCAACAGGGTTATGTCAATGACTCTTCCTTATCTCAGATCATCCAGCGCTTGACCAACAATCCTTCTGTGGTCCCACATTACTCTTGGGATGGTGCTTCTCTGCGATACAAGGGTCGTCTAGTGATTCCCCAAAGCACAGATCTTCAACAGGCTGTCTTCTATGAACTCCATGCTTCTCCATCAGCAGGGCACTCTGGGTTCCTCAAAACATATGAACGAGCACGGCGTAACTTCTTTTGGCAGGGCATGAAAAGGACAATTCAACAGATGGTGGCCGAATGTGATACCTGCCAGCGCAATAAGGGTGAAACAACACTCCTTCCAGGATTGCTTGAACCCTTGCCCATACCTACACGGATTTGGACAGATATTTCTATGGATTTCATCGAAGGGCTCCCTAAATCTGGCGGAAAGACAGTGATTCTTGTTGTGGTTGATCATCTCTCCAAATATAGTCATTTTTGTGCTCTCAGCCATCCCTATACAGCCTCCTCTGTCGCTCAAATTTTTATGGACCAGATCTTTCGTCTTCATGGCATCCCTTCTTCCATTGTCTCGGATCGTGATGCGAATTTCACTAGTCATTTTTGGACAAAACTATTTCGCCACACTGGCATCAAACTGAAGATGAGTTCAGGGTATCACCCACAAACAGATGGTCAGACTGAAATTGTGAATAAATGCTTGGAAACTTATCTTCGTTGCTTCACCTCAGAACAACAACAACAGTGGGCAAAGTGGCTTCCTCTCGCTGAATGGTGGTACAATACCTCTTACCACACAGCCTCCAAAATGACCCCATATGAAGCAGTCTATGGTCAGGCACCTCCAGCTCTTCTTCCATACACCCCCACCAGTTCGCCAGTTCAGGAAGTTGACAGGGTCCTTCGCAACCGAGATCAGATTCTTCGCATTTTGCGAGACAATGTTCGCATGGCAAGGAATCACATGAAGCAACAAGATGATCAGCACCGTTCAGAGCGCACCTTTCAAGTCGGCGATATGGTTTTTCTTCATCTCCAGCCGTACAAACAATCATCCTTGAAACTCAAAGGACGTCATAAGCTCGCTCCAAAGTTCTATGGGCCATATCGGATTCTTTAGAAGATTGGGTCCGTCGCTTATAAATTAGAACTTCCTCCTTCTTCCTGCATTCATCCAGTCTTTCATGTCTCTTGTCTGAAGAACGTTCTTGGCACCAACATCAGCGGCCAAACGATTTTACCCGAACTAGATAATGAAGGATCCATCCTTTTGGAGCCAGAGGCCATCCTCAATCGGCGCACGCGTCAGCTTCGCTCTCGCTCTATCACAGAGGTCTTAATTCAGTGGCACGGCATGCAACCAGAGGATGCTACATGGGAACCACTCCTTCAGATTCAACAACAATTTCCACATCTAAAGCTTTGAGGACAAAGCTTTTTTTCAAGGGGGAGGGGATGTTAGGAACCCATGTATTTACTTTGTTAGTATGTTGTTATTGGACGCATATGCTTTGTAAGTCGTCCCGTAGTATTTGTTGATCAATAGTTTGTGTTATTGTTGTTGGCGCATATGCTTTGTAAGTCGCCCGTAGTATTGTTGATCCATAGTTTGTAACGACCCATGGTTTCAACCCATAGTATTGGCGCCTAGAATTAGTATATAAGTGTGTGTTGAGACCTATGAAGGCACGGTGAAGTTATTTGTATTGAGCTTGCTCAAAGGAGGTTGCCCCCTCGAAGTGGCCCGTGATCAATATAAAGTGATTCTGAGTTCTGTCATTTCTCCTATGCGGCATTTTTTCATTAAGTGATTGTTGCAGGTGCCTCACAAACTGCTTGGAAACTTATCTTAATTGCTTCACCTCGGAACAACAACATCAGTGGGCAAAGTGGCTTCCTCTCGCTGAATGGTGGTACAATACCTCTTACCACACTGCCTCTAAAATGACCCCATATGAAGCAGTCTATGGTCAGGCACCTCCAGCTCTTCTTCCATACACCCCCACCAGTTCACAAGTTCAGGAAGTTGACAGGGTCCTTCGCAACCGCGATCAGATTCTTCGCATTTTGCGGGACAATATTCACATGGCAAGGAATCGCATGAAGCAACAAGTTGATCAGCACCGTTCGGAGCGCACTTTTCAAGTCGGTGATGTGGTTTTTCTTCATCTCCATCCCTTCAAACAATCCTCCTTGAAACTCAAAGGGCATCATAAGCTCGCTCCAAAGTTCTATGGGCCATATCGGATTCTTCAGAAGATCGGGTAAGTTGCTTATAAATTGGAACTTCCTCCTTCTTCCCGCATTCATCCAGTCTTTCATGTCTCTTGTCTGAAGAAAGTTCTTGGCACCAACATCAGTGGCCAAACGATTTTACCCGAACTGGATAATGAAGGATCCATCCTTTTGGAGCCAGAGGCCATCCTCAATCGGCGCACGTGTCAGCTTCGCTCTCGCTCTATCACAGAGGTCTTAGTTCAGTGGCACGGCATGCAACCATAGGATGCTACATGGGAACCACTCCTTCAGATTCAACAACAATTTCCACATCTAAAGCTTTGAGGACAAAGCTTTTTTTTCAAGGGGGAGGGGATGTTAGGAACCCATGTCTTTACTTTGTTAGTATGTTGTTGTTGGACGCATATTCTTTGTAAGTCGTCCCGTAGTATTTGTTGATCAATAGTTTGTGTTATTGTTGTTGGCGCATATGCTTTGTAAGTCGCCCGTAGTATTGTTGATCCATAGTTTGTAATGGCCCATGGTTTCGACCCATAGTATTGGCGCCTAGAATTAGTATATAAGTGTGTGTTGAGACCTATGAAGGCACGGTGAAGTTATTTGTATTGAGCTTGCTCAAAGGAGGTTTCCCCCTCGAAGTGGCCCGTGATCAATATAAAGTGATTCTGAGTTCTGTCATTTCTGCTATTTCGCATATTTTCATTAAGTAATTGTTTCAGGTGCCTCACAGCTGACTGGGATGACCCCCACTAGGGTGGTCTAATAACCCTTTGACCCACATAGACGACCCCCAATAGGGTGGTCTAATAACCCTTTGACCCACATGACTTATACAGGGTCGACCCCAACAAGGTGGTCTAATAACCCATCAAGTATAAGTTACGACACTTACAATATAAATGACAACACTTCTGTATAAAGGAATAATAACATCTCTATAGGAATACAACCACTTCCGTATAGAGGAATAATAACATCTCTATAGGAATACAATATACATATATGTGAAATACATTCCGAAGTTACATATACATCAACACTCCCTCTTAACTAGGAAGGTATTTCTCGACATAGGTCTTCTAGCACAAGTCATCTTCTCTGGATCATTGTCACTGGATAATCGTCATCGAGTCATCATCATCGTCACTGTTGCTGCTATCTCAATCAATCTCTGAATCTAATCGTCATAGGAAGTTCTACAGAGCTAGTCCTTTTTCATACTGGATGTAGGCCCACCACCTACAGGTCTTCATCATCTGTGCGAACAGTCTGATAGAGGTGGCCTCTCAGGACTAATTTTGTGTGTGGATGTAATACCAGAAAGAGTACCCTAGGAACATTTATGTGCTTAAGCACGACCGGCAAGATCTCCCAGGACTGATTACATGCATCTCCTCCATAATACCTTTAACGAGCATCCCAGGAACATTTATGTGCCGCAGCATGACTGGAAAGCTCTCTAAAGAGCATCCCAAGACTTATTACGAGCACACAGCTCAACCTCTCGGATCTCTAGGACTGATTACATGTGGATAGACAAAACCTCTAAAGAGCATCCCAGGAACATTTATGTGCCGCAACACGACCGGAAAGATCTCTAAAGAGCATCCCGGGACTAATTACGAGCACACAGCTCAACCTCTCGGATCTCCAGGACTGATTACATGTCTCCGTAGTAATACCTCATCCCAGGACTGTTAATGAGCACACAACTCAACCTATCAGATATTTGAGGACTGATTACATACTACATAGCAATACTGGAAAGAGTATCCCAGGAACATTTATGTGTCGTAGCACAACCGGCAAGATCTCCCAGGATTGATTACATGCTATTTGCACAACCTTCCACATATCATCTCTGACCTCCAAGTATCAACCTGATACTCATGATCCAACGGATCATCATCGCACAAAGCATCATCCTGATGCTCATGATCACGCTGATCATCATCACTGTACCATCCTGATACATATCATCTGGAGCAACATCCTGAAGCTCATCATCATGATCATCCTGATCATACAATGCATCTTCCTGATGCATACCAAGTATCTACCTAATACATATCATCATACATGATCCACCTGATCATACAGTGTATCCACCTTATACAAATACAAATACATGATCCACCTGATCATACAGTGTATCCACCTGATACAAATACAAATACATGATCCACCTGATCATACCTGATACATATCAACATACATGATCTACTTGATCATACAATGTATCCACCTGATATATACAGATACATGGTCCAAGCATCCCACATGATGCATATACAAAATACATACAAATGATCCAACTGATCATATCCAGCATCAAACATGATGCGTACATATACATATACATATAAATTATCCAACTAATCATATCCAGCATCCAACATGATGTGTACATATACATATAGAGCAGTAACTGGAGCATCGTCCTGATGCTCATCATCCATGATCCTCCTGATCATCATAGCATCATCTTCTTTAGATCATCTCATCATCCATGAAGCACAACCTAGATGCACATCATCCAGTACTTACACCACCGATATGGGAGAACACATCTACCACCATTCAGGGAAGGCTCCATCCCTTACTCTTTCACCATGGGAGAACACATCTACCACCATGTGAGAATGGATCCAACCCTTACATCTACACCATGGGAGAACACATCTACCACCATGTGAGAATGGCTTAGCAATTACATCACAACCATGGGAGAACACATCAACCATGTCAGAAAATCTCATGCGCATCTGCATCTTCTGGACTCATCACTTCCCTTTGGAATGAACCTTGATCTGAAGTGCACCAAGCTTATCTTTGAAGTACTCAAACTGCACTCTAGCCAATGGATTGGTCAATACATCTGCAACCTGCTCATCCATCGCAACATACTCTGCTTTGGATATACTCAGCGCTACGCAGGACTGCTTCCTGCTAAACCAAGAGATCACACCTCATCCCATACTGAGGTAGCACCCAGAAGTGCTCTTCCTATCTGCAACACTACCTGCCCAATCTGAATCAACATAACCATGCAGGTTAAACTTTTGATTCGCATCATATTTGAGTTCATAATCAACTGTACCCTTCAAGTACCTCATAATATGATTTACAGCAACCAGGTGAACACTCCTCGGATCTGTCAGGAACTGACTCAATGTGTTCACAGCAAAGAAAATATATGGTCTCATGTTCGTCAGGTACATCAAGGACCCAATCATCTAACGATACATAGTGACATCAACTGGTTCAGATGAAGCATCACACAGGAGCTTCAGGTTCGATGCCATAGCCTCACAGTCCATCATCCCAAACCTCTTCAGGATCTCTACTGCATACTTCCCTTGTCTAAGGAAGATTCCATCTACACTTTGCCACACCTCCATACCTAGAAAGTGGTGCATCATACCCAAGTTCTGCACATATATGACTCCCTGTCATGTGTCTTAGAACCAAGTGGTTGCTCCACATACACTTCCTCTTCAACTACACCATTCAAGAAAGCTATCTTGAAATTTATCTGGTGTATCTTCCCTTTCATCACTATAGCCAGAGAAAGTACAGATCTAATGGAAGTGAATCTGGATACACGAGCAAAAGTCTCTATGCTACCACCTGCAGCATGCTTGATTTTGTAGATCCTCTTGAAAGTCACTACAGACTACCCTTTGGGACTGCATCCCAAACATCTTCATGATCGACTGGTACTCCTCGATCATGGCATTCTTCCCAAATCCTGGGAAATTCAATATCTTCAATATTTTCAATCGATAACTTTGTTGCTGAACAAATGTTGTAGTCCTTTTGTAGGTGATGGTATACGATCTTTACTACACAACAAGTTAAATTGCATGGTTAGAGAACATCTCATAGTTTTGAGAACAAATTTTTACACATAAATAAATATGTCACACAGTCATGCAATTATCTTAGCCAATGCTTCAATTCAACATTTATCCATATTCTGTAACTTTCTAGATGCCTTCCAATCTCTACCAAAACATTATTAAGAGTGTGCACAACTCCTAACATGTCAGCAAATAGGTTTCATTCTAGATAAGTAGCAATGGAATGTTGTACAGTGCCATAGGTCACTTACCCATCAAATGCATATTAGTAGTATACTGTTCATTAATGCAATAATTCTAATATGCACAATACATATCCTAATTCTAGGAACATAAGCCTATACATCATTGAACAATTTTATTTAAACAAACAAATATGTAAGGAATGGTAATTAAAATACTTATCTTTGTTTGTTTGTTAGGTGGACTCCCTCCGAGTCTTTGCTTCCTTGCAAGAGCTGCTGAAGTAGCTTCTTCTACACCTTTCTGTTGTGGAATGCAGAAGAATGGTCAACTCCCTCTAGATATCTACATCCTTGCAAAAACTACTGGAGTGAGCTCCCTCTTGATCTTTGCTTCCTGGATTACCTGTCCTTGAACTTATATTCATTCTCGATCCCTATGCATGCTTGTTAGTATCATCATTGTGTTATTATCTAGGTCTCATACATAATCAAACATTTATTAGTATAATCGTAAAAACACAATAATCTTAAACATGTATAGTCACGATCATTTCAAAAACAGATAATAAACATTAGTATTCAAGGTTTCAGGGAAGTCTTCTTTTACTCATGCATATTCATATTTGATCATAGGACTCTTCTGATTAGTTAAATCATCAATGCATAAACCCGTGATTACTCAAACCTATAGCTTCATGATTCTTCTGGTTAGTCATATCATCAATTATGGTAAGAAACATAATATGCATACAACCATGACTATTCAAACCTATGACTTCATGAATAATCATTATCAACAACACAACAATATAAGATCCTAACACAAGGTAGGATTCTAGCTTGATATAGGAAAAACATACGTAGATTAGCATGCTAGCTAGTTATGTCTAACATACCCGCATAATGTCTTCTGGTTCTCTTTACTGACTTGTGCTAGTAACCTGCATGTCTCATAGGTTAACCATTGTAGGACCAAGTTATACATACCTCGAAAGTAGATCTTATATGTGATCCATGACAATGGATGAATCTTTGTCTTCATGTCACCATGATCATATGTTCTTGAAGTAGAACATGATTTGTCTTTCTTGGTGTACCTTTTATGTTAGTGAACAACATAAACCTCATACAACACCATAATGCATTAGTACAATCATAAGTGTCAAAACCTTAATCAATGAATATCTTCTATTAGGGTGATACGACAAGTCTAGTAATTAATCAAGATTGTACTGTAATGATATGAAGACAAACATATGATAAACTTAACCACAAACCATAACTGTAAGCCATACCTGTCAAGATTGCTTGTAATCTTCTTATGAAAGGCCTTAGCCTCATCTCCCTCTGAAACAGGAACTTCTTCACTTATGCAGGTGACCAATCCATCTTCTTCCAGGATTAACCCAATCCACTTGATTTGTAAGAACTGGACCTGGCGCTGGACTAGGGTTTATCAAAGAAACCCCAAAAATTCAAACTTTGAATTTCAAACTTCCGAAAGGATAGAAATATGCTCCTTGATGAGTTGATCAAGTTGGTATATTCAGAATTTGAAAACTGCAAAGTTTCACTGCTCGAAATTGCCTTTTAGATTTTCGGATTCACTATGGAGGACCGTGAATTAGGGTTTGGGTTTCCTGGAGCTTCACCCATCAAAAATATTTGATTCAAAGCTCTAAGCTTTGATTTTTTTTAGTAGCTTCCAGCCGTGGTCATAGATTTCCAAAACTCCAAGTTTTGCAGAAGCCCTAATTTTCCATCTTTCCAATCAAAGTCACGAACTAGGGTTTGATCAAGCCCGGCCTTCTTCCCAACAAAAAAATCTGATATTGGTCTCTAAATTTCAATTTTGATGAGTAGCATCCATCCATGGTATCGGATTACAACAATTCCAACTTTCTCCGAAGCCCTAAATTCTAGAAGCCATGAATGAAGGTGCTAAAAAATAATTATGTTTTGACAGAAATATGAACCTGATTATTTCTGGTGTAACTCCAAACTTTTCAATCCACAGGGTCCAAAAATTTTTCTTCAGATATCCCAACCTGTTATCTTGCCATCCCGATAGGTCTGACCTCAATTGGATTATGTGAGAGAGAGTTATTCCAAGTGTTGCAACGTGACCTGTTTATGGGATAATACATGAGAGCAAACTTGTACGGCGTGCCATATGTCACTGGTTCAACTTCGGCCTCTGAAAATTATTACTAACATATCCAGACCTGTTCTCTTCCTATTCCGATAGTTCTGACCGCAATTGGATTCTCTGAGAGAGAGTTATTCCCAATGTCGCATGTGACCTATTTATGGGATAATATAGGAGAGCGAACTTGTACGGTGTGCCACATGTCATTGGTTCCACTTCGTCCTCTGAAAACGTTTCCTGAGATATTACAGTCTGTTTAATACCTATAACGTTTTATGAAATTTCATTTGGAGCTTCCTAGCCCAAGTTATGACCTTTTTCCCAAGGTCACCTGATTTTGACTCAGATGTGGAAGAGGTAGAAACCCTATATTGTACAGATCATAAATCACAAAGTACAATGAATTAGAGGTTGTCCTTTGGCCACAAGGCACATGGGGAGCTAATCTTCAACCTGTAAAAGTTTTAGATCCAAAACCTTCTCCAAAACGGATTTATAGAGAACGTTCTACGATGAATGGTTTTTGGTATGTCAAGCCCTAGCATCATAAGTGCAACAAGTGTCATACATGCCATATCATGCCTTCTTTCAGGATAGCTCTGATACCATGTTAAATTTTCAGAATTTACTTCAATATGATCTAGGATCTTAACTGAGAGAACAACATGTATAGCAAATCTATAGCATATCAATCATGGACACAATAATGCAAGCACACAAGAGACATAGAGTTTACTTGGGGAAAACCATAAAGGTGAAAAACCCCAATAACTTCCTCAGAGATAGATAGAGCAATGATACAACCAGAATACAAGAGATAGTCTTCTCCTAGCAGTAGAGCCTCCTCCTCCACAAGTGCGCCACTCTCCGAAGTTTGAGTGAGAGAATAGAATGTGTAAAATGAGAGAGACACACTCTCTATTTATACACTAACTTGACTTGACCTTTAGTCAACTAGGTCAGCCTCAACTTAACCACTTAACATAATGCTGACTGGGCTGACCCCCACTAGGGTGATCTAATAACACTTTGACCCACATGGCCGACCCCCAATAGGGTGGTCTAATAACTCTTTGACCCACATGACTTATATAGGGCCGACCCCAACAAGGTGGTCTAATAACCCATCAAGTATAAGTTACGACACTTACAATATAAATGACGACACTTTCGTATAGAGGAATAATAACATCTCTATAGGAATACAACCACTTCCGTATAGAGGAATAATAACATATCTATAGGAATACGATATACATATATGTGAAATACATTCCGAAGTTACATATACATCAACAATTTAGAGTTCTTGCTGGATGGAGGACACTCTTTTAAGGTTTTGTGGTGGGAGTCACATGTAATCATCCCTGGAGATCCGATAGGTTGAGCAGTAAGGTCGTAATCAGTCCTGAAATGCTCTTTATAGTTCTTGCACATTGCAAGACACTCTTTTAAGGTTTTGTGACAGTCAACATGTAAAATATCCTGGGAGATCCTATAGTCTGAGCTAGGATGCTCTTTCGAGGTTTTTTTGATGCACGTAACAGGTCCTGAGGATTCCACAGTATGACCAATGATGACGAAGACCTGCAGGAGGCTAGGCCTACATCCAGCATGAAAAAGGTATGGCTTTGTAGAACTTCCTATGATGAGAAGCATTGGAGAGATAGCCCAGTGATCGAGATGTCGAGTACAGCAGCAGTGATGATGATGATGCTCCGTGATCCAGTGATGATGATCTAGCTCCAGAGTTGAAGACTTGTGCCGAATTGATGACTTGTGTCAAGAAAATGCCTTCCTAGTTAAGAGGGAGTGTTGATGTATTTGTAACTTCGGAAGATATTCACTTGTATATTGTATTTGTACTTTATTGTATCCCCAATGGAGATGTATTATTCCTCTCATTGGAAGTGTCGTTAGTTGTACTTGCAAGTGTCGCAAGTTATATTGTAAGTATCATAACTTATATTTGATAAGTTATTAGACCACCTTGATGGGGTCGGCCTTGTAAGATTCATGTGGTTCAAAGGGTTATTAGACCACCCTAGTAGGGGTCGTCCTAGTCAGAATTATGTTAAGTGGCTAAGTTGAGGCCAACCTAGTTGAGTAAATGTCAAGTGAAAGTTAGTGTTTAAATAGAGAGTGTGTCTCTCTCATTTTACACATTCTATTATTCACTCAATTCGTATTAGTGAGAGAAGAGGAAGAGTGTGTAAAAGTGGAGGAGGAGCATGCTACTTAAGATATCTATCTCTTCGGTTTGATCATTGTGATCCTTGTATTGATGCTTATTCTATCTCTGAGGAAGTTGCGGTGTTTTTCACCTTCTTGATTTTCCTTGGTGAAATGTTTTGTGTCTCTTGTCTCTTGTCTCTTATGTTTGACATGCTGTACATGTTGTTCTTTCAGTTAACATCCTAGATCTATTGGATTAAATGATGAAAAAGTAAAAATCGTCATCATCATCACCATCATCATCATCTTCATCAATATCATCATATTCGTCATCATCATCATCCTCCATGAAGATGATGATGACAATGATGATGATGACGACGATGATGATGATGATGATGATGATGATGAGGATGAGGATGATGATGATGATGATTATGATGATGATGAAGATGATGATGATGATGATGATTATGAGGATGATGACGATGATGAGGAGGAGGAGGAGGAGGAGGAGGAGGAAGAGGGTGATGACAATGATGAGGATGATGATGACGATTATGATGAGGATGATGAGGATTGTGATGACGATTATGATGATGAATCATGTTGATGATGACAAATATGATGATGATGATGATCATATCCATCATCATCATCATCAACTTCATTATCATCGTCATCATCTTCATGATGATGATGATGATGCTGGATGATGATGAAGATGAGTACGATCTTCATGATGATGATGATGATGATGGATGATGATGAAGATCAGTACGATGATGATGATGATGATGATGATGATGATGATGAAGATGGTGACAAAGATGTTTTTGATGATGATGATGATGATGATGATGATGATGATGATGATGACGATGATGAAGATAAGGATGGTGATTATTATGATGTTGATGATGATGAATGACGATGATGATGATGTTGATTATGACGATGACGATCAACAACACATTCATCATCATCATCATCATTTTTTTCTATAACTGAACCAGAGGTTTTCTATAAGACCTAGGTTCTTTGTGGTTTCCCCTTTGACCAACAGAACCCCTTCGCACCGACCCTTTTCGGCAACAACCTGCACGCAGGCTGAGGTCTCAACCAAGGTGTATCTATGGGGTACTGCGGAATCAGGTTTCCATAGTGAGTGATGAGCCGCTTGGATGAATGTACTGCGCACCACCACAAAGGGTAAGTGTTGCGAGGTGAGACTATGCAACAATGGACAACACTGCGTTCCACACTACTATGCTTTTCTACCGCAGGACATCCACTGAAGCTGTGAGCATTCCAACGCTATTCTGTACCTGGATTATCTTGAAAATGCTTAAGGTACTGAAATGAATATCACTCATCCATTCATTCATATGCTTAAGTGTCTATCCTTCTAATATTCATTTATTAACTCGGGATATCATGATTCGAACGTAGTCGATTGATCTAATTCCCTATTATACATTTCTTTACTGTGCATATGACAATACTTAATGAATTGACTGATTTACTGCCTTCATACAAAATACTAAACATTCACCATTCAACTATTCATGTGAAGCTTAACATATTTTCCATACTTCTCTTAATGGCAAATGCATATAGAAGCCCTCTCATAATAGTATGCAAGGAAACATTTAGACATTCATTGACAGAAAATAGAAGTAAGCATTCATTCATAAATGCAATCACACAACAAGATATTTAACGTGGTTCACTTCCCCGGGTGGGTAGCTACGTCCACAAGAACGGTTGGTCATATATTTCTTAGAAAGGGATGGAGACAACCATTCTTAGTTTGCGCTCTCAGCTGCAGACTATCCTTCCTCTCAAACATAGGCCTCTGCACATGCAGCTACAGATCCTTTACAATCTTCTCAACTCAAGAGATTTTACAATACAAAAGTCATACCAAGATTAACTCTAGCAACTAAATAGCCCCATCCCATACAAAATTGTCTTCTTAAATAGATCATGACCGAAGGTCATGTCTTTACAAAGTTGAAGACCTAAACCCAAAAACCCTTACGGTTTACAAACTGCATCGGTTTCCCTAAAACGGCTTGCTGGCGTCTGCTTCGTCATGGCAGTTTTCCATGTATTCAATCTGTAGCTATCATCCTTCCTGTCGCACGCGTTCCAACAAGATGGTTCCATCGAACCGTTTCTCTCTAGCGGTTTCTCGCATCAAGCGTGCCAAGGTGTCGCTTTCCTCAACAATCTCATGCATTGGCCGCCTGCCTGATTTGATCATGCCCGCCGCTTGGCACTCCTGGAGCATCTTTCCAAAATTAGACCATTACTGGTCCATCTGATACTTGCACCTGATCCATGTCCAGTACTCTTCTTTGTTGGCTCCATGTGTCCTGACTGCTTCGCAGCATTGATTCCTCGTGGCACTGGTCTTCGCGGTTTTTATATCTTAATATTACACATTACGTATTAGTGTCGCATCCTTGCACTAGAAACCTAAACGACAGTTCCCCTTAAAGATCATATAAACATCCAGAGTGAAAATAATTGACTGAACTCTGAAAGAAACCATCTCACCTGCCACATGTCACCCAGATAGACTTTATTTGAGGATACTACCGCACCCTACACATCTACTGGGGCGCGGTAGTGAGCACTACCGCGCATTGCGCCTCCTCTGGGGCGCGGTACTACCGCTCTATGCTCAGTCTTAGGGGTGTGGTAGTCCAAAATTAACCTTTTTCCTTGGATTTTGGGATCTTGACTTTCGAGAGATATCATTGGGATTGCCACCTCTGATTCGATCTCAACTCCCCTCTCTGTTTAGCTAGCCTGATCCACTAAACACTCCATAGATCCACACTTCTCTCTTGTTGGTTAACCGTCCCACATGCTATAAGAGAGAGGCCTTCCATGAGCCAAAGGGAGGACTTTTGGGGCATCCAACCTATGATCTTCATACTTCTACAGAGATCGCTAGAGGTAGAAGCACTTGGATCTAGAGGATTGGCTTGGACAACAAGCAACCTTTGTAAGCACTTTTAATGCTTCTTAATAAGATAACTTGTCTTGTTTTTCCCATTTCATGTGTATTGTATAAATTTTTGATATGAAATGTATATAGTTTAGATTTGAACTTAAAATTTGCTTCAAGATATTTGGAAGATTGCATGCTTGTCCTTTGTCTAATTTCAACAGGTTCTACATTGGAGCTTCGGGATCAAGAGTTAGAAGCAGGACAAATGTCGAATTGGAAGGTAAGTTACGTCTTTCATCTCTTCTGAATGCATTCGATCTTGTTGTGAAGATTAGTATAGGAACTCAAGGTAGCATTTGTTTCCCTTTTGTCTTAGTTTAAAGTCAGTCAAGTCTACTTTAACCTAAGAGAGTTTCTACCTATCCGTAGGGAGAAATATCTACAAAAGCGGTGCTCCCAAAATTCAGATGCAGCGTATAGCTTCGCAGCCTAATCAAAACGTGGATACTGCTCACAGCTTCGCAGCATCTTCAACACTAAGAAAAAATTATATTTCTGAGCTGCGCTCAGCTCATCTTTCCCTGCTTATCACAAAGAGGTGTTTCCAAAACTTGGTCTCAACCTGGGCCCAACATGCCCCTAACACTTACATGTGGCTTGTCCCTGAGTCACTTGCTGCTTCAGTTGTCTCACTCTGCTCCGCGACCGGTGGAACTAGTTTGGCCGCGAACTCATTATATACACCGAGCAGCTTCTCCACTACTTCTTTGGTATCCTGCTCAACTTGTTCAACTGTTTCAAGCAGCGCTGGATTTATCTCTTCCCCAATCTGTCCCTGTACCTGCTCCTGGTTGTCGCGCAGTTCCTTCAGCTTGTCCTCTATCTGCTGCGACACTATTGTAGCATCCTCCAAGAGTTGCTGTGACTGATATTCCATCTCAATATCCTTCTCTCTTAATGCTTGGACTTGCTTCTTCAAGCATGATACTTCCTTATACCTGGCTAGCCTCTCCCTGGGTGGCAAAGCCTTGAGCTCTGCGTCCAACTTCTCTTGCATGGTCTGCTTTTCTTTTACCGCGGTCTTTATTTGTAGCAGCGCCTGATCCTATTCAAGGGCAGTGAATGCCTTGGAAACATGTTCCAACAGATCTTAGCACTGAGGCATGCCACTCTTTATGTTCTTTGCGGTGGTATTGATGGCTTGCTCTCTCAATTGTTGCTCAGTTAATGGCATCTGTATGTTCATTTTTTCCTTCAACGAGGCAATATTGGACTCATAATAAATCTCTTTATCTTGCATCTCTAACTTCAAGGATCTCACCTTATCTACGATCCTCAGAATTGTGTTTGCAAGATCATCCTCAAGTTCTATACCTTCAATCTCCTGGGCAATAGTGGATATGGTATTCTCCAAATTTTTTCGGCGGTCCTGTTCATCACGCAGCTGCATGTCTACGCGCACCTCAAGCTTCCTGTTTGCTGCGGTGAGCTTCGCTTGTGACTTCATCGACTCCATCGTCCGTTCATGCATCTCCTCAATGATCTGCATGTGGATGAAGTGCAAGCCTGGTAAGGGGATTTTTTCCAAGTCGAGCTCTACCTGCTCGACACCCTTTGTGTCCAAGATAATCTGCTCTGCCATTGGCAATGCAATAGCCAATGGGTCCACATGGACAATCCCAGACTTTGATGGCAGCGTTATAGCTAGATGTAGGGGTTCTTGCTTCCAGGTTCCTACCGACCTCCCTTCAGCTCCTGTGTTGCGCGGCAAGGTTAGGCTTTTCTGGACATCGTCCATTTTCTTCATCAGGCCTTGCAGTGCGAGTCAAGTCTTCTGCAGGTCATCCTGGATGAACTCATCCTTTTTGTCTTTATCTGCCATGAGCTCCTTCATCTGTTCTGAGACTATTTCTACTATCATATCATAATCATCTTCATTCAGGACTTCCTCAGATGAAGTCTTTGTGGCCTTCATCTTCTTCCTCGACTTCCGCTTCTGCGGAGTCTCTAGCATTTTCCACTTCCCTGTTTCTTCAACAATTGGGCATGAAAGTGGGATTGGCTCATCTTCTTCAGAGTCTGTCTCAACATCCATGACTTCCACACGGAAGTCGGTGGGCCAGTCCTTCATGAGGGCTTTGATGTCCTCCTCATACATATGATAGTTACCCAGGAACCGTTATGGCTTCTTCATTCTCGCCATGGGTGAAATGAAGATACATCGCATGTCTACTCTGAAATCAAGAATGAGAATGTACTTCACTGCTACCTACTTCATGATGCGGGATGTATGGATAATCACATCGCACAATTGAGTGTAATATTGATAGAAAAACTCAGCTGTCGCATGCTATCACTCTGAAATGACATTTGCCCATAGGTTGGCATATTGGAATCCTCTGGGATCATTGGTTTCTATATTGACACTGTTATAGCTTGAAATGACACCTCTCCGTCCGTGACGACACTTGCTTCCCTTGGTCGCATGACGACACTTCTTGAGATCAAGTTAAGTCACACAACAGGACATTTGTGGATGGAGGAGTCATTTGGGACACTAAAAATGGTTGAAATTACCTCATTCTTGACCCATTTGATGTATATGACCC
Organism: Larix kaempferi; assembly: GCA_027924585.1. Classification (NCBI taxonomy): domain Eukaryota; kingdom Viridiplantae; phylum Streptophyta; class Pinopsida; order Pinales; family Pinaceae; genus Larix; species Larix kaempferi. The sequence continues at coordinate 13,351,669 of BSBM01000286.1, read as the reverse complement.
TTAGGAACATTTTTCCAGACCAAACCATCTCCTGAAAATGAGCAGAAAAGCCTGTTTTTGGCCATTTTTCAACATGAGCGCGACTCTACTGTTATAATAGTAGCGTGTGTACGCGACTTTACCTCATTCAAAGTAGCGCCCATTGCCATATGTACGCGACTTTTTCTACTATAGAGTAGAGTACACACCTGTTTTGGTCAAAATCTCGAAATTTGAGTAAGTTAAGTTGGTTGGGAAATCTCTTGAGCGGTTATAACTTCTTTTCCTCTTCCTCATTGATTATATAAGGAGGGTAGAAGGGTCATGTGAGAGGAGGAAGCCTAATTGCAAAGTTATGCTGGAGGAATGGAGACCCTCATCCCCCTCTCTTGTGCTTCAGTTTTGGTAAACCCTAGTACAATTGCTTAGAGGCTGGGATCTTTGGAGAACAGAAGCAGGAGACCTTGAATCTAGGTTTCGTGAAGTGCCAAGCTTGAAGGAAGGTATAATTGTATGTACTTGCTTTCATTCATTAATAAAGATCAGACGTTCTTCTCTTTCCAAATATGACCTATTAATGTGTCTCAGATTTGATTACTGTTTGATTATAATATGATGTCTCTTTCTATTATGAATATCAATTTAATATATGTAGTCAAATGTATTTGAGAAAGGTATCAAGTTGTTTTGCAGGTCTGGGCATTGCGACACTGGATAAGCATTGAAGAGCGAGGGAGGAAAAACTAGGATCAACCTTATGAATAAGGTGCCTACATTTTTAAAACCTAATCTCTTCATTTATTTGTTGTACTTGCAGAATGCTTGTAATTCTATCTTTATCACCGTAAGTTGGTAGTTTCTCCCCTTAACTATAGGTGTATTTTCCCCACAACAGAATGGCGACTCCGCTGGGGAAAGCCTAACTGCTTAGGGGTATCCAAGGTCATTTCTTTAGTCTTGTTTGATGGTCTTTGTTCATTTCCTTGATTAGGAACAGTTAGTAGGCTCTGTTTGACCCTCCTGGGATTTTTACAGACCCTTCCCAGCCCTTGCAAACCTTTGTGGACCCAGTTTGGGGGTTTTAACCCCGTTTTAGACTTTTTTTCTTGTACGCTACTGTTTGTACCACAAAGTAGCGCCCATACGCTACTTTTCCTCTGCACAGTAGCGCCCATACTTCTATGAGCGCTAGTTTCCTTCATACACAGTAGCGCTCAAAATCTGGGTTTGATTTTTTGAGTTTTTGGGTTGTGGACCCGAATCTGGGGGCTGTGGCTGCATTTTTTGGGGTCCCTGATGACCCTAGGTCTGTGTTAAACCCCTGTAAGTGGTCTCCCATCCTTGTACTGATCCTACATTCATGATTTGAACCTCTTTTGATCAATTTGGGCTTGTTTGGAAAGTTTTGGGGTTTGTTGACTTAAGTTGGGGGGTTGTGGACCTGTTTGGTACCCTAATTTGAGTCTGATTGAACTTGCTTGCCCCATTTCCACTGGATTTGAAACCTCTTGAGTTTTTTTGACCCTGTTTGTATCTATTTGAGTGAAATTTCTCTTTTAGGTTGGTTTCTTGTCCTCCCTTATGCTTTTAGTTTTTCTTTTGTAGTGAAAGATCAAGTGTTTTGGCTGTTGTTCAAGACCTTGTTTGCATTGTTTATGTGCAGACCTGACTTTACCAAACCATACTTCTTCGTAGGTTATTTGCTTCGTTTGGGTCTAAAATTAGTTTTTGTACTCTTTTCCCAATGTTTGGCATGCTTACATCAATAAGAATTTGAAAGTCATATTTGGTAGCTTTTACTGTTTCATAAAGAGAACCTGAAAGTTTCTTTGCTTTGCTTTGATAGTAAGTTAGTTTCAGTTTTTGTTTCTTACCTTTGAAAAGAATAAAGAATTTTGATTTATCTTCTGAATAGAGTACCTTGCAAGTGGCTTAAAAGATTTTAGAGTGCTTTGCATCAAAAAGAACAAGTTTTCTTTTGCATACCTAGTTGCTTGAGTAGCTGCATTCTTAGGTTTTGAGTTTAATTTTTTACATTTAGACTTTATTTTTACCTTTTTTGCATTCAAAAGATTAAAAAATTGCATTTGCACATGCATTCTAGATCAGAATTTTAAGACTTGCATTGAAAAGAAAAAGATTTGTTTGGTGGTAAATATTTCATTTTCAGTACTTTATTTCTATTATAACCACTCTCACACACCCACTACCTTTTTGAGTAATCAAGTAACCTTTAAAATGAACTCTAATAAAATGAACTAGCAACATTTTCTTTTCTAGGTTACACTACACCAACTAGTTTTGGTTAGGATCTTGGGTTTAAAACACCTTAAACCACCCAAGATCACACATTGCGCAAAAATCGTAGTGAGACTATCATTAGGCAAACCCACCTCACTCAAAATTTGCCTGGGAGCATATGCAGTAGGTCAATGTGAGATCAGTTTGTGGGAATACCCCTCCTACTTTCTGTTCGAGCATACGCCAGGATCGGATTGCGTATTGGGGACTCTTTCGAGTTTCGGGCTTAGCTACCCTGCCCACGCTTTCTGATTCGACCGGTGACTGTTCCCCCAGGAGTTTTCGGTGTTGTGGTATCCTTAGTATCGGACTCTAGGTTCATACACAGGTGACAGCGGAGGGTATATCTGCTGTACCTAGGACAGACGTGGGAGGAAATCCCTTGCAGGTCTTTGGGAGGGCGGTTGGGTGATTCCAGCGCTTGCACCCTTAGTCATTGTATTGTGGACCCCGGGTAACTGTCCTTCATCCTTCGTTAATCTGTTCTGGGCCCTCATCATCCCAGACTCTTCTCCGGAAGGCATCTGTTTGCCTGGTTTGATTTACCTAGGACCTTTTTTAGTGGTGTGCTCTTTGTGCTACTTTTTTTTTTAGTTTGCCTTAGAGAACTTCTTGTTCATTTGAGCGAGAAACTATGTCTAGCATTCCGGCGAGTGCCAATCAAGGTACCCCTGTTCCGGGGGATCCTTGTGCTGTTCCATTCATTGGAAACATTGGTGCTCCCTTAATGGCTACTCTGAATCTTCCTGGATTCACTATTGGGCTGCCGGTTTGGTTGTTTTCCACTCCGAATGCCTTGCATGCTCCTGACGCTTCTTTTGTGAGCACCTCAAATCAAGAGCATCAGAACCCTGTGCCTCCTTTGCCAGTAACATCTTCTCCTCCTCCTTCTACCTCATGTGGCGAAAGTAGCAATACTAGTAACCAGCAGTCTAAAAGGAATAGACGGGGGAAGAATAGGAAGAAGATGCCAAAACAAGGGGGCAAGCACCCTGCCTCTGCAAATCATGCAGGGGGCACCCACCCAGCCTCTGGAGGTCATGCTGGGAGAAAAATTTTAGTCACTGAAAATCATACTGAAGGTTTGTCTTCAACCACTGTCAATCATGTTGAGGACACGTCATTGATCACTACTAGTCATATTAATGACAAGTCACCAGTTCCTGTGAGTCATACTGGAGACACCAGATCAGCCACTGCAAGTCATGCTGAGGGAGTTGACATTGTCGACAAACCCAACAAACAGAAGCTTAAGTTCCCTTGTAAGTTTTGCGAGGGAGACCACCTTACTTACTTGTGCCCTGTACTTCCAGAAGTGCAAAAAGTGTGGTCCTTAGTTCAAAAGTCTTCTGCTTCTGAGCAACCAGCCTCTGTGAGTCATGCTGGGGGCAAGCTGTCAGCCAATGCTAGTCATGCTGAGAGTACTGACATTGTAAAGGAGTCTAAACCTATAGGATTGAAACCAAAGTTCCCTTGTAAACTTTGTAAGGGAGATCACCTTACTCACCGATGCCCTGCCATCCCAGAGGCACGAAGAGTGTGGTCCATGTCTGAAGGAACCTCTGTTCCTGAGTTGTCTATAGATTCCCTGCAGTCAGATCAACCTTTGGTTGATAAAGTGGTTGAACCAATGCAATCTTTGGTCGACCCCACTCTTCCTTCGGAGAGTGAAGTGATTGAATCGATGCAATCTTCGACCGATCCCATCAGTCCTTCAGAGATTGATGCACCTACTACTGAAGTCTTCTGCATTTCCAGTTTGGATGTTCCTGAAAAAGGGGGCACTTCATCTGTGCCATGTGAACCCCTACCAAGCCCTAGGATTGTTTCCTTTGATTGGAATAGTCTAGCCGAGCCTCGCCTTCCTTCTTCGACACCTTTCCAGATAAAGGTTGATATCGGGAACCATACGGTTGATCGATGCATTGTTGATGAAGGTGCTTCTGTTAGTATCTTATCCGCTTATGCTTGGAGAGATTTGGTTTTCCCTAATGTTATTCCAGCTGTTAATTGGCCGTTGACCTTCGATAGAAGACCTAGTGAACCAATCGGATTCCTCCGTCAGGCACCTGTTACCTTGGGTGGAAAAACAGTCTTAGTTGATTTTATGGTTTTAAAGGACCCTGTGGACTTTGATATGATCCTTGGGCGTGATTACATTTATGCTATGCATGCTGTGGTGTCTACACTTTTTCGTGTGATGCATTTCCCTCATAATGAAAACATTGTCACCATCGACCAGCTTGCATTCGTTGATCCTCCTTATTACCCAACTGTAGACCAGTCTGATCCCTCGTCATTAGGCACTACTATGTCACATGCGCCTCATGTGGCATATTGTTCCTTGAGTTCAACTGCTACTGAGAAGAAGTCTCTGAGTTCATGCTTACCTTCTCGGGATTTGGTCCCAGCTTTTGACCAAGTGACACCTCCATTTGAATGTTTAGATATGTATTCTATCTGGGATGATATACTTCCTTCCGATGAAGTTTTCCTAGAGTCTATAGTACAGTCTGCCATTCATTTGGATGTTGATCCAGTTGCAGTTATGTCCAACCCCGGTTTGACCTTAAAGTCTGATCTTCCTACTGTTGAGTCTTTGGACTCTCCTATAGATCAGCAAATTGGTGTTCCTACTGAGTTTGATTCTGCTTCTAGAATTTTCAACTCCCATGATGATGAATTTGTTTCTGCAGATTCCATCATGTCCTTCAACTTTGATCTTCATCCTGAAGTTGATCTTGTTGATTGTAAGTCCTCGGGCTTAGGTACCATAGAGTCTTCATTTGAAAACTCTGCCTTGTTTATGCCTGTTGTTGATGATAGTGAAGTTGAAAGTATTTCTACCATAGTGACTTGTATCGGGTCTTTCTTTACATATGTTTTATATATGATCCTGGTACTAATGTTTCTTGGAGACAGGATTCTTAGCTGGATGTATACTTGCTTACTGGTCCTTTTCGACACCTTGTGCAATCATGTCAGGTATATTCGGAACCTTGTGTATAGGTTTAGGCTTCCCCGCTGTTATGTTGCATTGGAACCTTTTGCCATCCGAATTCGCCATAGGGTTGAACCTGTTGGATATTGGTGTGTTAGCCATCTCTTTATGCATTGTGCACCAGTCCGACAGCAGAGCCTACCTAACATGGGTCACCCTAGTCAGCACCCTTATGCCATTCTGGTGCCCATGCTGAGTTTTTCTCATAGGTTCGGGAGCCTTTTTAGATTTACCATGACTTTGAGAAGAAGCCTCATATCTTTCTTCCTCATATATTTCTGGCCATCCCTGATAAGGCTCCCATCTTTGTGTTCAAATTGCATATGCATCTATTATGATCCCACTTGCGCTAATGAGCCTGAAGCCGGCTTCCACGCTTTTAGCTCGTTGTATAAGCCTCCATCTCCAATCTCATTTCCGCTAAGCCATGTATCATTTTTCCTACGCAGTTTGACACCTTTTACCTGGAGGAGACACACCCTGAGTGTCCTTATCTTGCTCATGTTCCTTGCATTAGGCATTGCTTTGTTCCATGCGCTTGGAGCTAGTTTTGCATGTCCCTGACACTCGTTTCCTCCCATTTCGAGCATTCTTCTCTTACTTCGAGCTCGTTAAAAACAGTAAGTAGGTTACGAGCATTTCTTCCACCTTTCCTTCGAGCTCGTTAAAAACAGTAAGGAGGCCACGAGCATTTCTTTCATCTTCACTTCGAGCTCGTTAAAAACAGTAAGGAAGTTATGAGCATTTTCCGTATCTCCTTTGAGCTCATTAAAAACAGTAAGGAGGTCATGAGTTTACTTTTCCGGACTCGTTAAACCTTTACGGAAAAGATCCCTATGGAGTTCTTTTAAGCCCTTTTCAGACTCCTTAAATAGGAAAAGTTTTCCGAGCATAGTTGTCTTTTCGGGCTCGTTAAAATAACTGAACCGACATCCACTTAGGTATAGAATTATCCCTTTTCCGGGCCTTGGTGGATAAGTTACGGAAAAGGTATACTCTAGGTATACTCTTGTATGCGCTAGAAGAGTTCTTCTTCCATCATTTTACACTTTTTCGGGGAAGGAGACTAACTTTACGAAAAAGGACCTTTGGAGTCTCTCTTTAGGGTTTTCAGACTCTCTAAATATGAAAATACCAAGCGAGCACATACCAATCCGGGCTTCACATAAAATCCACGGATAGGTGTATAGAGGACTGTTTAAGTTTTTCAACTCTATAAGCAAGAAAACACCGCCGAGCACAGACCAATCCGGGCTCGATATAAAATCCACGGATAGGTGTATGGAGTTTTCTTCTAGGTTTTTCAGACTCCTTAAATATGAAAATACCGTCTAGCATGCTTTAGTTCTTTTTCAAGCTCGTTAAAAAATGAAAAAGGAAAGGGAAGGGAAGAATGTCAAAATATCTTTCAATATGATGGCAGCAAGTCAACTATCTCCTTGAACAAAGCACCTGTGTTGAGTCTATCAAACAAGTTGGGTTCTAGCATTGGCCTCAGAGTAAACCTGATCTCAGAGTTCCTACTCCTCCGTTTGGTTAGTCTTCCAATCATGTGGAGAATCTGTTAATGTCTCCTACATTGCAGATTTGTGTTGTGGTTCCTTTGTGTTCAAAGCTGCCTAAGTCACTCTTGTGTCGTGCTCACTGTTCAAGGATATAACCTGTGTCGGCCATTCTGCAGTTGCCTTGACCTCATGTGTCGGCCATTCCTTGGTGTCAGTATGTTTCATCCTGTGTTCAGTCCTACTTCAAATCAGCTCATACCTGTTGAGTGTCCCTCGTGTTGGATGATGGAGGATGCATTAAGGCCTCCCTTCCAACGGACTTCCTCCCATCGACTTCAACTCATTGTGCTCTGGGAATGAAGTTTAGAGTTTCGGTTAGTACCTTGGGGATTGCAGTCATTAGTGGCAGTTTCCCTCGCTATTGGATAGATGGGAATACATCAATGTCTCCTATCCGATGGATTCTTCAAGTGTTCGACGGCAAGACCATCTATTCGCACTTGCTTGAATGTACTAGGTACCTTGGGTTCCATTTTCATTATTGGTGGACACCCTCGCGTTTGTTAACGGTATACATCAATGACCGGTAATCAAACGATACCTCCCATGCTCGACATCAACTCATTTATTCGCATGGATAGGTTTGTACCTTGGGTTGTTTTTTGGATGAAGACCTTGGGATCCTCGATAGCATCACCTTATTTATGTTATCGCCCAAGTTGCGCAAGACTGAGCCACACTCTTTTTGGCTCTTGATGAGACATAGATCCAGCTTGTTCTCTATGGCTATGTTCTCCAGTTTTGACATAGATCCACCTTGTATTTATGTGGCTATGTTTACACTTATGTTCCTCATGGATCCACGCTTGTATTCTAGTGGCCATGATATATGCATCAGTATTTTGGATCATTATTGTATCCTCTTGGAGATCATGTTCCACCATTTGAACATGGACAGTTACCCCATGGATAAGTTTGTCTGACTTTGCCTTTGCTTTCAGGTACTTCATTTGAGCCTATGATTCTTGGTTTCTCCGTTCCTCCACGATTCAACTCTTTTTTATTTATAATGTATTTCGGCCATCGTTTCCCATACTCCCTCTGACCTCATACATTAGGGGGCATCTGTTATAGCTTGAAATGACACCTCTCCGTCCGTGACGACACTTGCTTCCCTTGGTCGCATGACGAGACTTCTTGAGATCAAGTTAAGTCACACAACAGGACATTTGTGGATGGAGGAGTCATTTGGGACACTAAAAATGGTTGAAATTATCTCATTCTTGACCCATTTGATGTATATGACCCTTAGGAACATTTTTCCAGACCAAACCATCTCCTGAAAATGAGCAGAAAAGCCTGTTTTTGGCCATTTTTCAACATGAGCGCGACTCTACTATTATAATAGTAGCGTGTGTACGCGACTTTACCTCATTCAAAGTAGCGCCCATTGCCATATGTACGCGACTTTGTCTACTATAGAGTAGAGTACACACCTGTTTTGGTCAAAATCTCGAAATTTGAGTAAGTTAAGTTGGTTGGGAAATCTCTTGAGCGGTTATAACTTCTTTTCCTCTTCCTCATTGATTATATAAGGAGGGTAGAAGGGTCATGTGAGAGGAGGAAGCCTAATTGCAAAGTTATGCTAGAGGAATGGAGACCCTCATCCCCCTCTCTTGTGCTTCAGTTTTGGTAAACCCTAGTACAATTGCTTAGAGGCTGGGATCTTTGGAGAACAGAAGCAGGAGACCTTGAATCTAGGTTTCGTGAAGTGCCAAGCTTGAAGGAAGGTATAATTGTATGTACTTGCTTTCATTCATTAATAAAGATCAGACGTTCTTCTCTTTCCAAATATGACCTATTAATGTGTCTCAGATTTGATTACTGTTTGATTATAATATGATGTCTCTTTCTATTATGAATATCAATTTAATATATGTAGTCAAATGTATTTGAGAAAGGTATCAAGTTGTTTTGCAGGTCTGGGCATTGCGACATTGGATAAGCATTGAAGAGCGAGGGAGGAAAAACTAGGATCAACCTTCTGAATAAGGTGCCTACATTTTTAAACCCTAATCTCTTCATTTATTTGTTGTACTTGCAGAATGCTTGTAAGTCTATCTTTATCACCGTAAGTTGGTAGTTTCTTCCCTTAACTATAGGTGTATTTTCCCCACAACAGACACCCACATAGTCCCTTGGCTCCTTCCATCCGCAAAAGGTGATCCGGATGATTAGCCATGTGAAGTGGAACTATCCACCATTTTCCTGGGTATCATTGAGCTCATCTAAGAACTCATTCAGAAGATATTGGCACCAATTGAACTCGATGCCTTCAGCCACTGCAACACCAAGTAACATTGCGCCCGCAGGCACCTCTATAGGTCTAGCTGTTCTGAGGACTTCTGCTGTGAGTAGCTGCATGAAAATTTTTTTTGCTCTGTCCTCAATTTATTCTGTGCGGAAACCTCTCTTCCCCTTCACCAGTGCATGGCTTTTCTTCATTTTCTCAACAGGTTTTTTTTCCTTGCTCTTCCCTTGGAAGAATTGCTTGGGATCCTTCCCGTGCTTGCTGAGACCTGTTATGCGGTGGATCAAGGCAATGTTGACATTAATATTTTTGTCTAGCCACAGGTATCCTTGGTGGATTCGTGCCATTAGTGTGCGAACCATGGCATTAACTTCTGGTCAGCGATCAAAATGTGGCAGTCTGAGGAGGTTTAACAATCCTAACTGAGCTACTCGTGTCAGCCATCTTTCAACAACCAAGTTAGGTGTGCCCTTGGCATCTTTCTTCCAGCACATGTACTGGTCAGGCTAGAACTGTGGGTACTTAGGTGCATGGGGCTCTTCTTTTTGCACGTCTAAGAGGTCAAAATCTTCCCACTTGCAGTCTGGAATCTTTTTGAGCAGGTTCTTGGAAACCTCTACATGCTTTGAGATCGGCGACAATGGGATCTCATACTCAGCGCTCTTGACCAATTTGAAGACTAGGGAATCCAATGCCCATGGTGATATATACTCTGGTGTGAGCTTCAATGTTTCTTTTTGAAAGATTGGCAACTTTTGGGCCAACGAGCCCATCTTTAGGATCTTGCTTCGCGGTGCAGTTACGTCTTTCTCTTTATCTTTCCCTTTTTCCTACATGAATGGATTATGATGAGGTGATCTCCTAGATGCTTGACCTGGCTCTATTACAACCTTCTTGGCAGGGGTTTTCATAAAATCTGCAATTCCCCCACACTAAAAGACTCCTAGTGCTTCTTCAATGGTCAGCTCTTCTTCTCTATAGGAGGGTTCGGACATTAACTGGTTAGCTAGTAGCTATGATACTCAGATGCTAGAGGGATATTAGCTCAGGGAGTGATTGCAAGAAAATTCTAAGTGCTAAGTAACTCCCGCGAGTCCTGTAGCGGTGTTATTTATAGGCGTAGCTAGGTCCTCCTCGCACCTCCCAACGGCTATATGAGCATTTAATGAGTTTTTGGTTGGCCAATTTGAACAAGTCCTTCCGTCTCTTTTGTCGTTAGTGAGCTCAGAATGGCTATCTTTCCTTTAAATGCTTGAGTGGTTTGTTGCAATGGTCACATAACGGCTATTTTTCCAATGGCAATATAATGGCTATATTTTCTGAGTGTTGTGCGGCAAGCCATTTGAGATCCTGCGCAGTTACTTAGCAGTGCCAAAAATTTTCAACTGTGCGGTTCCTTCTTTTTTTTTCTTTTTTTCGCACAACTTCAACGGTGCTACGCAGTACACACATTGTTCTACTTAACATTCATGTACAGACTCCTTGACATTTCCAGTGTCCAATTTCAACTGTACTTAACACTTGGAAATCTCTTTCTCTTCTTATCATTCAGGACGCTGCGAAGCAGGGCTGTCATGATACAGCTTTAGCCTGCTTCCATTTATCAAAGTGGGTAAAGTGTCACCAGCTAAGTTGGCTAACTGGACTACACCAATGTTAGTAACATGTATTACAGTATATGGACCAAGCCAATGCATCTTAAATTTACCAGGAAATTTCATGAATTTTTTGTTGTACAGGAGGACTAGGTCACCTACTTGAAAGCACTTGTTCTTTATATGGCGATCATGCCAAGCTTTCTCGCAGTCTTTTTGAGCTTGCTGGTGGAAGCCGACAATGAAGCGATCTTCCTCCAACCCAACAAGGTGTAGCAACCTTTCTTCCAATGCTGCGCGATCTTCCATCCCTGTGAATGCAGCGATCCTCAAACTAGGGACAATGTACTCCATTGGCATTATAGCTTCCTGCCCATAAGCCAACTGAAAAGGTGTATGTCCTGTCAATTTCTTGCAGGTTGTCCTGTATGCCCATAACAATGAAGAAACGCGTAGATCCCAATCATCTCTATTTACATTGCAGACCTTATTCAGTGCGTTCTCCAATATTTTATTGAAAGCCTTTACAGTGCCATTCGTCTGCAGATGATATGGGGTATTGCGTTGATGACAAATCTGGAATTCTTCTGTAAGTGCCTGAATAGTTTTTTTCAATAAATGAGTACCTTGGTCACTCATCACGCTGCAGTCCTTGATTGGTTTTGCTTCTTCCCATCTGGTGAGGTAATCAGTTGCAGTGATAATATACCTTGCACTAGTTCTCTTCCCTGGTGGGTTTATAGGACCCACAAAATCAATTGCCCACTTCTAAAATGCCTGCAAGGTCAACTGTGGATTTAATGGAATTTCATCTCTTCGTGAAGGTTTCCCTGTCCTTTGGCAGACATCACATTGCTTGCAGTATTCTTTGGAATCTCTGTGGATTGTCGGCCACCATAGCCCTGCACGCAATATCTTCTGCACAGTGGCTCTTCCTGCATAGTGACCTCCCGCAATCCCTGAATGCGTGTCTGCTAGAATCAATGGTTTCTCATGATCTAGTATGCAACTGCACAGGAATTCATCCAGCCTGAGTTTGTATAACTGGCCTACAATTATACTGAAGTTTGTGGCATGCACCACTAGCCACTTCTTCTGTTGGACAGATAGTTCTTGTGGTGCCAGCCTTGTTGTTAAAAAATTAATAACATCCTTATAGTAGTCATCGGCAACCTGTATACTAAATAACTGCGCATCAGGTAGACTGTCTTCGATATTCATCAGCTCTTCTCCTGACGCAATCCTTGACAGATGATCAGGTCCCAAGTTCAATCTACCTGGCTTAACAACAATCTCAAAATCATACTCTTGGAAGAGCAATATCCATCTGCATATGAGCCCCCCTAACATTGGCTTATTGACCAGGTACTTCAATACAGAATGGTGAGTGAACATAAGGAAGCGCGCACCAAGCAAGTAATGCCTAAATTTATGTAGGGTATATACCATTACAAGGCCTTCCCTCTTAGTAGTGGTATAGTTCTTCCCTGCTGTAGAGAGCTTCCTGCTCGAAAATGCAATGGGGTGGTCAATACCTCCTTCCCCCGGTTGAGCTAATACAATTCCCAATGCAATGCATGACGTGTCAACATCGACATGAAATGGTTTTGACCAATCTGGAAAAACTAGAATTGGCACAGTTACCATCTTTTCTTTTAATGTATCAAATCCTTGTTCACATTCCACATTCTAGATGAACGGTACGTCTTTCTTTAGCAGCTTTTCCATTGGTGCGGTTATCTGCGCATAACCCTTTATAAATTTTCTGTAGTATCCAGTATGACCCAAGGTGGAGCACAACATCTTGACTGAAGTTGGTCTTGGCAAGTTTACAGTTATTGTGATCTTCGCAGGATCCACCATCAATCCTTGCTTACAAGCAATATGCCCCAGTAGGATTCCATAGGGGACACAAAAAATGTGCTTCTTCAGATTCAAAGAGATCTGATGTTGTCAGCACTTCTCAAGCATCATTCTAAGGTTCGCACAATGGTTCTTCAATAGGCCAAAGAAAATCCAATCATCAAAATAGGATTCGAGAAAATTATGCATCAATTCTTTGAATGATGCGACGACCACTATGGAGAATATGGAAGATGCGTTCTTTAGGACAAAAAGCATTACTGTGTACTTGAACAACCCCCATTCTATAGCAATTACCGTCTTATGTCTATTTGCGGGATCAATTCTGATCTGCTGATATCCGAAAAAACCATCAGTAAACGAATAGGCCTCATTCCCTCCAACATTATCAAGCACCTCATCTGTAAAAGGAGTGGTGAATGGGTCGTGCATAGAAGCATCATTCAGTTTTCTGAGATCCACACAAATCCTGATCTGACCCTTCATTTTCTTGTCTTGAATGACCATGGGACTAATCCACTCAGATTCCTTGACAGGTTCAATGATTCCTGCTTCTAGCATCTTATCCAACTCTGCGTGCACTCTTTCTTTATAGCGCGGATTTAATTTGTACGGTCTCTGCTTTACAGGCTTTGCGCCTGGCTTCAAAGGTATTTTCATGACTCCTAGATCTCCCAGAATTCCTTTCATTTCTGTAAATTTTGTCGAAAATAGCTCCTGATATTCATACAAGGTGTCTGCAATCTCCGCAACAGTCTGATCGTCCCAATAATCTTCGATTGCTGCGAACTTCAGTTGTTCGCTTGTGCCAATATTCACCTTCTGTGTCTTTACTGGTCCGCTCATATCTGGGATTTCTAATGGAGGTACTTCTACATCACGCATACCCTCCAAATCTGGTATGTTTATGTTGCATGGATCATCATCATCATCTTCCTTGTTATCCCCATCTTCCTCAACTAGGTTATAACACTCGATAGTATGTTCTTCATGTTTCTTCCATTCCGCTTGTAGGTTCGCAGGAAAGGTATCTGCCCCAAAGAATTCCTCCATTGTCATATTTTGGTGAGGACAGTATTCCCTGAATATGCATTGATTAATTATTTGCAATGCCTCATGGATCAATGGATCCTCATCCTCAAAGTTGAAGTCCTTCTGGAAGTTGGAAGCTAGCATCTCCCAATCCGTCGTCTATCTGCGCAACTCCAGATCTAGGTACCATTTCTTTGGAATGTCATCCACCAGGGTATGCACGAATAGGTGCACCCATTCTTCACTTGGCCTTTCCATCCATGCATGCGAATAGACTTCAATTTGCTGACTAGGATCTGTCTGTCCATTAAACTTCTCAAAGGGTAAGGTAACCTTTTCAACAAACTGAATCTGCATCTTAATTCTTCATTAATCCCAAGTGGTCAATGTCTGCTTGTGCACATTCCACCATCTGGAGGGTGTGTCACACAATGCCATATCCAATGCTGGTAATCTCTGCTCCTCTGCAATAGCTGCAGTGTATTCTTCGATGTAAGTATAAAAATTAGCAGAACCATCATATGTGGGAATAGGACTTACCTCCTTCCCGATCCAGCACAGTTATTTTGTAACCTACACGCACCTTCTTGCTGATACTCCATGCATTCGACTTTGCCAATTTTCCATCCCTGCCTTCGAATCAAAGACGCAGGAGCTGTCACATCAACAACTGAGTGTGTTGTCTGCGGTAGGATTAATGTAATATTCCTGGTTCACTGTGAGCTGGTATAGTCTGTCCAAGTCTTGAGCCTTGGATTCCTCCTGAATCGGCTCGCTGTATCTATCACCATCTACAGGGTCCAGCGGTGCAATGACCCTAAGATGCTTTCCTTCAAATATCATCTTCTTCGATTCTAAGTCTATGATAGCCAAGTTATCCATATCCTAGTAGATTCCTAACAGTGCAAGAAAAGGCTGGCTATCATCCACAATCTCTATAACTTCAAAGTCTGTATGAATTTGGACTCCATCGATGTCGACTATCACGTCAGCTAACCAGCCAAAAGGTATGACTTTCTCTTGGTTAGCCATTCTTAACTGGATAGGTGACCATGACAACTTTGGTCAACCCATCTGCTGCCATGTCTACTTAGTTAAGACATTTACTTCAGATCCCAGATCAAGGATGCATTCATCCATTTCAAAATTTCCTATCTGCGCGGTAAGCCTCATTTCTCGGCCCATTCTTTTATGCTTTCTTATATGATGAACTGCGTTATTAGAAGCCTCTATTTTGATCTCTGGCTTGTACTGGTTTATGATCTTCTGCAGCTCTACTATGGCATTTTCACTTTTAAGTAGCTTCATGCAGCTTCGCAAGAACTGCGCAACGGAGGTACTAACATCCGTCGGCGTGCTTGTTTTGTCATAGGCCGCTGGCATGTCTTCAACATGTGGTTCTTGACTGCGCAACGGGATCCTCTGTGTTTCTGTTGCTGGCTCTCTGAAGCTATCCCACGCATCGATAAAGACTTCCTTGTTCTTTTGTAGGTTGAGAGGAGGTATTTTTCCTGGAGCTTTCCTTATCCATTCTATCTCAAGAGGAGGCTGCTTTGTGTGAGCCTCCCCTGACGTGGAAGCTTCTGCTCCCCTGTCGCAGCCTGTCTGAGCGCCACTGCGCATGAGCACATTGATGCTCGGGTCTACTTGTCTTTTCTCTGCTGCGATCCACTAGGCGTTCATGTTTGGTGCATCCATCCGTTTTCTTTTCTGCATTTCCACCTCTAGTACTGGGCAATCCTCAATGGCATGGTCAAATGATTTACAATAGTTGCATGTAGCGCAGGAGTTAACACAATCTCTGGATACATGACCTGGCTGGCCACAATTATAGCAAATGACCTGGCTGCGTCCTCTTCCCTGCGTCGGCCTAGAATTTCTTCCTCTGCTGCGGTATCCACCACCACGACATCTGTATCCTCCTTGGCCATATTGTGCATTCTCTTGTTTTGGATGGGTCTCTTCTTGTACATGGTACAAGCCAGCTCCTCGCATTGAGTCCATATCTCGTTTTCTTTCATTCATTAATTCATATGCGCGGCAGCTGGATTCATCACGTCCAACTGGTTTACAAAAATTGCAGTATAAATTTTTAGGTGCTTTGACATATTTCTATATCACATAGCAGTCTTCAGGTCTGTGTCCTGTGGTTCTACAGATTTCACACCATGGGGCTTGATTCTAATTTAAGGGTTTGGCACACCACTATTAAGATACTCGCGGAATAATGAGCAATGCCTCCGGTCATGTCCTTCTCCTTTACAACCTGTACACCAGACCTCATGTCTAGGTTCGTACCTTTGTTCTTTGACATTCTTCATGCTTTGCAACTCTAATGTCAGGGTGGTTAGCTGGTTTTGGATCTGAGACATCCTAGAACCAGTCTCACCAATCGACGAAGCCTCTATCTTCATTGCAATCTCCAAGGCCTCTTCCTGGGACTCAACCTTCTCCTGCATCAATGGTAATCTAATATGGGGAAACAATGCAGCAATGAACCATTCCTTGTGCTGTTTCGGGGCTATAAAAAAGCTCACTTAATCTAATAGAGTCTTGAACTTCTGATCAAATTCCCAAACCGTTTCAGTCGGTTTCTGCTTTATTTCTTTCAACTCGGTTATACACTGAGACTCACATTTAGGTTTCTTAAACTCAGCCACGAGTGCAGCTTTAATTTCTGCGAGGGTTCTCAGTTGTATGGTAGAGTATTTCATGAACCAATGTAACACTCTGTCCCTGAAAGTGGTGATGAGCTATGCTCTCTTCACTGCTTCATCCTGGATTTGTCTTACACTCCATACGGCTTCACAAAGAAACCAATGCTGGTTAGGGTCTTCTAAGGCAGTTCCTCTGAATATCGGTAGCTTCATATCTATATGTGCCATTGTGCTACCAGGTGGTGGGGCACCTGAATTAATGCATGCAGCTGCTATAAAGGGCTCTGTGCAGTGAATGCAAATGGGACTATCAGGAGAGATGGACTCAGCTGAGTATTCTGCGGAGTGGGCTGAGTATTTTGCGGAGTGGGATGAGTATTCTGCAGGGCGGGCTGCATAGAGGATGGGTTTTGAGATAATGGTGGTGCGGTCTCTGCAGCCGGTAGGTTCTCAGGGGTGAATGGTGGTGTGGCTTTGTTGTCAATGTTACACGGGATCTCAGTATTAATATGGAGTCCAGGGCCTCCAAGTTTCTTATTAAACTTATATCTCTTACCACTTCTAAGATTATGTGTCTCTTCATCAGAATCAATATATGAACTGTTTATCATGACAAACTTAAGAATATTATTGCATTCTTAAAACACCTTTCTAAGCTAACAACATATTAATGTATAGACTGATATTGTTCAGGAACTTACCTTGAAATCCTTCAAAAAAGTATGCTTCTGCTTGACTGTATGATTTGAGTGTGTCTATAGCAAATTCTGTTATGAAGCCTTCTAGCATATGATCGACCCAAACATCAACTGCACATGCCAATGGGCTATCTATTGCTTTGAGCTGCGCTGTGAGCTCAGGAGTCCACTCTATAGGAACTCCTCCTTGGAAACATTTTTCTTTTCAGTAAGCCGCGAGATCCACGCTTGCAACTCGTTTCAAAATGATGCCCCAAAAATCTTATGAATATCATTGAACATATATCTATCTGACCACTGTGTGTCACTTAGACGCAGATGTCTATTCTCTTGTCTTTAAAGTCTCTTATGGTCTTGTCCCACCAGGCATGGATTTCTATCTTTTCAGGATGCCAGTTATTAGATCCTTCTGGGAACTGGTATTCTTCTTTAGTCATCACATTTGCAACTCATCATGGATTCTAGCGTGGCAACAGAACCATTTTTTGGCTATAACTGACCCAAAGGTTTTCTATAAGACCCAGGTTCTTTGTGGTTTCCCCTTTGACCAACAAAATCCCTTCGTACCATCCCTTTTCGGAAACAACCTGCAAGCAGGCTCAGGTCTCACCCGAGGTGTATCTATGGGGTACTGCGGAATCAAGTTTCCACAGTGAGTGATGAGCCACTTGGACGAACATACTGCACACAACCGCAAAGGGTAAGTGCTGCGAGGTGAGATTGTGCAGCAATGGACAACATTGCAGTCTGCACTACTATGCTTTTCTACCACATGACTTCCACTGAAGTTGCAAGCATTCCAACTCTATTCTGTACCTGGATTATCTTGAAAAAGATTAAGGTACTGAAATGAATATCACTCATCCATTCATTTAGATCCTTAACTGTCTATCCTTCTAATATTCATTTATTAACTCAGGATATCATGATTCGAACATAGTTGATTGATCTAATTCCCTGTTATACATTTCTTTGCTGCACATATGACAATACTTAATGAATGGACTGATTTACTACCTTCGTACACAAGACTAAATGTTCACCATTCAACTATTCATGCGAAGCTTAACATATCATTTCCATACTTCTCTTAATGGAAAATGCATATAAAAGCCCTCTCATAACAGTATGCAAGGAAACATTTAGACATTCATTAATAGAAAACACAAGTAAGCATTCATTCATGAATGCAATCACACAACAAGAGATTTAACGTGGTTCACTTCCTCGGGTGGGAAGCTATGTCCACAAGAACGATTGGTAATATATTTCTTAGAAAGGGATGGGTAAAACCGTTCTTAGTCTACACACTCAGCTGCAGACTATCCGTCCTCTCAAACATAGGCCCCTACACATGGAGCTGCAGATCCTTTACAATCTTCTCGACTCAAGAGATTTTACAATACAAAAGTCATACCAAGATTAACTCTAGCAACTAACTAGCCCCATCCCATACAAAATTGTCTTCTTAAATAGATCATGCCCGTAGGTCATGTCTTTACAAAGTCGAAGACCTAAACCCAAAAACCCTTAGGGTTTACAAACTGCGCCGGTTTTCCTAAACCGGCTTGCTGGTGTCTGGTAACGTCTGCTTTGTCGTGGCGGTTTGCCATGTCTTCAATCTGTCGCTATAGGCTTTCCTATCACACACGTTCCAACAGGATGCTTCCATTGAACTGTTTCTCTCTAACGATTTCTCCCATCAAGCATGCCAAGGTGTCGCTTTCCTCAACAATCTCGTGCATTGGCCGCCTGCCTAATTTGCTCATGCCTGCCGCTCGGCACTCCTAGAGCATCTTTCCAAAATTAGACCATTACCGGTCCATCCGATACTTGCACTTGATCCATGTCTAGCACTCTCCTTTGCTAGCTCCATGTGTCCTGACTACTTCGTAGCACTGGTCTTCGCAGTGCTCCCAAAATTCAGATGCTATGCATAGCTTTGCAGCTTGATCAAAACTTGGATGCTGCGCACAGCTTCGTAGCATCTTCAACACTTAGACAAAATTATATTTCTGAGCTGAGCTCAACTCATCTTTCCCTGCTTATCACAAAGAGGTGTTTCCAAAACTTTGTCTCAACCTGGGCCCAACAATCATCAACATCATCATCATCATCACCGTCATCATCATCACCATCATCGTCATCATCAATGATTGATGATGACGATGATGATGATGTTGATGATGATGATGATGACGAAGATGTTGTTGATGATGATGATTATGAGGATGATGATGATGATGATGATGACGATGATGATGATGATGACGATGATGATGATGATGATGATGACGAAGATGATGATGATGTTGATGATGATGATGATGATGGCATGGTGATGATGATGATGATGATGATGATGATAATGGAATCCATATCAAACTTTTATTGTAAAGACCCCTTAGAGAGGGTCCATGGCATTATTTGCACATGTTGTTGATGGCTATTGAACCTAAGAGACTATGTTTAAGCCCTAGGAATGAAGTATTTTCCTCACCAAACCATGGCACTTGAGATTGAAAAGGTTACTTTATGGTTGAAGCCGTTTGTTCTACCTAGGCATGTTTAGGACTATAGACCCATTCCCAATTCATGAAACCTACTCATGTTGAATGTATCCCACTAACATACTTAGCAACACTATTCATGGCCTCAACAAACGTTCTCGACATGGGTAGAAGACATAATATTGTTTAAGGCATGCGATGTAACCTAATCATGGTATATGTATCCCTCTACATTTGCTAGAGATACCCAGAAGGGTTATGTGTGGTGGTTTGAAGATGAATTCAACATTGTATCCTAAAAATATTCTTGATTTGTTGGTGTTTTTCATGGTGATTGAGCATGAGAAGCTTCATTTAATGCATGAGGAGCTTCTTGTTGTCCCTATACCATGGTCAGACCTTGACACCCATTTTTTATTCACAACTAACCTAGTCATGGCACAGATAACACACTTGAAGTTGACTAATACCCTATATATTTCATATGTGGTGGTTTAGGGACTCATTCATGGTGTTTGTGCCCTAGATGCAAGAGTTAGTGTTGGAGGTTCTTGTTTCCCTCCACTAGCCATGGTTAAGGAGCCAAGATAAATCCTTGATTCCAAAGACATCATAATGGCAACCATATTCGATTCATATGCAAAATAATCCTTGAAGAGGGCTAGTGTAATGGATTCTATGTGTTATTGATGACGCTTGAGGTCAAGAAGTTTCAATTAAGGCTCAAGTGGAATTCAATTGAGCTCAGTATGCCTCAATAAGATCTCAAGGAACCTGTTTTCATTCTTTTATGATGTTCAAGGCCTTGCAACATATCCATGTCCTTGCATGGTAGTCTGAGGATGCATTCACTGCATTTGATCTTGACCAAATATATTCCGGGTCTAAGATTCATATTTCCCTCCATAAACCATGGCCAAGGGCTTGAGGCTATTTTTTTTCTACAAAGACTATGGTTAAGTGCCCAAGAACCATCCAAAATGCATAAAGCATGTTAGGGATAATCTACATTCGACAATTAATGGTGTCCATATTCCCAAGAAGAAAAGATTATTGATAAAGGCTCTCATTTAATAGTCATACATGATTCCCAAGACATTGTAATGACACTCGCATTCATATTAGATTCCAAATACACCTCATAAAGGGCTCACATTGTGGATTTTAGGTTTTGCTCATGGCACTTGAGGTTGAGAGGGTCATTTAGGGATTAAAGTCCTTGTTTCAGTTTACAAAACCTACTTATGGCTCATGTATCCCATTGTTGTGACCAAAACACCCCGCCAGGGCAAATCCAGGGGCCCCTTAGAATTATTTTTTAAAGTTGGCCTTACGAGAGTTTTTTTTGTATTATTTCCTTAATCAACCATGTTTGAGGCCATATGGGTCGTCTTTGGTGTGAAAAAAACTCATATCCAAATGATTTAGGGCCCATGGCCCAAATCATTTCATCCCCATATCGTAGCTCCTAAGTTATGAAACGTTCATTTAGGTATCAATCCCTTTCTTTCACCCTCTAAGCATGTTTAAATTTCAAATCTCGTGTGCCATTGCATCGGGCGCAACCCTTGCAAGTATGACATATGATGCTATCTCCCCCCCCTAACTCCATGATCTCTTTCTCTCTATCTCTCTCTACCTCTCACTCTCCCTAAAGAACTACATCCCTTAACCCCTAAACCATTTAAGCATTCAACCTATAATCCCACAACCCTAACTCCTAAACAACCTAACCCACGATCCTTAAAGTCCAAATACCTAAGACCTTATGCCTTAAGTCCTAAACCCTTAAATCCCTGGAATCCTTTAGCCCCCTCTCTTTAGCCACTCATTTATCCACTTTTGTAGTATAGTCCAATGCATGCAAATATTTTCAAAGTGGGGGAAGGTGTGGCATTAAATGGTGTAAATGTTATGCAAGTGCACATGCATGTGTTTTAGCGTGTACGTGCTAATGACGTGTACACACTACAAATACATGTGCATGCATTTAAACACGCATTCACATGTCTACTGCTAGTTAAAAAACTAGAGTTTTTGTTCACGGGAATGCTACCAAAAAACACGGGATTTTCTTTCATTCGCGGGTTTCAAGGTCTTCCGGGTTGCTTATTGGCTCACACTCATTGATATTTTGGACACTCATTGATCTATTGGACACAAAATCACTCTTTGAATCTAACAAACATCTTCAATGGTCTTGGAATCTAGTGTATACATTCAAGCTACCAGTTTCCATTGCAAGTGGAGATCATTTCTATAGGTATGGTGAATTGTAAATAATTCTTTTCATTCACAAGATTTGATATTCTCCCATGCCTTTTTGTTTATATCATATGCCTACTATTGGAATATTCTCCCCATTATTTTTCATATTTGCATGCATCCAGTCATCATTTTGGTGGTCTCCCCAACACCTAGAGCCTAATTTCAGCTCCCTAGAGCTTGTCTTCAACCCCCAGAAGCCCTCCTACCTACCTGATGTGCCTTGTTTTACTCACCTGCATGACATGTGCACCTTTTCTCACCTACCAGGAGTTAACAGTCGGTTAGAGCATTGATTGAGCAGTTCTTCCACTGATTGTTCACCCTAACTATTTGTAGCTCCCGGTTAGCTAGTTCTGGTGTACCACTTGACATTATGACAGCCTCATGCACCCTCCTTGGAGTCTCCATCCCCTAATTTGTGCCTAGATGGTTCTGTTAGACTCAGTTAGATTCATTTCACTGACTATTGACCATTTATGATGGCCATTGTTGATTGGATGATGTCTCCAATTTTATCCAATCTAGACACCGAGGATGGATTCGAATGACCTCTATCTCATTTGAATTCTCTTGACATTTATTGCATTGTATTCAGTTTTCACAATTCCATCTCACTGCTGATGTATGATTATACTATTATTCTCCATTTTCTGTGTTCATGAGTGATTATTGACTACATTCTTCTCTTCTTCTTTGCACTTCTTGAGTGAGTTTTGTGTGAGGCTTGTTACAACTGTCAAATCCTACTACAGATTATCACACCTAGAACAATATCCATGCATATACAACAATGAATTTGACAAGAAGAATTCCCAATTTCACATCTAAAAAAACTCATATTCACTAGACAAGATGAAGTATGCAATGTAAACCAATAATTATTACCATGGATATATTTTGATTTCACACAAGGATGGTATGGATGAGGTTCTCTCTTGAGCCTCTTCAATTTGAATAAAATCCTAAGAAGCAATCATGGGAAAGGGTCCGTATTGATTAGGTCATGAAATTTTGTCCATGCTCTCATCTTCATTCTATGTTTATTTGATGTAGAAAAACTATCAAACTATTCCCAAGGCATCTGTAAAATAAACTCTTTTTCATTTGAAAAAAATACAAATAAATGGTTTAATAAACCTCCATCTTTTACACATTGTACACTATTGAAAAAACTATAGCATAAACTATCAAACTATTCCTCCCCCACACATTCCCATCTATGATGAGGTGGTCTCTTGAGCCTCTTCAATTTGAATTAAATCCTAAGAAGCAATCATGGGAGAGGGTCCATATTGATTAGTTCATAAAATTTTGTCCATGCTCTCATCTTCATACTATGTTTATCATAATGTTTCTTTAATATCATGCCTTTGAGCTTGACTACTTGTCTCTACCTCATTGAATTATCCTTTCTTGGGGGAATTTGAAACCTACTCATTATGTAATTAGTAAAATTATTCTCTTTACCTTATTTGATGTAGAAAAACTATCAAACTATTGTCAAGGCATCTCTTCAATTTTCACACAAGGATGGTATGGATGAGGTTCTCTCTTGAGACTCTTCAATTTGAATAAAATCCAAAGAAGCAATCATGGGAGAGAGTCCATATTTATTATTTCATGAAATTATTCCCATGCTCTCATCTTCATGCTATCTTTATTAGAACGTTTCTTTAATATCATGACTTTGAGCTTGACTACTTGCCTCTACCGCATTGAATTCTCTTTCCTTGGGGGAATTTGCAACCTCCTCATGGTGTAATTAGTAAACTTATTCTCTTTACCTTATCTGACGTAGAAAAACTATCAAACTATTCCCAAGGCATCTCTAGCCATCTCTATTGTAGGGTGTTACTACCAAAATTTGTATGAATTCATGGCTAGGAAAGACACTAGTTTATCCATTCTACACTTGACCAACCATCATCTAAATTGATTGGAATTGTAAGGGATAATGATGCTTATTCGAACAAAAATAAACCAACATTGTATGTAGTTGTATGTGTTAATTTGTAAAGTAGTAAGTTATGTTGAAATGTGTCAAGTTCATTGTTTAATGGAACTGATATATTATTTATTGTGTCTTTTGCAGGGGTAGGCCTCATAAATTTATTAAAGAGACTTTTGAAGATGGGAAACTCATGTAACCGAACAAAAAAATATAGAAGGAATCTCCCCATTGAAAAGGTCAATGACTTAAGAGAAAAGGCTAGGTTGGAAATGGAAAGAGTGAGACATGGTCCTGTCATTGTCCCGAATCCTGCCACTGATCCTAACACAGTTGTTGACATGAAAAACTCTTATTCAGAACCACAGGTAAAGAGGTCGCATCCAATGGACCAACTCAAATTCCAACATCAACACAATCTCCAATCAACAATCCATCAACGAGTCATGCTGAATTTCCTCACGACACAGGAATATTGGGAGATGCTACATGTGTAGAGATGGACATACAAGCAGTGCTTAATTTGCAATCTCCCCAAGAAGACCACAACCATGTCGAGCACACTCCCATTATGTCCCAATGTGTGAGCAAAGCACCACAACAAACAAGCTCTAGTATTCATGTCTCATGTCCACCTTCCCTACCTCGACTATCCAATGAAAGAAGAAGAACACCTAGATGTATTCATGTGGATGAAAGTTCTCTATCGGGCCTTGAAGGTAGGTTGCCAAAATGCACTATCGAATGGAAATGCAACAAAATTGTCAAGGAATATTTTGGATCCAAAGGTGATGCAGGTAAATGTCAATTATTGCTATGTTTGTTAAAGTCACATTGTTTAGCTATTGTTAGGAGAATTTTGGGCATACAGATGGTTAAAAGTTCAGAGTCTAGCAGTCATATTGTTAGAAATCTCCAATCTACATTTAATGCGATTGGGAAGATGTCTCATACAAAATATCTTTGTGCGGCTCGTCGTGTGTTAGCAAAATCAGTTGTAAGCAAGTCCACAAGGGAACATTGTTTTATATCACACACTTCTCACATACTTAAATTAAATAGAAAAACTATTAAAAAGTACTCTGTTATAAGAGAAAATCTTGACACTCTGGGTGGAAACGATTGTTGGGATTTTTTTGGTAGGTTGCCTCATGGAGATAGGAAGCTAAATGATGTTGTTAAGGAGTTAGAAAAAAAGTTTTTGCATGATCATACCATACCTTCATTAAACCAAAGATGCGTGCTAACGTTGATAAAAGGTTCTACTGAATGTAAACCCCATGTTAAACACTTCCTTGACACCACACAAACTGAACTCTATGAGATATTCAGGAATGAGCAAACACAATTGACCATGGGCCAAAGGTCCTTTGAGAAATGCAAACCATGGTATGTTCGTATCTGCATTGATTGGAACACCTGTTGTTGTAGATACCACGTAGAATATGAATATTATTATGACACATATAAACATATATTTTTTGATTTGCATACTAACATTGTGCAGGGCTGCAATGAATCCATACTACCACTAAATGCATTAAGAGACTTTATCCACAACATCATGTGTCCAAGGCCTGAAGGACAAAAATATTATGAAACATAGTGTCTATATGGGACATGTCACTACAACAAAATAGCCCTTTAGGGGCGGTTTTGGCTTGCGGGGGTCTTGGTAAAATCCCCCCTAAAAGTTTTTTTAGACCTTTAGAGGCGGTCTTTTAAAACCGCCCCTAAAGGTCATGGAAATTGGACTTTTGGGGGCGGTTTTTGTAAACCCCCCCCTAAAATCCCAATTCTCATAACTTTTGGGGGCTGTTTGTCAAAACCCATTTTAAAAGTCATGAGAATTGAACTTTTGGAGGCGGTTTTTTGGGAACCCCCCTTAAAAGTCATGAGAATTGAACTTTTGAAGGCGATTGTTGGAAAACCCCCCTAAAACCCCAATTCTCATAACTTTTGGGGGCGGTTTGTCAAAAACCTCCCTAAAAGTCATGAGAATTAAACTTTTGGAGGAGGTTTTTTTTAACCCCCCTTAAAATTCATGAGAATTGAACTTTTGGAGGCGGTTGTTGGAACCCCCCCCCCCCCTAAAAGCGCAATTCTCTTAACTTTTGGGGGCGGTTTGTCGACCCCCCCCCCCTAAAAGTCATGAGAATTGAACTTTTGGAGGCGGTTGTTGGAAAACCCCTCCTAAAAGCCCAATTCTCATAAATTTTGGGGGCGCTTTGTCAAAACCCACCCTAAAAGTCACGAGAATTGAACTTTAGGAGGCAGTTTGTTTGGAACCCCCCTTAAAAGTCATGAGAATTGAACTTTTGGAGGCGTTTTTTTGGCACCCCCCTTAAAATTCATGAGAAATGAGCTTGTTGAGGCGGTTTGCTGGATCCCCCCCTAAAAGTCATGACAATTGAACTTTTGGAAGCAGTTATTTGGAACCCCCCCTTAAAAGTCATGAGAATTGAACTTTTGGAGGCGGGTTGTTGAAACCCGCCTTAAAAGTCATGAGAATTGAACTTTTGGAGGTAGTTTGTTTAACTCCCCCCTTAAAAGTCATGCGAATTGAAATTTTTTAGGAAGTTTCTTTAAAACCCCCTAAAAGTCATTTATGTACGTGGGTTAGGTGTGTCACATGGGTTCAACAATGCATCTCATCAAAACATTGGAGCTAAGCATACACAAGATATTGTAGTGTTAGGAAGGGTGTGCATCATCATTCAACACCATATCCCATTAGAGCTCTACAATTGAGGCAATCATGCTAGGTTTTTCACATCAAAGATGGTTCTCACACTCCAACTTTCCATGATCCATGGTCAAAATAAAAAATCGTGTGCCATAACATTATCATTTATGGATAATGGGCCATGTGTAGGGCCCTAATCACCACATGATTCCTACATAAGGAATATTTAGCTTGCAAGTGGGTATGGTGGCCATTTCAATATTTACAACATCATGAATGGTTCTTGAAGCCTAATCCATGGTGTCCATGGTGTTATACAAAAATCTAGTTTATAATGACTGGCAGTTACCTCAAGGTCTTGTGACCTATGGCCATTTCTCTGTACCACCACATACGCCATAGGCAAGGAATATTTAGCTTTTGAGTAAGACATTGTCATTTTTTTTAGTATTTTCATGTTGTGGATGGTTCTAGCAGCCTATGTTATGGTCTAGTGCCAAAATGTAGGTTCGTGGGCAATAAAAATTTATTTTGAGACTCATGGGCCATGCATAGGGACTTGAGTTATCATACATACCCTAAATAGGGAATATTTTGTTTATAGTCTTAGTTCTTATGTTTATTTTTGCACTATTTTTGATTTGATAAAATCCCATACAGTGATCATGATTCAAACCTTGATGTCAAAGTCTTTGATCTAAAACCTTGGTTATAAATAACCCAAGGTCAAATTTTATTGTGTTAGTGATCTCAAATGATTTTTTGGGAATGGTTTCGTTCCAAGGAACTTAAACATCATTCCTTCTTCCTACTATTCTACCATAAATTCATAGCAATTGTTGTCACAAGTAAAATCTTTCATCCACCCTAGACATTTTATAGTATGCTTCTAGGTCAATTGTTGTAATGACATAAATGCACTTCCCTTATTCATTAATTATAATCCTCTTCGTGTTGAACTATGCATGATGTATCAAATACCTCCTCATTTCAGCAAATGGAAACATAAGGAATCTAGCTATATCATTATGAATTTGTGATTTCATGATATTCTACACTATTTAGATCTATTTAGATCCTTGATTACATGGTACAATTCATTGTATGTGTGAACCTAATCATACCCTAATGCATGAAAAATGTTTGTGTATACTGACAGCTTAACTTCATTTGATGCATCCACAATTCATTGTTTGTAATTCTTTGGCATGTCTATCATTTATTGATTGCTTTTAGAAGCCTTCTTCTACTTCTTTCCAGATAGGCTAACTTTAGTGGTTGTTTTCTTTACTGCTAGAAGGTTGTTATTATCACTTTGGCAGGTTTTCCCTAAATTGATTTGCTTTGCTCCCCCTTCTTCCTTCTACGATAACCTTTGGTATCCATGTACATGTACCTACATGTTATCCATTAAAATAAACAAACATACACAATGGGGTTTAAATTTCAAAATTGAAATGACAATCGATTTCTATTCAAAATATTTCAGAAGAAAAATGATTACCCTGATTTAATATGCATTGTGTTGAGGAAAAATTGGGACACAAATTATGGTTGAGGAGTGAATGGGTTAGGAACATGCAAGTCTTTGGAGTAAGCATCCATAATTCAAACTAGTTAAACACAATAATCCTTAAATAGGTGGAACTATTAAGATTCAAACTATGGTTCTATGGGAGACTCTAGGTTATTAAAAGGTGGCCACTCTCAATATTGAACAAGTATTCGATTGCTTTGGGGTTCAAAGTGCTTTTTCTATTAGTCAAAAAAGGTAATTTGAAATCCACGCATCTAAAACACTAGCAATAATAGATTATGATATGTTGAAAAATGTAGCTCATATGGGAACTTCTGCATTCTTTTCTATGAACATGTAGGGAGTGGTTCAAGACATTTTAAGGATGACGTAAAGGATAATATGGTATAGTGGGACCCACAACATAGAGTGGGACAATCTACATGGAAATTGGTGGAGTACCAAGTCAAGAGAAGGACCTCATGGACAAAGAACAACTTAGATACATTACCATGTTTCATTGCTTAAGAAATATGTACATGATACTAACCATCAGATTGATTGAATTGTGATTCAAGGGGAACCAGATAGAGATTTTAAATGAAAACGGTTGGCCATCTTAGACAAAATAAAGTAAGTGAAAAAGGTTGGCCATCTTAGACAAAAAAAAGTAATATTGCTCCAAAACCAAGCCATTGCTCAAGTAAATGTGCAATTGAAGAACTTTGGACTTGGGCATAAATCATTTATTTGGGAGATGGAATATGCCATGAGAGATGCATATACATTCCTATTTTAGTCAAAACAATGTTGCAATAAAATAACATCAAAGACGATATTATTCAAGGGGGAGAAAAAGTAATGTCCCCATTTCAACTTTTAAAATAATTTAATAATCTGTTGCATAATTCCTTCAACATGATCAATCTAAATAAGATTTGTCACCATCACTCCATTCCATGCTATTTTTGACACTCTAAAGTGTTCATATATCCACATCATCTTTTTCAGGATCTTGCATGCAATTAGGGTTTGCATGCACTTTGCATGCATCCCAGTCACTAGGTTGATGCCTCCAACACCTTAGCCACCTTATTCTAGCACCCAGGAGCTTCTTACATCAGTTCTTTAGCCCTCCTAGTCAGGAAGGCGCCCACTTCTCACCTACTGCAAGAGAAGGGTGCACTTCTTCACCTACCACTTCAGTTACACTCAGTTAGCTCCGATTCTCCTGGATCTGAGGCTAGTTTCACTCCTGACTAACTATTTCACTCCGATGGACCTCCAGATTGACTAGATGACTTGTTCTGACTTCAGTTAGCCTCCCATGCACCCTCCACTGAGCCCACTTCCCTATATCAGTGCTACACACTTTAGTTACACATGTTACACTCAGTTAGACTCAGATTGACACCTGGATGACTAGTCCTTGTGCATTGATGACCACCACTGATTAATGATGAGGACTCCTAGTTGGACTCAAGCTACTCCATTCAGTGATTCGAATGACCTTCTTAGTCAATTCGAATTGCTCACTCACATTGTCAGATTGTATTGTAATTATTCACCCTTATTGGGATATTGAGCACTGTGCATGTTTTACACAGTTTTACACCATATTTTCTATGTTCATCTGTTGTGATTGATTTACTTGTTCATTAGATCTACTGTGACTAATTTTACATGGTATCAGAGCCATTGCAGGGACAAGATCTCTTTTATACAGGTGTTTCTACAAGAAGATTTGAGTGAATTCGCTCAAAAATTAAAAAAAGTTTTGGCATGAAAGATCTCAAGGGCAGTTACTCCTGTGCATGCAAAGCTTGAAAATACTTCCAATACCACTCCGGAAGCTTGAGTTTCCACATAAATACTGGATCTGATACATTGGACCCATTCAACATTGCTTGATCTCCAATCCTAGGTGTGATGCAACTCTAAAAGGGTGGATTGTTTGACCTCATTGTTCTTGGTTTTATTGTGATTTGCAGGTTATTGTCTCCATCAATTGCATTCGCTACTTTGCCCTTGCAAGCATTTCTACATCAGTGTGCACTCACTCCTAGCAATGGAATACTCTTCTTCAAAGCCTATCCTCACCCCATTCAATTATTTTGATTGGAAAGATGATATGGAGATCATTTTACGTTCAAAAGGTTACTACCGAGTCACTCTTGCTCTTGAATTGGAGCCAAACACCTTGTCAGATAGAACCAAACACTACAACAAGCTCGACGAAGCTTATGGTCTTCTTTCTCTAAACCATCTCCAAAGATATTCACTTCCATCTCAGCGGATTGAAGACTCCAAAATCTATATGGGAGAAACTTGAAACACTATTTGGAAAGCAAGACGAGCTTATGGATTTTCAATTAGAGAATGAATTGATTGCCCTTAGTCTTGAGAATTTTGAGACCATTAATGAATTCTTAACAAAATTCAAGAACTTGAACATGCAGTTGAGGAACAGTGTATTTATCAAAGAGGATAAGCAATTGATCCTCTCCATTCTCCGCAAGCTTGGTAAAGATTATTCGGTATTTGTCTCTACTTTCAATTCTGGTCGGCTAACTACCCTGAATTGGAAGATGCCTACCTTGAATGCCTTCATTGAGTCCGTCACAAAAGAGCATGATAAGTTGATTCAAATGGGGTCCATAAGCTCCATAGATTCAGCCCTATATGTTCAAGGACCCAAGATCTTGAATGGTAAAGGAAAGCAAAAGAAGGAGAAGCCCAAATTCAAACCTCACAAGCAAAGAGAGAAAGGAAAACAGACGGATGCACCATCCAGTTCGAAGTTCAAGCAAAAGGGCAAAGAAGTTAACCAAAAATCTAAATGTACTTATTGCAACCATGGCTTTCATCCCGAAAGTTCATGCATGAAGAAGACTATAGATCAAATGACCCTCCTTTTGGAAAAGAATAACATAACTCTTCCTGACAGTGCAAGGAAGAAGGATAGGAATGATGATCATGAAAGAGGACAAGCACTCATGGCAACTGTTTCGAAGCCCACTACTCTCTTGATAGATTCGGGTGCATCGAATCATATGCCTGCAAATATTGATTCTTTTTCTTCATTCGATCCAAACAGCTCCATCCCCATCCATTTGGGAGATGACTCAAAACTTTCTTCAAAGGGAAAATATACGATTCATGTAGATCATGGAAGATTTCAGAATGTTCTCTATGTGCCTTCCTTGGCTTCAAATCCTCTTTCTGTGTATCAAATGACACACACTAGTGAACCGAAGCAAGTTACATTCAGCCCTAATACAGTTGAAATTTTTGATATCAAAAGTGGAAGAATTGTTGCAGTCGGAAAGGCGAACCACACTGCAAAATGCTATGAGTTTTCACACTTTATTCCACTTGCAAATCCCACTTCTCTTCGCACACATGGTAATGAGGTTAGTAGGATTTGGCATGAAAAATTTGGACATCTTAATTATAAGTATTTTCTGTTGTTATCAAACAATTCCATGGTAGATGGTCTTCCACAACTCCATTCCTTGAAGGGAATATGCACTGGTTGCATTATTGGGAAGCACCCCGAGCACAAATTCGACTGCGGAAAATCTAGCAGAGCTTCTACAATTTTGGGGATGATACATTCTGATATCAGTGGTCCACTGCCCCATACATCATTAAATGGTTAAAGGTATGTTTTGACATTTATTGATGATTTTTCCTGCTTTACATGGGTATTTTTTCTCAAAAACAAGTCAGAAGTGCTTGGAAAATTCAAGGATTTTAAGGCTTCTATTGAGACCACCACTGAGAGCAAGATCAAAGCTCTTAGATATAATAATGGTGGATAATATATCAAGGCCAAGTTGCTGCAACTTTGTGCCCAAAGTGAAATTCAGATCCAACATACAGTTCCCTACACACCCCAGCAGAACGGTGTAGCTGAAAGGAAAAATCAGTCACTGAAAGAGATGGCTACATGCATGATTGAATCAAAAGGTTTGGCTGCAAATATTTGGGCTGAAGCAATCAATATTGCTGCATACATACAGAACTGTGTTCCACATTCATCCGTGAAAGTTATGACTCCTTTCAAAGCATTCTTTGGTCACAAACCGGATGTGTCAAATTTGAGAGTTTTTGGCTCTACTACATGGGCTAGAATTCCTTCCAAGAAGAGACGAGCTTTGGATCCACAAAGTATTGAGTGCATACTGATAGGATACAGGGAAGAATCAAAAGCATATAAACTCATGGATATCATATCTAAAAATATATTCATAGAGTGCAGTGTGCAATTTGAAGAACTGCTTCAAGAATTGCAACTAGTCGAGGAAGAAACTGTCGTTTCACCGCCTTCACCAGAAGAAGATCCGTGCAGCGATAATGAAGGTATGAGTTCTGATATTTCTGATATTTTAGTAGCACATGATGATTGTGAAACATCAGGCTTAGAATCTGACCATTATGATCCTCCTCGGTTAACAAAGTAGGTCCAAAACACTGTTCAATCTGCTGGTTCGAACCTTGGAAATCCTGCTGATCCAAGACGAACAAGAGCAGACTTTCAAAGAGAAAGTATGGATGTTTCTATTTCTAATCCATTACTTCCTGAGATTTGTTATTTGATGACTGGTTCAGATCCCACATCATACTATTCTGCCCATCGAGATCCAAGATGGCAAAGTGCCTTGGATGAAGAGTACAGTTCTCTTCAAAAGAACAATACATGGGAGCTAGTTTCTCTTCCATCTGAAAGAAAATTAGTGAAGTGTAAATGGGTCTACCGCATGAAAGTTGCTGCTGATGGATCTATCAGAAAATACAAAGCAAGTTTGGTGGAAAAAGGTTTCTCCCAAGTCCAAGGAGTGGACTACACTGAGACCTTGGCACCAGTTGCAAAGATGGATTCCATCCACCTTGTTTTAGCTATTTCCGCATCCAAGCACTGGGAAGTGCACCACATGGATGTGAAGAGTGAATTTATACATGGAGATCTTGCTGAAGAGGTATATATGTAGCAGCCAGAGGGCTACACATCAGATCCATCATTAGTTTGTGGATTGAATAAATCTTTGTATGGGTTAAAACAGGCCCCAAGAGCTTGGTACGCAAAGATGGACTCCTTCCTTCTTTCTTAGAATTTTCAAAGATGCAAATCTGATCCGAATGTGTATCTTCAGTGAGTTAAAGGTAGTTTTTTGGTTATTGCACTTTATGTTGATGATCTTCTCATTATTGGTAGCACTCTTACTTCAATAAACAAGCTAAAAACTGCCTTAAATCTAGCTTTTGACATGAGCGATTTGGGCTTGCTGAGTCACTTTGTGGGCTTGGAGATAGCTCAAAATTTTGATGGGATCACTATATATCAGAAAAAGTATGCTTCCAACCTATTATTGAAGTTTAATATGGCTGAATGTAAGGCAGCCCCATTCCCATTCCTCTCAGGAATCTGTCTTGAGGAGGGAGATTCTACACCGCTTGCAGATTGCAGTATGTATCGACAGTTGATTGGTTCACTACTTTATTTGACACACTTAAGGCTTGATATTTCATATGCCGTGAGTGCCGTGTCAAGGTATATGCAGCAGCCCCACGAGCTTCATTGGCAAGCAGCCAAGCAGATCTTGCAGTATGTGCAAGGTACGAATCATTTTGGCATACATTATGCTGCGGATTCTGAGCTTGATTTCATTGGTTTTACTGATTCAGATTGGGTAGGTGATATCATTGATCAGAATTCCACTTCCGATTATGTTTTCATGACTGGTCATGGTTCTATTTGCTGGTCTAGCAAAAATCAGGCAACCATTGCACTTTCTTTAGCAGAGGCAGAGTATCGAGGGGCAGTCAATGCCTACATTCAGGAAGTTTGGTTGCAGGGTATTCTTTCCGAGTTTGGTTTTGATGGCACTACTTTGACTGTCCTATTTTGTGACAATCAAAGTGCTATCAAGATCTCCACAGATCCAGTTCAGTGGCAGAGGACCAAACACATTGAGATTCATATGCATTACATTCGACAGTTGGTGCATGATCGCACCATCATTCTGCAATATTGCCCTACTGATGAGAAAATTGCAGACATCATCACCAAGAGCTTCACTGAGAAGAAGTTTTCTTCCCTCTGTTCACTGTTGGGGGTGAGTTCCATCATGGTGGAGACAGATTGATCCATTATTATGCTTTAGCTTGAAGGGGGGCTTTCTTCCCACTGGGTTTTCCCTCTTTCCTCACTTAGTTTATTTTCAACATTTTTTGGATTATTGTATTGGGGTGACCTCTGGTCTTAGTTACCAGGACCCCACATTATTTTTTGCACATCATAGTCTAGCTTGAGGGGGGGTGTTCGGATATCCACATCATCTTTTTCAGGACCTTGCATGGAATTAGGGTTTGGATGCAAATTCTAGCGTTTGCATGCATCCCAGTCACCAGGTTGATGCCTCCAGCACCTTAGCCACCTTAGTCTAGCACCCGGGAGCTTCTTACATTAGTTCTTTAGCACTCCTAGTTAGGAAGGCTCCCACTTCTCACCTACTACTAGAGAAGGGTGCACTTCTTCACCTACCACTTAAGTTCCACTTCAGTTACACTCAGATAGCTCCGATTCTCCTTGATCTGAGGCTAGTTTCACTCCTGACTAACTGTTTCACTCCGATGGACCTCCAGATTGACTAGATGATTTGTTTTGACTTCAGTTAGCCTCCCATGCGTCCTCCAATGAGCCCACTTCCCTATATCAGTGCTACACACTTCAGTTACACATGTTACACTTAGTTAGACTCAGATTGACACCTGGATGACTAGTTCTTGTGCATTGATGACCACCACTAATTGATTATGAGGACTCCTAGTTGGATTCAAGCTACTCCATTCAGTGATTCGAATGACCTTCTTAGTCAATTCGAATTGCTCACTCACATTGTCAGATTGTATTGTAATTATTCACCCTTATTGGGATATTGAGCACTGTGCATGTTTTACACAGTTTTACACCATATTTTCTATGTTCATATGTTGTGATTGATTTACTTGTTCATTAGATCTGCTGTGACTAATTTTACATAAAGTAGTAAACTAAGTTTCAACACTTAATAGTAGTAAACTAAGTTTAGAAATTGATGGTGGCATTTCCAACTCATGTTCAGGTCTGTAATTAGTATGTGGTACATCAATGTTGGGCATTATTCCAAACTCTTAATATATAATATTGGTTGGATGTGGGATACCTTTTTGGCCCTCCTAGTTTTGTTTTAAGAGCAGAAACTTCAATACATTTAGTTAAAAAGATGACCTCCTTTTGGCATACTTTTGATATTTTCTAAGGAATTTTTGACACAAACATCATGTTTGTCTTAGAATCCGAGTTAGACCAATGGCATTGAAATATGAGAACATTCTCTCTATTTGAGAGAATTTAGAGAGATATTTGAGTTTGAGTGTCACTTTTATACATGGAAGTTGCTTATATTGCTACTGTTTACCCACATATTTGCCCAACAATAGATACAAAGTTGTTTTATGCTAATATGAGGTCAGAAGAGGGCTGGGAATTAGATCAAGGGCATGGAATAGTCCTTAACCATGCTCAAATGTACCTTGAAACAACCCACATTTCCCTCTTATGCCGATTTAAGGTCTGAAACATGCTCAGAACTACCTAACTTGTGCCCAAAACATACCAAATGACCTTCTTCATCATTGATCATGGTGAAACCATGCCCATAAAGTTTCACGAATCTTCCCAGGCCTAATTTTCAACATTTCTACTACTGCTATGGTCACCCATAATCACTTCTAAATGTTGTTTGAGGGTTGAAAGTACCCAGATGTCCATTTCACTGCCTCTTAATGCTTGTTTGATGTCAAAATAGGCACAAAATTCTTGGAAAAGGCTTGATCTACTTGATTACTGTTGTAGCTTATTGATATAAGACCCATAATTGACCCAAACCATGTCTATATTTGGAAATTAGGGCTACTTGATGGCGGAAACCATGCCAAGAGAGTGTTTACAACCTCATATCTACTGCTTTTATCCATGCTTATGCTAAAAAACCAACCCATATTAGCCTAGAAAACCTCCAAATGTTTCACCCCTATTTGCATGGGTGGTTACTAAACGTTCAGTTGTTTCCATTTGCAACATCACCTATTCAAGTCTTTGAAACATAGTCCGCTTAAAACATATCGTAACTCAATTGCCAAGAATGCCCAAAATATGTTTATTTACTCTTCTATAACTCCAAACCCAATGATGATTACAAATGTTGCAGCTCCATTGGCATGAGCTAACATCATTTTTGTGGTTGTTTTGTGGGAGCTTGGTCACCTATAGAAAAATGGGTGTTTTGGATTGAAAATACCCTTCTCATTGTAAATTTCAAATGAGGGGAACCATTTGAAATCTTGGAGAAAAACACAACAATCAGAATTTTTTCATGAAATACTATTGTACAGTGCCAAAATCTTAGCTGGAAGATGAAAAATGCTGGCACCAAGCTCAAATCTAACTGCTTTTATAACTTTCATAACCAAATAAATGAGAAATTAGTTGTTCTCCTTCAAGTTTTCACTGAAAGACACTTCTTGTATTTCAAAGGCACTTAGAATATGGTAGAAAATCCGTGTTGTCCATAATTATCTGCCTTTAAAAGTTTGATGTTAACAAAACCATACATCAACCTCCATAATGGACTCAAACAAGTGTATTGTAGATTAGAAATGGAAAAAGTTGGAGTTTGTAAGGGTTATATAAAGAATAAAAGGCAAGGTAAGGGTGGTGTTGTGCTCACCCTGCTTTAAAGGAAAAAATGAAAATAATTTTCTTCATTTTTAATGTGTTTTTATGAGGACGACCCCTATGCTTGGGGTTGTCATCAAGTACTTATGGTGTCCCATTTATACAAGGGATGACCCAGATGAAAACCCCATGTCTAGGGAGTGTGGGGACACATCCTCAACCCCTAGGGTTGTTTATTACTAAGAGAGCTCCTGTGTAGAGCCCTTGTCAACTTGTCTATACCCCAAAAACTCCATTTAGTCCAAAGCCTCTCTCCACTAGACCTTCTCAAACTCATTATTGGTGATTTTTAGTGATCAATGATTCAGGCTCTTTCAATCTTGATTATGACTAGAAGCCACTTAGCTTACTTGCTCTCTTCATTAGGGCCTCATTCTCTCTCTCCCTACTATTTTACAAAGATATTCTTTACTAAATGATTGAGGCTTTGCCATGAACATAGGATTCTTCAAATAGGAAAAACATTCTTGTAGCCATCAATATATGAGAAACTTGTCACTATTAGAACTTGTTGTTATTATGAAGCCTGAGAATCCCTAAAACATTCCCAGAATTAACCCAAAAATGTCATCTTCATCTGCTATAGGTGTCTTCAAACAGTTCTGCAAAAGAGATCAAAGTTCAACTGGGAATGATTACTTTAGGATCCTCAGTATGATTGTCCATACCTTTATGTATGGAAGTAACGTGACTGATCAAGAGTCAAACCCTGTAATAATAGCTATAAATTTTTTCCTAATCTAAAAATCTAAAGACTTGAACCATGAACATCTCATTTTGTATGATCAACGACAAGATGCATCTCATAGCAGCCTACTAACCCTCATAAATCTTACAAATTATCTTGATGGGAACATTTTAACTATTTATATATGAAACTAATAAGAAAATTCTATCGATCCAAGGATTCGACCACTAGGCTCAAGATTTGTGTTGTTCTAACAAGTGAGCCTAACCCTAAACTTTTATCTGCTCTTACACATCACCATTGTATCCCTTAAATGGATCCAATTTCTTCTCTCGTTAAAAACATTGAAGGTCCCTAAATCGATTTGCATAGTTATAACTAGTCACCTTTCTTCTTTCGAGGGAGTCTAAGTGCACTTGAACACTGAGAACCCTAAAGTAGAAATAAAGAAGTCCAGGAACAACATTCCACACTACTTATAGAATTATGATAAAATTGTTGGCATGGCCATCATCATCATTGTCATCATCTTCATCATCACCATCGTAGTCATCATCATCGTATTAAATGCATTCACATATATAAAACATCATTGCCATCATCATCATATTAAATAAATTCACATATATAAAACAACATTACCATCATCAGCATCAATCCAAAATTACAATTTTGATCACTAAATTCTAATGATGAAAAATGAATAAAATCTAAAATGTAAAATGTTTAGTCATCTTAGCAAAAAACTACTTATAAAAAAAACACAATAAAAAAATATTAAAGAACATTAAATAAAAAAATAAAAAAATAAATCAAAATCATAAAAATAAACACAAAATCAAAGTGGAAAAAAAACATTGAATAAAACCTCTACCCCAATATGCAGGCTCGACTTCCTTGATCCCTCCAGGAGGGGCTCGATGCAAGGATGCTCCACCGGTCTCTGAAGGGAGAAGGAAGATGCTAAGGAATGAATGGTCTTGTTTTCAATTGTGGAGATTCTCAGGTCTGATCGTAGGTGTAGAATTTGAAGAATGCTCAGATTAGAACTGCGATCCAGTATCACAACTTGAGGAGAATACCAAATCATTGATGACTGAGGAATGGCATTTCAAAATCTAGTTGAGAAAGAGAATTGTTCATCTCAGCACTTGCAAATATTTCGTAGTTCTGGACATTGAAATGATCTGTGGAATTTATCCAGATTAGGGTTGAAGTTACACAGAATCGCCATGGATGTGCAATGTAGCCAGAGTTATGTTGATTAGGGATTCTTTTGAAGGTTGTTGTTCCAGAACTGAGTGTTCATTTATAAACTTGGGAATTTTCATCCAAAAGATTCAGGAATCTGAGGTTGCGCCATCAACAACATCCCATAATGCATGGAAGACCTCCCTTGTATCCACCTTCCTTTTAGGTAGACAACAACAACATCACCAGCAGCGACAGCAACAACATCATCATCCTGTATTTGGACCACCTTGGAGCATGGTTTCTAATGCAAATCATGCAATACTACCTTGCCCTCCCCCTAGACATATGCCCTTTGGGATGCCTCCAGGGCCAGTTTCACCTGCACCACCTATGAGAACATTTCCCTCTATTCCATATCCAACACCACCGGCAGCACTAATGCCTTTTATGGTTCCTCCACCCCCTTTTCCTAGAGGGCCTCCTCTTCCTGGAGGGTTAACTGGATCTACTCTAGTTCCACCTCCATCATTTACTACTTTCTTACAAAATCCTCCTGGAGATGCCCCTGTACCGCCTCTAGCCCCTCCACCACCCCCTCTGCCACCCCCTTCATCTCTGCCCCCATCTCCGCCTCCTCCCCACCCTGGATCACCAACACAAACTTTGCCTATTAGAGTTGATCCTGTTTTGCCACACCTACTGCCCCAAATCTCATCTTCTCTTCCTGCACCTCCACCCAAGCCTAGTGATGAAGAACTGCTTCACAATATTGAAATATTATCACAGTTTGTTGTTAAGAATGCACCATAGTTTGAGAATATGGCTCGAGCTAAAGAAGCTAGCAATCCAAAGTATGCATTTTTGTTGGGCGGGGAGCTTGGCAGTGATGCTTGGATTGGATTTGAGTACTTCAAGTGGGCAAAGATGAAATTTGAGTTAGAGTTGAAGATACAACAACAACCAGAAGTCAATTAGCTTTTAGATGTAAAATTAGTCACAGCAGATCTAATGAACAAGTAAATCAATCACAACAGATGAACATAGAAAATATGGTGCAAAACTGTGCAAAACATGCAGCAGTGCTCAATATCCCAGAAAGGGTGAATGAATTACAATACAATCCAATGTCTGTCAATGGCAATTCGAATTGACTAAGTAGGCCATTCGAATCACTGAAATGGAGTAGCTTGACTCAATCTAGGAGTCCTCATCAATCATCGGTGTTGCTCATCAATCACAACAAACAGTCATCCAGGTGTCAAGCTGAGTCTAACTGATCATAATAAATGTAACTGAAGTGTGTAGCACTGATATAGGATCTGGAGGCTCAGTGGGGGCGCATGGGAGGCTAACTGGAGTCAGAGCAAGTCACCTAATCGAACTGGAGGTCAATCGGAGGTGAAACAGTCAGTCAGGAGTGAAATCGGAGTGAAATCAATCAGAATCGGAGCTAACTGAATGTAACTGGAGTGAATCTGCAGTGGTAGGTGAGCAAGTGCGCCCTTCTCAGTCAGTAGGTGAGAAGAGGGCGCCTTTCAGCTTAGGAGGGCTAAAACTCTGTGGAAAGTGGCTCCCGGGTGCTAGAAGAAGGTGGATAAGGTGCTGGAGGCATCAAACTGGTGACTGGACTGCATATCCTGAAATAGATCATGCAAGATCCTGAAGTAGATATGTATCCCGAAATAGATGATCCTGAAATAGATATGTATCCCGAAATAGATGATGGATATCCGAACACCCCCCCTCAAGCTAGACTATTATGTGCCAACTAAAATAATGTGGGGCCCTGGTAACTAAGACCAAAGGTCACCCCAATACAATAATCCAAAAAAATGCTGAAAAATAAACTAAGTGAGGAAAGAGGGAAAACCCAGTGGGAAGAAAGCCCCCCCTCAAGTCTAAAGCATAATAATGAATCAATCTGTCTCCACCATGATGGAACTCACCCCCAACAGTGAACGGAGGTAAGAGAACTTCTTCTCAGTGAAGCTCTTGGTGAAGATGTCTGCAATTTGCTCATCAGTAGGGCAATATTGCAGAATGATGGTGCGGTCATGCACCAACTGTCGAATGTAATGCATATGAATCTCAATGTGCTTGGTCCTCTGCCGCTGAACTGGATCTGTGGAGATCTTGATAGCACTTTGATTGTCACAAAATAGGACAGTCGAAGTAGTGCCACCAAAACCAAACTCGGAAAGAATACCCTGCAACCAAACTGCCTGAATGCAGGCATTGACTGCCCCTCGATACTCTGCCTCTGCTGAAGAAAGTGCAATGGCTGCTTGCTTTTTGCTGGACCAGCAAATAGCACCATGACCAATCATGAAAACATAACCGGAAGTGGACTTCCGATCAATGCTATCACCTGCCCAATCTGAATCAGTAAAACCAATGAAATCTAGCTCAGAATCTGCAGCATAATGTATGCCAAACTGTCTCGTACCTTGCACATACTGCAAGATCCGCTTGGCTGCTCGCCAATGAAGCTCATGTGGCTGCTGCATATATCTTGACACGGCACTCACGGCATATGAGATGTCAGGCCTAGAGTGTGTCAAATAAAGTAGTGAACCAATCAACTGTCGATATATACTGCAATCTGCAAGCGGTGTGGAATCTCCCTCCTCAAGACTGATTCCTGAGAGGAATGGGAACGGGGCTGCCTTACATTCAGCCATATTAAACTTCAATAACAGGTCGGAAGCATATTTTTGCTGAGATATAGTGATCCCATCGAAATTTTGAGCTATCTCCAAGCCCAAAAAGTGACTCAGCAAGCCCAAATCGCTCATGTCAAAAGCTAGATTTAAGGCAGTTTTTAGCTTGTTTATTGAAGTAAGTGTGCTACCAGTAATAAGCAGATCATCAACATAAAGTACAATAACCAACAAATTACCTTGAACTCGCTGAAGGTAGACATTCGGATCAGATTTGCATCTTTGGAAATTCTGAGAAAGAAGGAAGGAGTCCATCTTTGCGTACCAAGCTCTTGGGGCCTGTTTTAACCCGTACAAAGACTTCTTCAATCTGCAAACCAATGATGGATCTGATGTATAACCCTTTGGCTTCTGCATATAGACCTCTTCAGCAAGGTCTCCATGTAAAAATGCACTCTTCACATCCATGTGATGCACCTCCCAGTGCTTGGATGCGGCAATAGCTAAAACAAGGCGGATGGAATCCATCTTTGCAACCGGTGCAAAGGTCTCTATGTAGTCCACTCCTTGGACTTGGGAAAAACCTTTTGCCACCAACCTTGCTTTATATTTGCTGATAGTGCCATCAGCAGCAACTTTAGTACGGTAGACCCATTTACACTTCACTAATTTTCTTCCAGGTGGAAGAGAAACTAGCTCCCATGTGTTGTTCTTTTGAAGAGAACTGTACTCTTCATCCATGGCATCTTTCCATCTCGGATCTCGATGGGCTGAATAATATGATTGGGGATCTGAACCAGCCATCAAATAACAAATCTCAGGAAGAAATGGATCAGCAATAGAAAGAGCCATACCTGCCCTTTGAAAGTCTCCTCTTGTTCGTCTCGGATCAGCAGGATTTCCAAGATTCGAACCAGCAGATTGTAGAGTATTTTGGGCCCACTTTGGTAACTGAGGGGGATCTGAATGGTCGGATTCCGAACCTGATATGTCATGATCATCATATGCTGCTACAATATCAGAAATATCATAACTCATACCTTCATTATCGCTGCTCGAATCTTCTTCTGGTGAAGGCGGTGAATCGGCAGTTTTCTCCTCAACTAGT
Organism: Larix kaempferi; assembly: GCA_027924585.1. NCBI lineage: Eukaryota > Viridiplantae > Streptophyta > Pinopsida > Pinales > Pinaceae > Larix > Larix kaempferi. The sequence continues at coordinate 13,309,367 of BSBM01000286.1, read as the reverse complement.
TGCAATTCTTGAAGCGGTTCTTCAAACTGCACACTGCGCTCTATGAATATCTTTTTAGATCTGATATCCATGAGTTTATATGCTTTTGATTCTTCCCCATATCCCATCAATATGCACTCGATACTTTGTGGATCCAAAGCTCGTCTCTTCTCAGAAGGAATTCTAGCCCATGCAGTAGAGCCAAAAACTCTCAAATTGGACACATCCGGTTTGTGACCAAAGAATGCTTCGAAAGGAGTCATACCTTTCACGGATGAATGTGGAACTCGGTTCTGTATATATGCAGCAACATTGATTGCTTCAGCCCAAAGATTTGCAGCCAAACCTTTTGATTCAATCATGCATGTAGCCATCTCTTTCAGTGACCGGTTTTTCCTTTCCGCTACACCGTTCTGCTGGGGTGTGTAGGGAACTGTATGTTGGATCTTGATTCCGCTTTGGGCACAAAGTTGCAGCAACTCGGACTTGATATATTCCCCACCATTATCAGATCTAAGAGCTTTGATCTTGCTCTCAGTGGTGGTCTCAACAGAAGCCTTAAAATCCTTGAATTTTCCAAGCACTTCTGACTTGTTTTTGAGAAAGAATACCCATGTAAAGCGAGAATAATCATCAATAAATGTCAAAACATACCTTGAACCATTTAATGACATATGGGGCAGCGGACCGCTGATATCAGAATGGATCAATCCCAAAATAGTAGAGGCTCTGCTAGCCTTGCCGCGGTCGAATCTGTGCTCGGGGTGCTTCCCAATAATGCAACCGGTGCATATTCCCTTCGAGGAACGGAGTTGTGGCAGCCCATCAACCATGGATTTATTTGATAGCAGCAGCAAATACTTATAATTTAGATGTCCAAATCTTTCATGCCAAAGCCTACTAACCTCATTACCATGTGTGCGAAGAGCAGTGGGCTTTGCAAGCGGAATAAAGTGCGAAAACTCATAACATTTTGCAGTGTGGTTTGCCTTTCCAACCGCAACTAGTCTTCCACTTTTGATATCAGAAATTTCAACTGTATTAGGGCTGAATGTGACTTTCTTTGGATCACCAGTATGTGTCATTTGATAAACAGAAAGGAGATTCGAAGCTAAGGAAGGCACATAGAGAACATTCTGAAAGCATCCATGATCTACATGAATCGTACCTTTGCCCTTTGAAGAAATTTTTGAGTCATCTACCAAATGGATGGGGATGGAGCTGTTTGGATCGAATGAGGAAAAAGAATCAATATTTGCAGCCATATGATTTGATGCACCCGAATCTATCAAGAGAGTGGGCTTCGAAACCGTTGCCATGAGTGCTTGTCCTCTTTCATGATCGTCATTCCGATCCTTCTTCCTTGCACCGTCAGGAAGGGTTATGTTGTTCTTTTCCAAAAGGAGGGCCATTTGATCTATAGTCTTCTTCATACATGAACTTTCGGGATGAAAGCCACGGTTACAATAAGTACATTTAGATTTTTGGTTACCTTCTTTGCCCTTTTGCTTGGATTTCGAACTGGATGGTGCATCCATTTGCTTGCCTTTGTATTTTTGCTTGTGAGGCTCGAATTTGGGCTTCTCCTTCTTTAGCTTTCCTATACCATTCGAAATCTTGGGTCCTTGAACAAATAGGGCTGAATCTTTGGAGCTTATGGACCCCATTTGAATCAACTTGTCATGCTCTTTCGTAACGGACTCAATGAAGGCATTCAAGGTAGGCATCTTCCAATTCGGGGTAGTTAGCCGACCGGAATTGAAAGTGGAGACAAATACCGAATAATCTTTCCCAAGCTTGCTTAGAATGGAGAGGATCAACTGTTTATCCTCTTTGATAACACCACTGTTCTTCAATTGCAAGTTCAAGTTCTTGAATTTTGTGAAGAATTCATTGATGGTCTCGAAATTCTTAGGATTAAGGCCAATCAATTCATTCTCTAATTGAAAAGCCCTAAGCTCATCCTGCTTACCGAATAGTGTCTCAAGTTGCTCCCATATGGCCTTTGGAGTCTTCAATCCGCTGAGATGGAAGTGAAGATCTTTGGAGATGGAGAGACAAAGAAGACCGTAAGCTTCATCAAGCTTATTGTAGTGTTTGGTTCTTTCTGCCACATTGTTTGGCTCCAATTCAAGACCAAGAGTGACTCGGTAGTATCCTTTTGAACGTAATATGATCTCCATATCATCTTTCCAATCAAAATAATTGAATGGGGTGAGGATAGGCTTTGAAGAAGAGTATTCCATTGCTAGGAGCGAGTCAAATGATGAAAAAGAAGCTTGCATGCAGACTATAGCGAATGGAGATGCTGTAGGGAAGCTTGCATGCAGAATGTAGCGAGTGCACTTGGAGGAGATAATTAACCTGCAAATCACATAAGAACAATCACAATAAGGTCGAACAATCCACCCTTTGAGAGTTGCATCACACCTGGGATTGGATTTCAAGCAATGTTGAATAGGTCCAATGTATCAGATCCAGGAATTATGTGGTAACTCAAGCTTCTGGAGTGGTATTGGAGTATTTTTCAAGCTTTGCATGCACAGGAGCGAATGCCCTTGAGATATCTCATGCCAAACTTTTTGCAATTTTTAGCAATTCAGTCAAATCTTCTTGTATAAACACCTGTAGAAAAGAGATCTTATCCCTGCAATGGCTCTGATACCATGTAAAATTAGTCACAGCAGATCTAATGAACAAGTAAATCAATCACAACAGATGAACATAGAAAATATGGTGCAAAACTGTGCAAAACATGCAGCAGTGCTCAATATCCCAGAAAGGGTGAATGAATTACAATACAATCCAATGTCTGTCAATGGCAATTCGAATTGACTAAGTAGGCCATTCGAATCACTGAAATGGAGTAGCTTGACTCAATCTAGGAGTCCTCATCAATCATCGGTGTTGCTCATCAATCACAACAAACAGTCATCCAGGTGTCAAGCTGAGTCTAACTGATCATAATAAATGTAACTGAAGTGTGTAGCACTGATATAGGATCTGGAGGCTCAGTGGGGGCGCATGGGAGGCTAACTGGAGTCAGAGCAAGTCACCTAATCGAACTGGAGGTCAATCGGAGGTGAAACAGTCAGTCAGGAGTGAAATCGGAGTGAAATCAATCAGAATCGGAGCTAACTGAATGTAACTGGAGTGAATCTGCAGTGGTAGGTGAGCAAGTGCGCCCTTCTCAGTCAGTAGGTGAGAAGAGGGTGCCTTTCAGCTTAGGAGGGCTAAAACTCTGTGGAAAGTGGCTCCCGGGTGCTAGAAGAAGGTGGATAAGGTGCTGGAGGCATCAAACTGGTGACTGGACTGCATATCCTGAAATAGATCATGCAAGATCCTGAAGTAGATATGTATCCCGAAATAGATGATCCTGAAATAGATATGTATCCCGAAATAGATGATGGATATCCGAACATTAGAAACATCAGTTCCTCCTGATCCTACTCAGCATCTTGCAGAAACTTTGTTTCCCCCTGAGCCTACTTAGAAGTTTGCAGATACTTTGATTCCACCTAAGGCTACTCAGCAGTTCGCAGAGTTAGCTATTGCTTCGGAAGGGGTTACAAAACCTCCTGCAGGCTCAGACACAGACATGGAAGGTGAGTAAAGTTTCTCTAAATAATAAAGGGTGACCCACTTGGTCATATGCTGTTTCTTCTACTGGTATTGTGCTTAACATAAATGATTTTGATGTTATCACAATTTTTGTGTCTTTTTGAAATGTATTTGTATTTGAGATAACACTCTATATACAAATTCATGATTTATGCTGCAATGATCAGTGAGGTCCTGTATACTATAAAACAACTTTCATAATCAGTTGCCAATACAATAGGAGAGAACTAAAGTGGGCCAAATTGTATTCAAAAGAAATGAAAACATATATAGATAGAAATGTGCTCTACAAGGACAATAAAAATCGATTTTGTATGTGTAGAGGCATACACTTGCATCTGTACATTTCCTAGAAGTATGGTTAAACTAGTATGTGTGTGCAAAAAGTAAGGTGCATGTTCAGTTGTTAGTGCTTTGTATTTTTTGCCAACCATGTTTTTTCATTCCCATCTCAAGGAAATTAGGAATAAGTATCGAATAAAAAATGAGTGCTCAACTAAGTAAAAAGGAGTTCCATGCAATTGAAAATGATGAACTGGGAGAGTGGCATCCCTTCAGAAATGAGAAAGAAATATACACTTTAAATGGGTGTAGGACATAGGTCTTTGTTGTGCCTTTTCTCTTACAGCTAATATTTAAGCACAAGATTGTAGATTGGATTATTTTTGGTCAAGATTACATTGTTTAATTAGAATCCCTATCTAGATGGTATTGTTGACATCATATAGATATATGGGGGTGTCATCTTCTTGTAAGAGCAGTAGAGGGATAAGGGGGTACCTTTTCTCTTCCGTTCAAGTCGAATCTTCGACCTTTCCAAATTATTATTTTTTGAGAGATTTTACCAAGACAACAGTAGCCCTCAAAATGCCCATTATGCCTTTATACCATTGCCATTTCTGGATTACCTCTAGTTAATTTTGTCAAATTTAAAGACTTTCCTATCAGTGTGAACAGTACTATGCTGCTGTTGCTAGGATGAAGTTGTTTTTGTTGCATGATGTTGGTTCATTGCAGGTTCCGCTGGGATGAAGGCCTGTCTCTTCTTTTCTTTGAAGGAACTATGCTTTATTCTCACTTCAACCTCCCTTTCTTATTAAGACTACTCAGAATTGTGTGGCTGTGTGGGAATTTTCTTTGGTCTGGCTCTTGGTTATACTATTCCTTAAATTTATTTTCACACGACTTTGTCATGGTGGGAGCACAAAGAGAGACATTGCAGGATTTTATATGCTGCTTTCGCAGAGCTTAGAAAATCTAGCACCTATTGCAAATTGCAAAGATACTAAACTGTGGCCTTTTGTCCATGCTCAATCTTATTTTCCTCAAAACCTACAAGAGTTTGTGATAGGGATTGCATTGTCATTTGACATGTCCTTTTCCCTATGGTACCTAGAATGGGGAAATGACACTTGCAATATGTAATATTTAAATGTTCATAATCACCAGAAAAGTAAGAAGCATATGCAAATCCAACCCAATTTTAATGAGCTAGATTAAACTGATTTCTAGCCTTATGCTAACTAAGATTGCATGCCTAAAGTATTCTAGCATTGAAATAAATTACATGAATAATGAGCAGAAGGAACACTAAATCTCTGGCTCTGTATTCAGGATTAACTCAATGTTGAGATGCCTTTGCTATTTGGTATTATATATTTGAATTAAAGAGTTACAAACATATTAAGATTATCTCAAACATATATATTTAGTCACCTGGTTCAAATTCATGTTTGAGTTCGACGACCTTGAAGTTCGACAAAAAATCGGCATTAAATTTGAGAATATAAAATTTGAAAATAAAAAAAATATATGAATTTTTTTAATAAAATTCAATATGCAATTAAAATTATATTTGAAATATATGCAATTATAAAATTATATATATATATTCAATTTAATTTAATTTAATTAATATGAAATTATAAAATTATATTATGCAATTTAATTTAATTTTAAAATTCAATATCCAATAAAATTATAAATCTAGTGCCCAATTAATAAAAGGGTGTCGGGCAGGGGGAGAAGCTCCTTCATGAAGCGCAAGTTGGACGCCGAGGGTATGTTAACCTATCAACTACCGAGTCCAAAACTCAGCCTTCACCAATACCTTGAACCCTCACATCACCAATAGTCTAAGTCTCATGCTGGCTGCCCTGGGGTGTTTCAAACCTGTAGCAGCAATTCTAGGCACATCTTAGGGTTGTGTTTCAATTATGGGAATCCCTGGGCATGATTTAGCCCTATTTTTAGACTTAAACAGTAGTAAAGAGGCCTCAAATCCAAAGCTATGCATATTCTGAGCAAGTGGCTTTCTTTTGCTTAACAAAGATTTTCCTCTCTGGCTTGTGGCCGTTATTTACACAATGTCTATAAATGAAAGCTATTTTATCATGGTGGCATATCCCTATGATGGTATTTAGTTCCACATTAATACTCCCCTCTATAATTATAGAATTAGAAAGAGACACTTGAAGAAAAAAAATGCCCCCCAAATCTAAATACTTGAACCCCCGAGTGACTAGGCTGGATTGTATGGTGGGAAGAAGTGATTGCCAGATTAGTTAAGTCTACTAAGGGGGGGGCATGGTGGGATTGGGTAGGCCAATTGCTAGAATCATAAGATTAAGAGAAAACAAATAAGGTGAACATCTAGCCTTAAGTTGGATTGGATTTGGAAGCAAACCCATTTAATTTTGAAATGCAAAAACAAGCTCCCCAACCTAGGCAATTCTTGAAAATTTCCAAAAGGTTAGATAAGCCAATGGTGCACAAATCAGAGATAAACTGAACTGGAATCCGGGGTGGGGATAAATGCACCAAATTGTTTTTTCAGTCTCTTAAACAAAAGCAAGAGTTTAAACTTTAAAGACATCACTCTACTAACCATGGATTATAAAATCTTAGCTAAATGCCTTTCCAAGAGAATCAAATTTATCCTCAAAAGCCACTTTTGAACCCTTCGGCCTTTTAGATCCATCAAACAAGTTTTCCTTCTGGAACCAACCTGATATGTGTTGGCTACTGATGTTTGGGTTTCCATTTTGAGCACGATTAATACATGGCTAGTCAAGAGAATATATTAGAAAATCCTAGCTAAATGCCCTTCCAGGAGAATCAAATTTATCCTCAAAATCAACTTCTAAACCCTTCTGGTGTTTTTAGATTCATCCGGCAAGTTTTCCTTCTGGCACCAGCCTAAAATGTGTTGGCTACTGATGTTTGGGTTGACATTTCACTGCTCCAAAATAAACAAAATTTGCTCATCAAGAGAATTTCACTGCTCCAAAATAAACAACTCATGCATTTTACTCTTCTTTCCAATGCTATTTGAAAACGCATATAACCTGTTGACCAACATTTTCATAACCTTTCAAATTCTTATAGACACCTAGAGAAGAAAAAATGGGCCTTACCAAACTTAAACAGGGCTTGAATGATGTTTCCAGGTAAGGTGCAGCCATTTCTGCTAAATTGGATTGTCGGGAGTTGGGACCATCTAGGACAACAAAAGATAAAAAAATTCTTCTAAGGTCTAACATGGACAAAGGCACTCCTTAGATGTTATACATACACACAGGTTGGCCCCGCACATGAATAGTTATAGATCAGCTCAAACTTGTATATGCACATTTAAAGTAAGGTCAGACAAACCCTAAATATAAACATTCATTCATAGATTGGACAACCCTTTATTTTGGTGATTTCATGGGCGATAAGGGCTCTAAATGGCTCATTGGAAAGGGGGAAGTAGAGCCCATGAAATTGCTAATAGGATTGAACCTGATTGTGGACATCATTAATGGTCAACAACTGGTATCAAAGGATTTGTGGAACTTGTTGGTAATCTTCAATAAGTGCTTGCACCTATCTGAGTATTTTTCCTGATTTGCTTGTTCAAAGTCTAGGCATGCCTTCACCACCTTACTATTGTTCTCCTTGGACACTACAAGTAAATGTTGATTTCAGTGCTACTATATTTATCATATCTAAACACTTAGTCTCATGCTTCCAAGTTAGCAAATTATATGTGTTTGAACTGTCTCAGCACTTAGACTTGAGAAGAATTTCAATGCATAGCTTGAAGGCTTATAATCACTAGCTATAAAGTGGCATCATGCACAAGAGATTGATCCAATCTAAGGCACAATTGATCTCTGGAAATCTACTACAGGATTTTGGGCTATGTATGCCATGATCTGCTACAGGAATGTGGACTACAAAAGTTTGACATGTGAAATGCATGTTGAATTTTAAATTAGCAGTATAATTTTTATCTCTTTCAACTTTATTTCATAATTCATTTCATAATTAATTAATTTTTATCTGGATTGAGAGTCAATTGCTTCATACCTCTAGATTCTACTTTTGCCACATCTATGTTAGAGTTCAAACCCAACTCTAAGGCATAATAAGGCACTAAATCTCCTTTCCTATCTCTGGTAACATCACCCCCCTGGATCTTCCAGTATTGCTTTTGGATTCCCCATCAAAATTGAGTTTGGAAAACCCTTCCTGAGGGTCCTCCCATATTTGACTATTGGACTTGGATATTCTTCCAATTATCCTCATATCAGCGCTCTTAGGATGTCACACCCACCACTTAGCAAGAATGTCTACTTCCTAGGACAAAGGGTTCTCCTCCTTGAATAAATACATAACAAGAGTTTCTACCAAAGAAGCTACAGTTTACTGAATAATTCTTTCACCTGGGAGTTTTATGTTCCTTGAAAGACCCCAACCTGGATCCTTTGTTTGTTTTACAACCCTCAATAAAATCTATCTTCTACTGTTTACGTTTTGTTTTAAATTTATGTTTTCTAATTTCTGTTGTTCCGATTGGCTGTAAAAACAGTATTTACAGTTTCAAAATATATATATATTTTCTAGTTGTTGTTCTAACATCAATTACAGGTTTTTCATTCTCAGCAACAAACATATAAGCACGTAATTTACCAGTTCTGTTTGTGCGGGGGTAGCGGATATAATAACAACATATAATCATTTTTAATTAACTTAAAACCGAATTTGACAAGGTAGAAATGACCAAAATACTTGCTAGAAAATACCTATGGATAGCTAGTAGATCCACCCTGTTGCTGTCCCTGTTTGTTGTTTCTCCTTGCTTTTCCCTGCAGCCGAAAGAGTTCCCCAAAGTTCTGAAACTCAACCAGCCCAAAACAGTCTTGCCACCCTGCCAACTGGCGAGGTCTTGCTGACCACCTAGCTCCAAAGGTACCCCTTTGGACCCCCGATCCCAAACCGAGTACAAGCTCCAGCTGTTGTATCCCTTCCGAAAAAACAATCTCCAACAAGAACCCTCCTTTGTAGCTCTGCTCTCCCAATTTATGCTCTCCAAAAATCCTAGTCCAAGATGAAAAAAATATCCCCTCTCCTTCCTCCCTTCTCCATCTTATCCCCTTGTTTGCCGACTCTTCCTCCCCATTACTACCCCTATCTTCACCATAAATTTTTCCACCCCCTTCCATCTACCATGTAAGTCTTCGAGCCCTCAACTTGGACTCTTATTAATAATTTAAATTAATATTAAAAGGTGTTGGTTGGGGTCACTTCTCAACCGTAACTTCCAATTTCATTAAATTTAATCCTTTTATTTCATATAATAATTTTAAACATTTCCTTACTCATATTTCAATATTTGACCATTTAATTAATAAATAACAAATGTTACATATATATTATATAATTTAAATTTGCGGTTGGTTCACCCACCAACCGTAAGTGGTTTTACACCTACACGTTTTAACACATTAATTACTAGTCATAATTCAATGCTTCATTTATTATTAATTAATTTGTTTATTGATTAACTTAAAATGCATTTTTAACACTTTGTTTAATAATGGTGTACGAGAACATTTATAGTTTATGCCATGTCCTATATAACCTCGACACAACCCTTACAATTAAGTAATTATAATTTCTATCTTATCCTTTTAATTTTAACTAATTAATTAACATTGTTTAGGATGCAATTAATATTAACCTATAAGTTATTACTACCTTAATTAACATTACAATCACATTTAATATCTTTAACCAAGGTCTTAACTGATCAAGTTCATTAATATTCATTTAAGCATTACTAACCAAATTGCACTATTTACACCTAGTTTTAACCGTAACTTGTTTATTAATCAGTAATAATTAATCATTAGTGCACAATAATCAACATTAATAACTTAATGGACAGTAATTAACATTAATCTACATTATTAGCATTAATCATCATTATCAACTTTAATCGACATCATTAACATTGATCAACAGTAGTTAATTACTAAACGACAGTAATTAACATTAAGAGACACTAATTAACATTATTACTCAACAATATTTCATGTAATTCATAATATGTAGGCGAGTTATGTAAGCGTAGCTACTGCTTACATTCCTCACGTAAGTACACTAAAAGTAATAATTCACATACATCAATCATAATCAAGGAACTTATTATTTACTGACACATGTTTTAACATAGTTTGCAAGGTACAAGCCATTAACTAACTGAAATCCAAGTTACAACAGTTCATACATCACTGAGTTACGACACATACTCAATCAAGAGTTTTACACACATGTAGTTAGATCTTGTTTTCACCCCTACTTCACGCTACACCTATCTACCTACATCATCACTAACTTCCACATCCTATCCTATCCTCTGTTGGACTACCCTGAAATGTCAAGTCATGACTGGTTCCAGCTAGAACCCGTAAGCGGAAGTGTCGACTCCCTCGACCAAGCTTCTCCAGCACGAAACCACCAGTCATCATCACACACCTTGGGGAGCGTGGCGTAGCACAACCCTCCCATGACTCTGGGTTTCGGGGATAAACAGTGGGTAAATACTCCACCCACCTAATGGGACAAGGGACTATGTCTACTCGACATAACAACAGCGTTGCACTTGTACTCAATCTGTCATCGTATAACCAATCTGGGCGGTTGAGTTTCCTGAAACCCTACCCCACTCATGTCATAACATACATCATAATAAATAGCATAATAACCACACGAAAGTAATTAATGCATCACTCGCATACCATTTTATCTTTCGAAGTGCATGTCCCCGAGGCCCTCCCACCTCGTAGGATCCAGCTATCACTTAGCCGTTTCAACCTGTAAGTCAGTCCTCGACATACAATATAGAATATCGTGCATAAATCCTCGATATGTACACATATATTTCAGCATAATATAACAACAATAAACTCATTCATTCGCCATGCACCTGGCATAACATTCATTATTTCAACATATAACTGTAACGGTATCCATGAACCCATCATTCGGTAATTTCCATATATTTGACATAACTAACACATGATACATATCTACACATGACTACCGATCATAATACTATCATCACACACACACATATATATATCGGCAAAATAATAGAACCATATGTCCACAGTGTCGTCAAACCGACGAGGTCTCACAATCAAATAAATACAACAAATAATAGTACTTCAGGTAGTAATGTCAAAACGGGGTGTTACATACACCCACCATTTAGGAAACTTCGTCCCGAAGTTATGATCAAAATAACGTGGGATAATCATGACGCATAGTCACCGCGTCCTCCCAGGTAGCAGAACTTGGGCTATATCAGTCCCACTGGACCTTAACTTGGTGCACCAAACGGTGCCTCAACTGTTTAACCCTGCAGTCCAATATAAATAATGGTTCGACCCTGATGGTTCCCTCGTCCGAAACCTACAGTTCCTTCCAATTTATTTTATGTGACTCATCGGCTACATAATGTCGTAAAATAGATACGTGAAAAACATTATGAGTTTTGTGCAAATGGGGGTGGCAGCGCAAGACGATACGCGATGGGTCCAACCTTTTCTAAAATTTCAAAGGGTCCTATAAATCGTGGTGACAACTTTGTCCCTTTCCCAAACCTGATGGTACTTTTGCTAGGCCTGATTCGGGAGAACACTGCATCACCAACCTTATAGCTTCGGTCAACCCTATGCGCATCAGCATAGCTCTTCTTCCTATCCTGGGATTCCTTTAATCGTTGTCTTATCAAAACAACCTGTTCTTCCATTTCCTGAATCAACTCAGGTCCTATAATTACTCGATCCTCTAACCTTTCCCAACTCAATGGTGTCCTGCATGGCCTTCCATATAAAGCTTCATATGGAGGCATCCCAATTGAGCTATGGTAACTGTTGTTGTAAGCAAACTCTACCAAAGTTAAGTGCTTTTCCCAATGAGTTTGTTGATCCATG
>BSBM01000286.1:13125000-13292500 GCA_027924585.1 Larix kaempferi | reverse complement strand
TCTTCGAGATCCAGGGAATGAGGGCCCAAACCCATTACTGACACATATGCTCCGATGTTGGGATGCGGCCTAGCAATAATTCGTGATCGGTGAGCACGTGCTTACCATAGATGTCGAGGACATCTACTTCTTGACTGGATTGTACCGAAGAGGGGACAATGTGCTTCTTACTAGATCACGTGGAAGTGATTGGACTGTGGGTGACATGATACTACAACACTGTATTCCCAACACTCGTTATTCTAGTGGGAAGATTCCCATAAAAGATGTGCGGGAACGTCCATTGCGCGCCATACTTTTCACCATTACGAGGATGGCAGCGAGCCAAGATCCTCACTTAGCCACCAGGTCTCAGATGCTATATGCCGAGGACTTCATGTCTCCGAAGATCTTCAACTGGTGCGAGGGACTCCTCGCAAACATGCGAGCTCAGCTGACCAAGTGTCGGCAGGGAGAGCTCAAATAGTTTGGATACGGTTCGATAGTGATCTTGTTCCTCTTGGAATGGGTTCCCCTCTTGCGCCCTCAGGTACCACTGGATGACAGGGATCCTAGGGATCCACAAATGGCTAGATGGATAGAGGTGGCCCGACATGGTGGGGGTCCCATCATCTCATATGGTATTGAGTTCTTCAGCTGGCTAGAAGGCCAGTTACTTATGTTAGAGGATTACCCGTACAACGGTACAGACTTCAACTACCCCTATCCCCCTGTTTGCCGACTCTTCCTCCCCATTACTACCCCTATCTTCACCATAAATTTTTCCACCCCCTTCCATCTACCATGTAAGACCTCGAGCCCTCAACTTGGGCTCTTATTAATAATTTAAATTAATATTAAAAGGTGTTGGTTGGGGTCACTTCTCAACCGTAACTTCCAATTTCATTAAATTTAATCCTTTTATTTCATATAATAATTTTAAACATTTCCTTACTCATATTTCAATATTTGACCATTTAATTAATAAATAATAAATGTTAACTATATATTATATAATTTAAATTTGCGGTTGGTTCACCCACCAACTGTAAGTGGTTTTACACCTGCACGTTTTAACACATTAATTACTAGTCATAATTCAATGCTTCATTTATTATTAATTAATTTGTTTATTGATTAACTTAAAATACATTTTTAACACTTATTTTAATAATGGTGTATGACAACATTTATAGTTTATGCCTTGTCCTATATAACCTCGACACAACCCTTACAATTAAGTAATTATAATTTCTATCTTATCCTTTTAATTTTAACTAATTAATTAACATTGTTTAGGATGCAATTAATATTAACCTATAATTTATTACTACCTTAATTAACATTACAATCACATTTAATATCTTTAACCAAGGTCTTAACTGATCAAGCTCATTAATATTCATTTAAGCATTACTAACCAGATTGCACTATTTACACCTAGTTTTAACCGTAACTTGTTTATTAATCAGTAATAATTAATCGTTAGTGCACAATAATTAACATTAATCAACATTAATAACTTAATGGATAGTAATTAACATTAATCTACATTGTTAGCATTAATCATCATTATTAACTTTAATCGATATCATTAACATTGATTAACAGTAGTTAATTATTAAACGATAGTAATTAACATTAAGTGACACTAATTAACATTATTACTCAACAATATTTCATGTAATTCATAATATGTAGGCGAGTTATGTAAGCGTAGCTACTGCTTACATTTCGCACGTAAGTACACTAAAAGTAATAATTCACATACATCAATCATAATCAAGGAACTTATTATTTACTGACACATGTTTTAACATAGTTTGCAATGTACAAGCCATTAACTAACTGAAATCCAAGTTACGACAGTTCATACATCACTGAGTTACGACACGTACTCAATCAAGAGTTTTACACACATGTAGTTAGATCTTGTGTTCACCCCTACTTCACGCTACACCTATCTACCTACATCATCACTAACTTCCACATCCTATCCTGTCCTCTGTTGGACTACCCTGAAATGTCAAGTCATGACCGGTTCCAGCTAGAACCCGTAAGCGGAAGTGTCGACTCCCTCGACCAAGCTTCCCCAGCAGGCAACCACCAGTCATCATCACACACCTTGGGGAGCGCGCCATAGCACATCCCTCCCCTGACTCTGGGTTTCAGGGATAAACGGTGGGTAAAGCCTCCACCCCCCTAATGGAACAAGGGACTATGTCTACTCAACATAACAACAGCGTTGCACTTGTACTCGGTCTGTCATCGTATAACCAATCTGGGCGGTTGAGTTTCCTGAAACCCTACCCCACCTGTGTCATAACATACATCATAATAATTAGCATAATAACCATACGAAAGTAATTAATGCATCACTCGCATACCATTTTATCTTTCGAAGTCCATGTCCCCGAGGCCCTCCCACCTCGTAGGATCTAGCTATGACTTAGCCGTTTCAACCTGTAAGTCAGTCCTCGACATACAATATAGAATATCATGCATAAATCCTCAATATGTACACATATATCTCATTGTAACATAACAACAATAAACTCATTCATTCCCCATGCACCTGGCATAACATTCATTATTTCAAAATATAAATGTAACCGTATCCACGTACCCATAAATCAGTAATTTCCATATATTTGACATAACTAACACATGATACATATCTACACATGACTACCGATCCTAATACTATCATCACACACACACATATATATATCGGCAAAATAATAGAACCATATGTCCACAGTGTCGTCAAACCGACGAGGTCTCACAATCAAACAAATACAACATATAATAGTAGTTCAAGTAGTAATTTCAAAACGGGGTGTTACATACACCCACCCTTCAGGAAACTTTGTCCTGAAGTTATGATCAAAATAACGTGGGATAATCACGACGCATAGTCTCTGTGTCCTCCGAGGTAGCAGAACCTGGGCTATATTGGTCCCACTGGACCTTAAATTGGTCCACCAAACGGTGCCTCAACTGTTTAACCCTGCAGTCCAATATAGGTAATGGTTCGACCCTGATGGTTCCCTCATCCAAAACCTGTAGTTCCTTCCAATTTATTTTATGTGACTCATCGGCTACATAATGTCGTAAAATAGATACATGAAAAACATTATGAGTTTTGTGCAAATAGGGTGGCAGCGCAAGACGATACGCGATGGGTCCAACCTTTTCTAAAATTTCAAAGGGTCCTATAAATCGTGGTGACAACTTTGTCCCTTTCCCAAACCTGATGGTACTTTTGCTAGGCTTGATGTGGGTGAAAACTGCATCACCAACCTTATAGCTTCGGTCAACCCTATGCGCATCGGCATAGCTCTTCTGCCTATCCTGGGATTCCTTTAATCATTGTCTAATCTGAACAACCTGTTCTTCTATCTCTTGAATCAACTCAGGTCCTATAATTACTCGATCCTCTAACCTTTCCCAACTCAATGGTGTCCTGCATGGCCTTCCATATAAAGCTTCATATGGAGGCATCGCAATTGAGCTATGGTAACTGTTGTTGTAAGCAAACTCTACCAAAGGTAAGTGATTTTCCCAATGAGTTTATTGATCCATGACATACATTCTAAGCATGTCCTCCATCACTTGATTCACTCTTTCTGTTTTCCCATCTGTCTCTGGATGGCAAGCAGTGCTTAGGTTCAACTGAGTACCCAACGTTGACTGTAAACTCGTCCAAAACCTATATGTAAACCTGGAATCTCTATCCGATATAATCTTCTTGGGAAACCCATGGAGATGAACAACTTCATTTATGAACACACGTGTTAAATCCGTGACATCATATGTCTCCTTAACTGGAATGAAGTGAGCATTTTTGGTCAGTTTGTCAATGATGACCATAATGGCATCATGCCTATGAGAGGTAAGAGGCAATCCCACCACGAATTCCATGGAGATAACCTCCCACTTCAACATAGGAATGTCATGCGGCTGTAACAGTCCCGCTAGGTGGTGATGATCAGCTTTTACCTGCTGACACTCAAGGCATCTAGAGACAAATTTGACCACATCGCTTTTCATCCCTGCCCAAAAGAAGAGTTGCTTCATGTCTGCATACATCTTCTTTACACCCGGGTGTGCACAATACACTGCTCTGTGAACTTCCTTAAGGATCGTCTCTCTAATATCTCCCTCCTCAGGAATATACATCCTCCCTTGATACCGTAACAAACCATCGGCTTCCAACTCATAGCATTCAAACTTTGCTCCCACCGGTTTCCCATTCTGGAGTGTCGCTGTGACCTTTAGGTACCAGCTATCCCCGAGTAGATGCCCTAAAATTCATTCCCTCAAATCCACCTTCAAAGGTATAAGAGAGAAAAGTCTTGGTTTTCTGCTTAGGGCATCCACTACCACATTCTCCTTCCCTTTGATGTATGAAATTCCAAAATCATACTCGCTCATGAATTCACTCCATCGCCTTTGCCTAGAATTTAGTTCTCTCTGAGTGAAGATATATCTTAAGCTTTGGTGATCAGTCTTGAGTTAAAAGCTTCCTCCAACAAGGTAATGTCTCCAAAGCTTCAAAGCTAACATCACTGCAGCTAATTCTAGATCATGAGTAGGGTAATTCTCTTCATGTGTTTTTAGATTTTTCGACGCATAAGCTATTATCCCACCTTCCTGCATAAACACTGCACCCAAACCTTGCCTTGAAGTATCGGTGCAAACTATGAATCCCTTCTCCATATCCGGAACTCGTAGAATTGGTGCAGTCGTCAATAGTCTTTTTAGCTTGGCGAATGCGGCATCGCATTCATCTTTCCATTTGTACCTAGTGCCCTTATGTTGTAGGGTAGTTATGGGTTTCACGATATTTTAGAAACCCTCAACAATCCTTCTATAATACCCGTCTAACCCCATGAAGCTCCTTACTTCATGCGCATTCTTTGGCATGGGCCAATCCATTATGGCCTTCACCTTTTTAGGGTCAATAGAAATTCCCTCACCGGAAATTATATGCCCTAGGTAATGGATCTCCTTCTGATAGAACGAACATTTGGACAACCTACCATACAACTCATGCTCCCTTAAGCATGACAACACTATTCGCAAGTGTTCCTCATGCTCCCATTCATTCTTGGAGTAGATGAGGATGTCGTCCAAGAAGACTTGCACAAATTGATCTAAGTATTTTTGAAACACGCTATTCATGAGACTCATGAATACAGTTGGGGCATTGGTGAAACTGAAGGGTACCAACACAAACTCATAGTGCCCAAACCTTGTTCGAAAAGTAGTCTTAGGTATATCACCTTCCTTAATCCGTAGCTGGTGGTAACCTGATCATAAGTCGATCTTTGAGAAGACTGTTTCCCCTTTCATTTGATCAAAGAGGTCATCAATTCGAGGTATCAGGTACCTATGCTTCACGGTGGCTCTATTCAAATCTCAGTAATCAATGTAAATATGCAAGGAACCATCCTTCTTCTTCACAAATATTACTGGCGCACCCAACGGTGAAACACTTGGTCTGATGAACCCTAGATCTAGCAGTTCCTTCAACTGCATTTGAAACTCACAAAGTTCTTGGGCCGCCATCCTGTAAGGTGTCTTCAATGTTGGCTCTGAACCGGGTTTTACGTCAATGGTAAAATCAATTTCCCTCTTAGGAGGTAACCCAGGTAATTCCTTTGGGAATACATCACTAAACTCAGCTAACACTGGATAGTCATCAAAGGAGTGTCCCTTCTCACTGTTTACTGCTTCAACAATGTACAACTGGCATCCCTGTTTCATACATTGCTTTACGTTCATCGTTGATATGAAACGTAGGGACACCTTCCGTTTGATACCTAGGATCTTGATGGCCTCTCCGTTGTCATTAATGCAAAGAAATTTCTTGCCATAACAGTCCAAGAAAGCTCGATGTTCCTCAAGCCAATTCATACCTATGATGAGATCATAAGTTCCGAGGGTGGTGACGTACACTTTGACTTGTGTAACACACACCCCCAGATCCACTACACACTTATCGACACTAGGTCCTACTGCTTGCTTTACCCCTGAAGCCATTTCGACTAAGCTGAAATCATCATGCTCGTAGGCTGCCAATCCACATTTGTCTAATGCATATGGAGAAATAAAACTCTCAGTATCACCAGAATCAAACAATATTCTAAGCTTGACATTATTGACCGTACCTGATGATTCCACCACAGTGGATTGGTGCTCTGCTTGATGGTTGTTTACTGCAGCCGAGATCTGATGCCTACTACCCCCACTCCCCATTGGGGCTTTTTACTCTCGACGCACTGTACCAGATCATAATTCGGGACAGTCACACTGGTAATGTGGACCTCCACATCCCCAACAAGCAACCTGTGATGGAGTGGGCGAGATAACCTGTTTAGACCTCTGAGAGGGGTTCATCCCCCTAGGACCCCTTCCTCTACCGGCTGAGCCTTTGAAATTCCTCACACCTTGGTGAGTTCTTGTGGTTGACTGGGGCACTGCCCTAGTTGCCACTGATCTGTCTACCACTGCGAATCTCGGTGTGCTCCTGTTCCCGTAGGGAGGTGGCCTCGCATATCCTCCCCGAGGGTAGCTTCGAGGGGCCTTCCCCACAAACCCTGACTGTTGAGAGTTGAATGACCTAATGGGCTTTGCACCCAACATCTCCTCAGTGTAATGAGCACAATCTACTGCTTCGGTGACCGAAGTTGGTTTCCACATCCGTACCTGAGCCCTGATCTTGGTATTGAGCCCATACACGAAGCACTCAACCTGACGTTCATCATTTTCCAAGTAAGGGACATACTTCACTAATTCCATGAACCTCTCTTCATACTCCTCCATAGATAGATGGCTTTGTACCAAGGCATGAAGAGCCCCTGCTTGTTCTTCCTCGTAGGATGCGGGTAGGTACTTCCCTTTGAATTTGTCCACAAATAGTTCCCATGGAACCATGTCTGGTGTAAGGTGTAGCTGCCTTTCTTGGTTTCCCCACCAGTTCAAAGCGACCCCCTTTAGTTGAAATATGGCCAGCTTGGACATGGACGTGGAGGTGTACTCCTACAAGTTCAGGCACTTGGTCATCTCCTCCAACCACGACTCTGCTCATATCCCTGATCGACCCCCCAAAAATTCTGGAAGCCTTATCTTCTGAAGTTCCCTGTTGATATCCTAGTGCGGATTTCTTGGCACTGTATTCACTTCTACCACAGGAACTTCCTCGCTTAGTGGAGGAGCATCCACTTCTACCTCTGAGGTAGCACTTCCTCTCTGTGCTATCCCCATGAGTGTTTTGTTTATTGCTTCCAATGAGCGCAGTATAAGGATGCTCTCTGGTGATGGTGCTGGCACATTTGGCTCAGGTAATGTCGTAGCCTAAGCTCGCCCCCGACCTGCTCGTGTTCTTACCATGTCTATCCCTGTAACATGGAATAATAATATAATTAGCATATGATGACATCATGACTAATTTACCATCAAACTCAACAATTAGTTCAAAAATGCGTTGTGACTAATTTACGAGCGTTTTACCCTCAGAGCTATAGTTCAGGACGTTTCGATCAGGCCATCTTGAGGCCACCCGGTACTAGATATACTATAGTAGTTCTACGTAGGTTTAGGTATTGGATTCCACACAATCCTCATTAAGTCACCATCAACTCTTCAATAAATTCAATTAGGGTTTACTGCCTCGTTCTCATTAATAATTAATAATGTAATAATTCAATAAAAGCATAACCTAAGTTTTAACTCTAGAGTCGTGTTTATCAAACATTTTGGTCATGGGGTAAAATCACTGTCCTAGCGATCAGCTTGTCATGTTGGTCTCCGTGGTGTCTCGTTTTTTGAAATTCCGATCCGTCTTGCCCCTTCGGCTATACGTCGAAGTTTCGGCAAGAAACAATCTCAAGGAGAAGATAAACTAATTAGTGTTATTTCGAGCTTACTTTTAATCAATTAATTAATTAATTGTTCAACAATTATGTAATTGTGTAATTAATTAATTTGTTTGTTAATCTTACCTTATTAACTTTAAATAGTAACCCCCTGCTTATGTAATTATAATTATCTTTATTAATGCAGATAATTAACACTAACCTTATATAACAAAATGAGAAGCGTAAGGGGAGAGAATTTAGTTATTTATGAATAATATTAAAATATTATATTAAAAAAAATAACAATACCATTTTTTATTTTTTATTATTATCATGATTTTTTATTTATTTTTTATATAATAATTTTTTTTAACAAATTTAATAATATTTTTTTTTTACAAAATTAATTATAAACAAATTAACAAAATAAAATAATAATAAAAAATAAATTAAAATAAATAATAAAATAATTTTTTTTTTAAATGAATAATAAAATAAAATAAACCTAACCCTAGCGCCCGCACTGGGAAGTGTACCCTGAAGGCCACGCAGCCTCCTCCTTGGTCTCTGATCATGCAGAGAGAGAAACCCTAAATAGGGTCTGCCCCAGGTACGCGATTCATGTCATTCGCCCTTTTTCGGAGTTCTGTTCTGCAACACCAGCCGATGGAGTCGTTCTGGTTCTGCTTCTCATTTTTTTTTAAGGTATGGTAGTTGATGTCCAATTTTTGAATGTAGTTGCATGTCTACGAGTGTTTGCTGGTTATTAAATGGAATATTGATGTTTCCCTTGCACAGCCCACACCGCGAATTCTTCTCAGCACCAATTTGCACAACAAGCCTGCGGCCTCCCCTCTGCATGCAAACCACACCACGCACAGAGCCACTCCGACTTCGGCTCTTGGCCGACTGCATCCAGATCGTGTTTTATGTTCAGTTAGGAGAGGTTTAGAGACAGTCTCCGTAGGTTGATTTACTTATCAATATTGTTTTTTTTTGTAAATGATTTTTTTGTTTTTGTTTTATACAGCAAGGGAGCTTGGACTGGCCGAGGCCGAGCCTCTGGCTCCGCTAAGGCCGCAGGCCAAGGCCACTAGCTCGGCCGTGGGCCAAGGCTGCAGGCCTGGTCACTGGCCAGGCATTCATGGCCACAGCCTCTAGGCCACAGTTTCAACGCCCATAAAAAAAAAATTCTCTTCCTTTTTTTTTTTAAAGGCAATAATGCGAGTAGGACTAAGCTCAGTGCAGTAGACGGAAATCCCTGGAGGCAGTTGGTTTGGCCGGGTTTTCATGGCGGCTTAGTGTGCCAACGTGAACCCATTTTTTTTTTTAAACTATGAAATTTATATATATATATATATACATATATATATATATATATATACATATATATATATACATATATATATATATATACATATATATATATATATATATATATATATACATATATATATATATATATATATATATATATATATATATATATATATATATATATATATATATATATATATATATATTAAACCCTTGTTCAGGTCCGAGCCGGTGGCTGCTGCGCCAAGGCCTGCCATGGCCGCTGGCTGCAGCACCAAGCTAGCTGGGCTGTGGTCCATTATATATATTTTTTAAACCCTTCATATAACAAAAATTTCAGGTTAGTTGTTAGCAAGTTTGGGAACTGCGGCAGCCCCTGGGCGCCCCTTCCTCCCTTCCGCGCACTCTGACTCCGCCGTGTGCCAAGGCCACGGCCCCTAGCTTGCCATGGCCGCAGCTTAGCTATTGGCTGACTGTGCCAGGCCACCATGGCAGTGAGGCAATCAACGTTTTTTTTAATTTTTTTTTATCTCTTTTGTTTATTATATATATTTTTTTAAATTTTACTTTATTTAAATTTGTTTTATATGAGCATTTTTTTTTTAGTTATATATATATATTACGTTTTTTTCTGTGTAAACAATACAATTTTTTTTTTAAAACTATTTTCTATACTGAAATAAAATTTTTGAAATCGATATGGTAAAATTCAACTCAGTAATTAGGTTTTTTTTTTTTGACTATGTGAAAGCAATTTTTTTTTTTTCATAACAACAAAATTTGTTATTTCGTAATATATATATATATATATATTTTTTTGTTTATATATAAAAGAAAATTGTTTATTATTATTATTATTATTATTTTTTCCTGTTTATTACATTTCATGATTCTAGCATCATACAATGATTATAACATAACAAGAGAGCAGTACAAGCGGCTGGAGAAAGATCTGAAGCTGCACTGTGCTGGGGTTTCACTCTTCTTCTCTTTTTTTTTTAAATGGATTTTCCTTCTTGTCTATAGTTTAGTGGTATTTATTTTCAGGCTTTTGCATTAGACTTTACAGCTATAGTTTCTTAATCTCTTCTTCCTTCAAAAGATCGCAATCAATTATATAATAATCACAAATCTATTTTCATACCCTCTTTGACTACAAAAGCTTGGCTCCATATATTTATAGATTTTTATTGTTATTTGATTTCGCATAAGATTACTTATATTCTTTACGGTGGTTCTGCAATCTTCTAGCAAATTGCACATATTGATTTAATTTAGAAAGGAACAGATTTCCTTTCTGCTTAATTTCTTCTTCTTGCAAAACATCTTAAGCAATTAAAGAATGATCAACCGCTCCTAATTTTAATGTCTCCCTTTTTTTTTTTGCAGGTAACCTATCATTAGTATTAGCAAGGTTTCGTTCTAGTTCTGTCACTAAACTATAGGCTTAGATGTAGTAAATTTTCAAGGTAGATAGGTGTGTGCAGGCCTCTTCAGGTCCGATTTTTTGAGCCAGTGGCTCTGATACCATATGTAAGACCCCAACCTGGGTCCTTTGTTTGTTTTACAACCCTCAATAAAATCTGTCTTCTACTGTTTACGTTTTGTTTTAAATTTATGTTTTCTAATTTCTGTTGTTCCTATTGGCTATAAAAACAGTGTTTACAGTTTCAAAATATATATATATTTTCTAGTTGTTGTTCTAACATCAATTACAGCTTTTTCATTCTCAGCAGCAAACATATAAGCACGTAATTTACCAGTTCTGTTTGTGCGGGGGTAGCGGATATAATAACAACATATAATCATTTTTAATTAACTTAAAACCGAATTTGACAAGGTAGAAATGACCAACATACCTCCTGGAAAATACTTATGGATAGCTAGTAGATTCACCCTCTTGCTGTCCCTGTTTGCTGTTTCTCCTTGCTTTTCCCTACAGCCAAAAGCCTTCCCCAATGTTCTGAAACTCAACCAGCCCAAAACAGTCTTGCCACCCTGCCAACTGGCGAGGTCTTGCCGACCACCCAGCTCCAAAGGTACCCCTTTGGACCCCCGAGCCCAAACCGAGTACAAGCTCCAGCTGTTGTATCCCTTCCGAAAAAACAATCTCCAACAAGAACCCTCCTTTGCAGCTCTGCTCTCCCAATTTCTGCTCTCCAAAACTCCCAATCCAAGATGAAAAAAAGATCCCCTGTCCTTCCTCCCTTCTCCATCTTATCCCCCTATTTGCTGACTCTTCCTCCCCATTACTACCCCTATCTTCACCATAAATTTTTCCACCCCCTTCCATCTACCATGTAAGTCCTCGAGCCCTCAACTTGGACTCTTATTAATAATTTAAATTAATATTAAAAGGTGTTGGTTGGGGTCACTTCTCAACCGTAACTTCCAATTTCATTAAATTTAATCCTTTTATTTCATATAATAATTCTAAACATTTCCTTACTCATATTTCAATATTTGACAATTTAATTAATAAATAATAAATGTTACATATATATTATATAATTTAAATTTGCGGTTGGTTCACCCACCAACCGTAAGTGGTTTTACACCTACATGTTTTAACACATTAATTACGAGTCATAATTCAATGCTTCATTTATTATTAATTAATTTGTTTATTGATTAACTTAAAATACATTTTTAACACTTTGTTTAATAATGGTGTACGAGAACATTTATAGTTTATGCCATGTCCTATATAACCTCGACACAACCCTTACAATTAAGTAATTATAATTTCTATCTTATCCTTATAATTTTAACTAATTAATTAACATTGTTTAGGATGCAATTAATATTAACCTATAAGTTATTACTACCTTAATTAACATTACAATCACATTTAATATCTTTAACCAAGGTCTTAACTGATCAAGTTCATTAATATTCATTTAAGCATTACTAAACAAATTGCACTATTTACACCTGGTTTTAACCGTAACTTGTTTATTAATTAGTAATAATTAATCATTAGTGCACAATAATTAACATTAATCAACATTAATAACTTAATGGATAGTAATTAACATTAATCTACATTGTTAGCATTAATCATCATTATTAACTTTAATCGACATCATTAACATTGATCAAGAGTAGTTAATTACTAAATGACAGTAATTAACATTAAGCGACACTAATTAACATTATTACTCAACAATATTTCATGTAATTCATAATATGTAGGCGAGTTATGTAAGCGTAGCTACTACTTACATTCCTCACGGAAGTACACTAAAAGTAATAATTCATATACATCAATCATAATCAAGGAACTTATTATTTACTGACACATGTTTTAACATAGTTTGCAAGGTACAAGCCATTAACTAACTGAAATCCAAGTTACGACAGTTCATACATCACTGAGTTACGACACATACTCAATCGAGAGTTTTACACACATGTAGTTAGATCTTGTTTTCACCCCTACTTCACGCTACACCTATCTTCCTACATCATCACTAACTTCCACATCCTAACCTGTCCTCTGCTGGACTACCCTGAAATGTCAAGTCATGACCAGTTCTAGCTAGAACCCGTAAGCGAAAGTGTCAACTCCCTCGACCAAGCTTCCCCACCAGGAAACCACCAGTCATCATCACACACCTTGGGGAGAGCGTTGTAGCACAGCCCTCCCATGACTCTGGGTTTCGGGGATAAACGTCGGGTAAAGCCTCCACCCCCCTAATGGGACAAGGGACTATGTCTACTCGACATAACAACAGCGTTGCACTTGTACTCGGTCTGTCATCGTATAACCAATCTAGGCGGTTGAGTTTCCTAAAACCCTACCCCACCCATGTCATAACATACATCATAATAAACAGCATAATAACCACACGAAAGTAATTAATGCATCACTCGCATACCATTTTATCTTTCGAAGTCCATGTCCCCGAGTCCCTCCCACCTCGTAGGATCCAGCTATCACTTAGCCGTTTCAACCTGTAAGTCAGTCCTCGACATACAATATAGAATATCGTGCATAAATCCTCGATATGTACACATATATCTCATCATAACATAACAATAATAAACTCATTCATTCGCCATGCACCTGGCATAACATTCATTATTTCAACATATAACTCTAACGGTATCCACGTACCCATCATTCGGTAATTTCCATATATTTGAGATAATTAACACATGATACATATCTAAACATGACTACCAATCATAATACTATCATCACACACACACATATATATATCGACAAAATAATAGAACCATATGTCCACAGTGTCGTCAAATTGACGAGGTCTCACAATCAAACAAATACAACATATAATAGTAGTTCAGGTAGTAATGTCAAAACGGGGTGTTACATTCCTAGAAATTTTACTATGCCACTCCAACCAGATTTTCCAAGAAACCATTGAAAGAGGACTTTCTGATTTCCATGGGAATTCTTTGACTGCTTGAAATAGAAGCAAGTACGAAATTTTTTGCTTGAAACTTAATTAGGGTATATATAGAGGATTTCAAGGAGATAGAGGATTTCAAGGAGCTCAGAGAGGCTTTCCACACCCATTTTTAGATGACTTCTCCCTGTAAGTTCTTACACTTGAAAATTGAGAGAGATTATAAAGTTTGTCGTGGATTATTAGTTTGTTCAACCTTGCCTTAGTGGGAACATACTGCATTGCTACAGGATAATCTTCATGTTGTAGATGTTTGAACATACTACATTCATAGGAAAACTTGCTAGCGAGCTAAGATAATAGAATTAAAGGAAGCTACTTTGGGTCACCAACCTTAAAAGAAATTTACATTTCAGGTAATTAGTATATACATCAAATAATGACAAAAACTTATTTGCATTGCTTGAGAAAACAATGATTACCATCTTGTATAAGTATCATTTTTTTCTATTATGGTGGTAAGTTGGGAGCATTGAAGCGAATCTTTTGCAAAACTGTCCTATAGAATAAGCAATTTCAGAGATCCTTCTGAACAAAAAGTGAAAATTTAATGACCCAGGTTTGAGCTCATAATTGGTGCTAAAATGGAAGGATCATATTTGATTCCAAATTCCCATATAGTCTAACATAGTAGTCTTTCAAAACTAGCATCTACTTCCAACCATAGTAATAGCAAAAAAAATTCCATTGACCTGCTTTTACTTCTAATCAATTCAAAGTTGCATGTTTTGTGGTTGCATTATCTAAGATCTTGTTTTACTTATCCATTAACAAGATCTGTAATTATCTGAAGTTCAATGAAATAGCTCAATAGAAATATTTAATTTGGTTGATAGAACTCACCATTATCTTTTTCTTAATGCTTACAAGACTTCCGATCAGCAAGAAACTACATCAGAAAGACTATAAAAGGCAACAAAATATTAGTTGGAATATTATATAGTCAATAAAGCTTAGATCTTATAGATTAGCTTTCCTTTTTACTTTTAAAGGAGTGACCTCCACACTTACACTTTGTATCTACACTTATGTACTGTACATCCCCCATTGAACTACTTTGCTCATTTGTTGCACATTAATAAAATTATATCATCTTATCTTATTCTATCTCTTCAACTCTCGGTGGTATGTATTGAACATTTTTTGGCATCATTTTGGTGCAATTTTTTTAACCCCATTTTCAAAACATTTTCTACAAAGAGTTTTTCTATCTGAGCATTCAATTTTTCGTAGGCCATCTTAGTAAGCATTCTCATGACTCTGATTTACTTGGATATCATCCACAACCCCTCGATTGTTTGAGTGTGTGGACATATTTGTTGTTGTCTGAGTTTCAAGCTGGTGGAACTGAAATTGGATTGAAGAAAATAATGTGCATATGTTGATCAAGATAAGTTAAATTTGTCAAATGGTTGGCATGTTCTTTAAATATCAGCTCACTCACTTATGCAAAGATGTTATTAGAAGAGCCCACATTTGGATGGATCATTATCTCACCATATCAAATCAAATCCTTGACTAGTTCACTATCTATGCACATGTACAACTATGTGACCACATTCAGTTAACAATTCCTTGAGATTGGAGCATGGTAATACAGTCTAGAAAATATATGCAACAATGT
Source organism: Larix kaempferi (assembly GCA_027924585.1). Lineage (NCBI taxonomy): Eukaryota > Viridiplantae > Streptophyta > Pinopsida > Pinales > Pinaceae > Larix > Larix kaempferi. Next base: position 13,277,279 of record BSBM01000286.1, on the reverse strand, counting down.
GAATCAGAGGATTTTTTGCTTGCCAATGAGGAAGAACGACAAACAGATTTGAGAAAAAACTGCTGACAGATCTGTCCATGCAATAGTATATCCTGTTTGTACAACTGTAGAGATCTGTGGGGACCTGTCTGTATGGATGTATAGAATTCTATGCAGCAGTACAGAAATGTTGCTTTTGCCCTGTTCTTCAACATGTGGAACCTGCAAGTCAATCTTCTCTCTGTTACCCTGTTTTTCATCTCTCTCGAAATCTTTCTTCACTTTCAGACAAAATTGTCTTCATGAAGAATGAATGTGTCTTTACTCTCTACTTTGACTTGTCTTCATACTTTAACTGAAGACCTAATCTCACGGTGAGATATATGGTTGAAATTAGCCTAAATCACTAATGCATTAAAATGCACTTTATTAGATTCAACAACTAAATAAAATACTTTCATTTTATTACTAAAGTGAATTACAAAATAGATTAAATTGGATGATTCCACTCATGTTTAACACCTAACCTATGCGGAAGTTCCTGTCCAAGCTTCAAAACATCAAGATTCAACAGATATATCCCAACTTGTAGAGGATTGATGCCTGGTTTGACATGGAACACTCTCATTCTAACATATGTTCGCAACATATACTCTCATTCTACTGAATCATACTAGCTGGTTGGAGGTGGATTTCACTTGTTGATAATCTACTCTTGGAGTGCTCTAGAGCTTGTGATGCACTTTATGTTCATGCATGGTTGTTGCTCCCAATTCTTCCATATTTACACAACTCAAACAACAACAAGATAATAATACAATATCTTAGAAGTGGAGGAATGCCCTAAATGCATGAAAAATATTCAGTTTGTTGCCTGATTATTTCTGTGGAATAAATCAACCATTTTTTATGGATTGAAGGAGTCATCTGAGCAGGCAGTTGAAGCCGATTGCAAATAGTGCCTATGGGCCTTTTTCAAAGAAATTCTGGGCAATCCAATCACTAGATTTTCAAACAAATTTTCATTCACAAGTTTACGACCTATTATAGGATCCAAGACCCTAGCAGATTGGGATTTCTAGCACTTAGTCGGCATGTTGTGGAAAGATAGTATGTTCAATTTGGTCGAAATCAGAGCCATAGTAAAGGAGAAAGCCGAAAGGTAATAAATTGAAGCACAAACCTAGTATAAATAGAAGTTATAGGAATAAAACAAACTAAGGAGACTTCTATTTGTTGAAAAAATATTTGCAAAAAGATTAACATAACAAACTGCTAGAACACTGTAATGTGCATATCAAATTAGTGAATGTAGCCTGCTCATGACCTTAAATTCCCAGCAAATTTTGATGGTTTCCTTGGAGCAGTTTATTAAGAATTTTTAGATCTATTTGATGGCATTTGAAGCACTCTTTAAGGAATAGCTTAGCGCCTTGAAGACAACCAGGTTGTACCCATCATTAGGTTTCCATCACATAGTTTGAAAAGTAGAGGATTGGCAGGTGAAAAACTGGTCAGCAAGCAGACAACGTATTACAGCTTGTGATATCAGTGAGCAACAACAAATCGTTCTAGTGTTTTTGAAGATACACACCTGCCGTAAGGTCTAAAACTAAATCTGGTCACCTGAAGCATTTGGACATCAGGTGGTCGCTGCAATTTGAGGTTTATCCTAAGGCATTTGGGTACACAGAACCTTTATCCTGCAACATGCAGGCTCTAGAAATGTATTTGCAGCAGCATGAACAGAAGTCCAAGACTCCAAACATAACTTCAAGCCATTCTTTGATGTGAGCGTCCCACGATGGAGGTTTCTTCAAACTTATCTATGCCATATTGGGTAAATCAAAGCAGTTTGGAGAATAGGGTTTGATAGTGTCCAACATTTCCTTGTCTTATTGAGGAGTGTTATATGCCTTTCAAAATTTGCCTTCACTTCTACTAATGCCCTATGTGGAACCTTTCTTTGCTGAAGTGCATTTTTTAGGAGGTTTTTTGTTTTTTGTTGAAGAGAGATTTACCTTGAAGGGGATTCATATGATTTACCCTTGATGGTTAGGGCATTCCACCACTATGGAGGAATTCTATTATTTGAAGCCTTGAAGGTATTCATATTATATATGGATTATTGAGTTGGCCCTCTCATAGTGACTGTTGTTGGTGTCCACTTGCAAAGGCCATTGATACCATGTTTGGGGAAGCATCCACCTTTCGGAGTTTCCTTTTATGCCACTTTTTGAGCTAGCTGTCTGCCAATTTGGAGTTGTGGCACCCATTATGGAGATTGTTCCATATTTTGAGGATTTAGTTGAGGGATTTATAAATTCAAACCCCTAAACCTTAGGATTTCTACCCCTCTTAGTTCCCCATAAGCCATCATTGGTTTTTATCCTGGTAACACTACCCATCTTCAAAGAAGGGGAAAGAACAATGAAAGAAATTACAAAACCATTATGATCAACCCAATCTTTACAACCCTAATAAATTTCGATTATTTAAAGAAAAATCAACAATGGGTGAAGGCGATAGAAAAATTAACCAAAGAAAAAGCGAGATTCTAACCAAAGCACTCTACCATTGACCATTTCATTACCTTAAACCACATAATAAAATTGATGTGGACACAAAGGATGAGGAATTGTGGTGCTATATTGTACAAAAAAACCATTCAACCAAGTATTTTTAGTGCAAAAATGAACATCAATGAATTGTGTAAGGAATTGGTGGAAACTATCCAATCTAGTTTAGCACGTTGCAAACGTAAAAGTTTGAAGAAAGAAAGAAGAGCCTCCAACAATTTTCTAGAGAACTCTTGGTTTAGCGAGGCATGCAATGAAGCCAAAAACTTGTAAATGAAAACCAACCAATGAGAATCTCATATCCTACAAACAAATAGTAAAGCTTGAAATAAGAACCTTTTTAGAAAATATGCAATAGGAACCACTAGTAATGGCAACAAGAAAAATGGCTAATACATACAAGAAAATAATATCTCAAGGGAACAATGGCTAATACATGCTAGAAAACCTACTAAATATCTGGATAAAAGGAAAGGTTCTTTGGAAATCAGCATAAAAGAATTGATTTCCACAAAGGATGGTGTGCAAGACTGTGCAAGGGAGCATTAAGAGGCTTGCACTAGGCAAATAGGAAGAAATCAATGAACTCCAAGCGAATGCATGAAATGGAGAAAGGAATTTATCAGTTAATAACAACTTTACTAAATCAAATGACCATGGAGGGTTTCTCAAAAGATTAGAAACAAGTATTACCATAACCATCTTTAAGGGAATGGAAAGGAATAATCCAAGAAATTATAAAATGATAATGGTTAGCCTATTCTTTTTCCAAGTTGATCAAGAGGATTTAGCCCAAAGAACTCAACCATTTACCAACACATAACAGAGCAGATGTGGGACAACGAGGATGAGAAACCGTGGTACTAATTTGTACACTTTTGAAGATCCTTTAGTATTTACCCAAATATTGGGAAAGCAATAATGCAAGCTACTCAGAAAGTTGGTGAAGGAAAGATGAACAGTTATTTCCCTTTGATCATTTGCAAAACTGGTAGTGAGACTCAAACTAACATGAATGCTAATGAGGTCAGTCAAAAGAGAAAGCAAGACTAGAAATTAGGGGTTGAGTTTTCATACTAGTTGTTTTTGGCTTTGGGAGAAATGATGTTGTTCAATTTTTTTATACAAAAATATTAGAAGTCTTTCTTATCAGTTTCTTGTTGCTGACAATGGTTATATTGTTGTGAACAAGATATTTTGTAAAATATCACCAAAGTTTTCTACCATTTTTTAAATTATTGAAATGTTTTATATGGATGAAGTGTTGAAATTTTTTGTTAAGTCAAACATGTCACCATTAATTAAATGTAGATACATGCATTTGATATTGCCATACCAGACTGTAATGTTGGCTCTCCATCTTTGTAGTTCGATATCTAGGTTTTGGTATTACTTTTCTTTCTGCATTTCATCTTATAGGAGCCTCCTTAGTGGTCCCATTTTGTATTAACATCTTAGTACCTAACAGTCCCATTGACTTACTTTTGTGGTCATTTGTTGGACATTGATAAAACTTATCTAGTTATGAATTGTCTTGCAGTGTAGGTCTAGAAGCATATAGAATTATTTTTTGTCACTTTTTTGTCTAAAATGGATATAAGTATTGCCAGGGTTGTTCCTTGGATATGGAGTCTAGGTAGAAAATGAAATAGATGAAGAAGATGTGATAAATCAACGAAATAGAAAATATTACCAGTCATAAACAGATCTAATATATATGTAACATCCACATGAAATGTTTGAGAGAGACACAACAACACATCCATAAACTTCTTGCAGCCACATAAGATATTAAAAAAGGGTAATGTGAATTTGTTGCTTGTTTGTTTCAGAAGTTCCATAGGGATAAGAGTTTCTAGTTCTAAAACCTGAACATTATCCATTCAAGAGATCTGTTATAGCTGCTAGTTCTAAAACCTGAACATTATCCATTCAAGAGATTTGTTACAGCTACTAGTTCTAAAACCTGAACATTAAATCCATTCAAGAGATGTATTACAGCTAGAAAAACTAAAAGGTAGTGTCTGTATTGAACTTCATTAATTTCTATTTGTAGTTTGTACTCTAAATTTGTAACATTGCCGCCATAATTGGTAAAGCAAACTTAGATTACTAACAAACTAAAAAATATACCATGGATAGATGCTATGCAAAACATAACTTGAGCAACTTCATCTATCACCACTACATCAAACAGGGCATCACCAACTGACTTGACATTTTTATTTTGAGAAACCAATTCAATGCAAGCAGAGTAGATATCACCTCCACAACCACTCAATGTAGTCACAAATATCTCTGCTTCTCTTATTATATCCCTTCGTAAATCCTTCTTTAGAGCCCTGTTATCCTCAAAAGATTTATTCTCTTTAGCTTCAGCAATAGCAAGTTCTATAAAAATTGCTCTATTCTTGTTGTACAAAAATTTCAATCATGCATCATCTTCACTGGAAATTTTGTTGGTCCCTTCATCTTGACGATTAGAACATTAGGCTTCATGAAACTGAATGCTCTCCACCAGCTTCTCAAGATCATATATTATCTTTGTAGTCACATTATGTGCACTCTCATCCCTACAATCAACTTCATTCTATTTTTTCACCCCCAAATGATGTTCAACTAATGTATCAATGAAGACGGGAAACAAATCGGGATGAATTGTTTTTTCATTTCCTACTCCAACTATGCAAGGCTTATATTTTTGACTAGGGATGCCATGGAGACCATGTTTGCATATCCTTGAGACCAACTCATCAACTGCTGCAATAGACTGAGCACAAACAAGCACCCTTGATGTTTTTGCTCCAAAAGGCTTATATGCAGACTTGTTATTCTATTTCATCAATTCCCTAGCATGATCAACATCTTTCCATTGTGTTGGTGTTGTAGCAGAATCATTCATTTTCAATTTCCCTCTAGATTCTAGACAGACTTGAAGTAGCTACATGTTGTGTATAGATATTGTCCCTTGTAATTCCACCACTAGATTTGTTTGATATTTTACTCATGGCAAGCAATACACTCACAATGGCGAGAATAGTTCTTGTTTTCCCAATTCTTACACATTGATTCACTTACTCAGAAACAACCTCATCAAGTCATTGACTGTCTTTTGCAATTGAAAAAGCATTCAAAAAATAAAATGTCAAAAAGTATTAAAATCAATTTGGGGGGGGCTGAATAATGGATAGTCCACTATTATTTTGTGAATCATTTTTTTTAAGAACAACAATAATTGCTTTGACTTGACTCTCATTGAAGGATTCCTTCAGGTGCTCCTTCAATGGATTTGGAAACAAGTTCATATCTTCACCTTGGGTGTGAGTACAAACATCTGCAAATTTTGTTGTAGCTATATGTGGATTGAGGATGGTGGGAAATAAAAGAATATCGTGCCTAGAATTCTCTAAGCTGAGGTTTAATGCTCGTAAAACTGGTCACACACCATTTACTATGTACAGTGAGATGTCTTCTAGCCTTGGCCAGATGTAGAATACCATATTGGAGGTATAACCTTAATAACATAATAGTTGACCTGCTTTTAACATCTCTCTCCCTGAATTCCACCTGCAAACCAATATACATTTAGAATTGTAGAGAAAATATGCATAGTGACACAAAGTTCAGCACAACAATACAAAGCTCAGTTCTACACTACCGTTCAAATCATATGAGAATTTTGAGAAACTAGTTGGAAAGGTTCCCATGAAAGAAAGAGCAAGTAATTTTTAGAGCAACGCCTGCCTGTAGCATCTTCTCCAGTATCTGGCATAAATCGCCCAAGGTGGAACTCATCAAATTTCTCTAAAGACAGCAAGCGCAGACTGTCAAAGCACATGTCTTCTGGTGAAGATATCTCTTCAAATGAATGTCTCAATTGTGCTTTGAATTCCTCCAAAACCAAAGGCCGGAAAATATCCATGTAATGGTCACGTGAGAGAAAAGAACTATGAACTTGCATCAAGATACTTGCTTGCAAATTCTCAGTTTCACTTCTAGAAATACTAATTCCAACAATAGAGAAATAGTTTAGTTCTAGAATTCATTTGTACCAATCATCTAGTCTAGTAGGTTTATACTCTCTCATCCCACTTTGCAACCTATCAAATCTGCCTTTATTGTTCTCCAATGGGATCTGAAGGTGGATCAATTGACGCTTTGTAGGATCTGGAGGCTTTGGTAATAATGTTTGCACATTTCTTGCACCATCAAATACAGCTTCAAGTGGATCATCCTTACTAGAGAACGCCATCTCCTTTAAGAGAAAATCATCACTAGAACTGCAAATAGTTGATGGCTTATGCACCCTGGATATTCTAATTATATTTTCAGCATCATATTTTTTGCCCCCAATGCCACGAGACTCTAAACCAGTTCCATCATTTGTTGCATCCCCAGTTTTGTTTAAAATCTAGCTTATGTTAAATTCTTCGAAGCTTTCTTGTATTTTCTAGATAGAAGCATGTTTTTCATCACCAACAGTAGGTAAATACAATGAATTATACTCTGATACTATGGGCTGTAGAGTGCTGAAAGGAACATTAGAAATCAGGTCATGAGGTTGTGGGACTATACTGCCTCTGTTGTCAGACTATTCAAGTAAATGGAGGCTCTTTTATACCATAGTTACTAGACCCCATGGTAGTATCTATAGCAGAGCTCTTGCTAGATCTTGTAACCAAAGAAAAATCCTATGTGCTATTACTATAACACTTATGATTTGAGAGAGAATTATGATATTTTTCATCAGTTTGTATTGTATTTTCAGTTTCACAAGATAGTGGCTTCTGAAATCCACCTTTTGCACGTGAATGTGATTGTGAAGGAGCACAACTCTCTCTCTGTCTGTTTCTACCTCGTCATTAGAAATAATAATAATCTTGTGTGATAATAAAACTTAGTGATACCATCCTTGTCTCAAGAATCCCCATAAACAGTGTCTTAGGGCTTATGAAAATGATTTCCTTCTCCACAAACTAATGCTTGATTTCCTTCCCCACTGGAGGAGTTCCTATGTTTGAACAACTGAAGGGACTATTAATACCTACAATGGGAATGGACTGCATTTCATCATTAACTGGATACTGTATAGAAGTCATGTTTGTCATTTCATCAAGAGCAGACCATTGTAATCCTCCATTCTCTATAAGTGTCTCTACAAGACTCTCAATGGGCATTTCAATATTATCATAAAGGTGTTGCTGATCTGTATTTGAGTCCTCACCATTTCCATGCCAGCCCAGATATATTTCATCATCTTGACAAAGATCATCTTCTCCAAGTTGAAAGCCATGCTACTAGAAAGATCCAGGGGCAGATGGACTACGATCTAGATTTGGAAAGAAGACATTAGATTTTTGTATATGCGAAGCCAAATTTCCTTGGATTCCCTTACATGTTTCCATAGTTGTGTCCATGCTAGTGTGCCAACATATGGAAGGCTACGTGGATGAATGAGTGGTTCAAGGGCTAAAAGTGCACGGGCACAGAATTCAGCAAGTTCGGTTCCAGATTCTTGCCTCCCTACATGTCAGTCACACAGAAGTGCCAAATTTTAGTAAAAATTAGTATTAACGTGAAAAATTGAAAGGGAAAAATTTATAATTTAGTATATTTTACTATATCCCATTAAAATCAAGAGAATACTTCAATTTCGTCTTGATTCAAAGACTTACCCAATCAACATGCATTCTACAATCATGTGTGCAAGTATATGTCATACATATATATATATAGAGAGAGAGACCTTTACGGAATAGTGCAAGTCCTTGAGATAGGTAAGGGGGTCGGTGACAACATGGCGAAAGTAATGATGCCAAAAGAGCTTTATATGCTGCCAACTGAAAATTTGTTGTAGTGAAAGATGTTGCATCTTCAAAATAAGAGACATTTTCCTCGTCACAAAACCGTAGATGGAGGAATTAGTTGAAGCATTCATTGCCACAGTAATAAGAACCAAATCCACCTCTTCTATCCAACGATCAGAATGCAAAGATCCACCATGCAAACATAATCAAAATATAAACAGAGTTTTGGGAAACAGAAATTTCAACTATCTGCAAGGAAATACAACAAAATTAATTTAATCCAAAAAATAGTAAATACACATGAACTGAAAGGAAATATATTGTATAAAAGCAGCTTTGCAAAATTAACCATACAAATTTTTGCTCATAATTTATGATGCATTCTTTAAAATATTTCAGTTTAAAGTTTGGTGTACACTGTCTGGTGATTAATTTCAAATTTCTCAGTGATTTTCCTATAATATATGAAGAATGTCTACAATCAAGTTGGAGTCAATTTTCTTTGTCATTCCCTCCCAAAATCCTGTGTTGCAGTGTCCTTGTAGAGATTGTCATTTATTTGTAGCAGCAGACACCTAAATTTTGCAAAGTAGTAATCTCCTACATTTATTCAAAGGCAAATTAGAGTTTGTCTTCTACCGTGCATTCAAAAAGTCTAAAAGATCCAGTTTCATTGTTAGGAGATCAGCCAGTGCAAGTAGAAAAATAAAATAAAATATGGCATTTAGACCCTTTTGCAGACCACCTTAATAGATTGTATAATTGTTTTGGATATTATATTGCCTTATTATGGTAGATTTTTGTTCTTATCAATGTGTTTTGAAAAATAAATTGGATTTTAAGCATGGTTGTCTTTGGATATTATTGTCTTTTCTTGGAAATACAAATGATGCAATCTAGATGTTCATATTGCTCCTCTCCCCAATTCTGAAAGGGTGCTAGCTCAATGGAAGAGCGCCTGCCTTATAAGCAGGAGGTTGGTGGTTCGATTCCTCCGTGCCCTATTGATATTGCAATATTGATATTTTTAATAAAATATATTTTATTATGATTTATTATGGCTATAGAGGGGGTTTCAAACCACCTTTATGTTTCTACAAGGTGGGTTCTAAACCACCTTCATATGTCACTACGAGGGGGGTTCAAAATTGCCCTTGTATGTTACAATGAGGGGGGTTGGCAACCACCCTTGTAGGTACCTACGATGGGGGTTTCTAACTGCCCTCGTAGGTACCTACAAGGGGAGTTTGTAAGCACCCCCAAAGGTTTGTAATAAGGACATTTAGGGGGGGTTCTGAACCTTACCCATAGGTGTCTATGAGGGGGGTTTTGAACTGCCCCTGTAGGGGTCACAAACCGCCCCTATAGGGGTTTCAAACTGTCTCTATTGGCCTCTGCGAGGGGGGTTCAAAACTGACCCTATATGCTTCTACGACAGGGGTTTCTAAACTACCCCTATGGGCCTCTACAAGGGGGCTTACAAACCGCCCCTATAGGACTATACGAGGGGGGTTCACAACTGCCCCTATAGGCATCTACGAGGGGGGTTTGAAATCGCCCCTATAGTCCTCTACGAGGGGGGTTCCAAAATGCCCCTGTAGGTTTGTATGAGGGGGCTGATGAGGGGGGTTCACAACCGCCCTCGTAGGTCTCTATGAAGAGGGTTCAAAACTGCCCTCGTAGGTCTCTATGAAGGGGTCTATGAGGGGGGTTTCAAACTACCTCCGTAGACCTCTACGACGGGGGTCACAAACCGCCCCCAAAAGTCACTTTTGGGGGCGGTTCCAATCTCGTAAAAAACTGCCCTTAAAGGGAAAAACTTTTAACATCGGTTCCTTTAGGGGCGGTTTTGCCAAAACTGCCCCCAAAGCCAAAACCCCCCCCGTAGGTCACTTTTGGGGGCAGAAGACAACCCCCCTAAAGGCCAAAAATGTATTAGTGTGTTCTAGGTACAGTGGGTTTTCTCTTTTGAACCGTTGCATTCTTGAAAGCGAGGATAACAAATTTGGTAGGATGGTCGTGGAGATGCAGAGCTTCAAGTACATAACCTATCAATTAGATAGTGCTAGGGAAAGTAAAAATATTGCATTAGTGAAGTGATAGGTACAAATGAATATTGCATATTTTTCATATAACACGTTCAATTTATGACATATACATTTTTCCGAAGGCCACATTGTAATATTTCCCTTGTTTTCATGGTAACGGGAATGGGTATGTGACTTCTTGATGGATTTCTACAAGAAAACTGAGTAGTATGTTCAACATGTGCATGCAGGGCGATTGCAAGATGAGAAGTACAGAAAATGCAGGGACACATTTCCTGTTGGAACCATAGTGTAAAGGCAAGAGAGAAGCAATGACATGAGGATCATACTAAAGGAGAAAAACGTTTACATAAGTGATGATAGAACCCATGATATGCATTATGTGCAACATTGTTTTTGAATTTTCTATGATCAGTTGAAGGAGAGAGATATACCAATGGATCAACATTGGATATGGTTGGATGGTTGTGTGGGCCAGTTCGAAAATTCCTGAGTATTCCAATGGATGATTATTTTGCATAAGACATATAATGTGCCGCATATCTAGAACTATTTTGAGACCGGGAACGGCAAAGGCAAACATAATGGGGCCAGTTCATGCATCAAGACCACACTACAAAGGGAAGAGATGCGGTTTAACATAAACCATCATATCTGAGATGCATAATCCATAGTTCAATGGTGCTCTACAACAATGTCAGACCGAGCAAGAGATCAACAACCATCATCAGTGACAAGACGTGTGGTAAGAATTTTTTGGCAAGTGGTTGACATAGATTGATCGCGTTCCTATAGTTGCAGCGCAGTACAAGGAACACTTGGATTTCTTTCAATTCAAAGCTCATGTTAGTCCCAGAGACATTCTAAGGCTGTCTTTAGAATTGTTCCTGGGCATCGATAATATCTTATGAATTATTTCCTGAATCAAAACACAACTAACAGAAAATAATGTGGAATTCCAATCTTGAGATATATGGGAAGTATTTCAATGTGCCAGAAATCAAACTTTGAGTATCAAGTGGAAACTGAAATGTAATAAGATAAAGGTACTGTAGAGTAAATCATTATCCTATGTTTAAAGAATGATGTATTGATCCTAGGAGAGGAATTCAACAATATTAACAAAATGAACACAGAACCCCCACTGAGTATTACAAGGATATAACCTCCAAACCAATTAGCATGAATACTTCAATTACTAACCATCTTAGAAGAAATAAATTTAAGAAACTGCACTCATATTAAACCCGAAATAGATCTATGAATCATACACACATGGAAGAGATGAATAACATGAGAAGATACTAACTATACACATTCAAATTTTGAATCCATAAAAGCTTCAAGATATGGCAATGACATTCTTCTTTATGTATTGATCAACTATCAAATATAAGAAGTACTACTTCTTACAAAAGAGAGCCGACCCTTTTCCAAGTGACTATGATACTATATATATAGCCACCCCGATATGTACAAAATTGATATTTTACAAAGAAAACTTTTCCAGCCCAATGGCTTATGAAATTCGGACGTATACAAAAATTATATACTAGAAAAGAAAAATTGTTACACCCCAACGGCTTACAAAGTTTTGTTCATAACTCTCAGCAAAATCCATTACAAAAGGAAACAACATTAAAGACTATGGTTGATTAGTAGTTTGTTGGGTTTGGGACCCACTTGCTTTTTGTAGATGGATGCCATGCTGACTAGAGAATGTTTTAGTTGCGGGTTGCTGGGTTGAAGCTGTGTCCTTTGCCTGATCCCTGGTAAACTACTCTGACTGCTTGACTGAGATAAACCTGGAGATGGCCTTCCTATTCTTACCTATAGGGAACCTATAGTATTTAAGCTTTCTCATGGCTGAATCTAGCTCAGTGCAGCGTTCAAAGGAGGCTTTAGGTAAACCATTGAAAATGACTTGAAGGCGATTTAGTATCTCAAAATTAGACTATAGCTTGTCCACCACCTCCTTCCCACTTAGCTCCTGCAGGGTATTTGTCAACCGGATCTCAGTGTTTTGCGCTTCTTCCATTTGGGCGAGGTAATCCTTTTCTGGGTAAAGATCTCCATTTCCATCCCAGAAGGATGGGAGACCAAGGGCAAACACTGCTATGAATTGTTCCTTAAAAGAGTGCATGTCCTGTTTTAACTAAGAAGCCATATCTGCCACGTTCTGAGAAAATGATACTTTAGTAATTAACCCATTTGCATCCATTACTATATTGGTATGCTCCCAAATGGCATAAATGTGAAGCTCCTCGAATATTTTCTCGTTCAGTAAATCAATTACTTCTTCGGAGATCTCGTCCTTCTTGCCTATGTTGCTTTCCACGGATAGTGCATCCTGCGTGGCAATCCTCCAAATATCATATTCTTCTTGAACAATGCTGAATTTAACCCATCACGACCGTATCAAAAATGGTATATGATCCCATCTCGTAACCTCAGTACCCTTTATCACAGGCTTACCCGTGAGATTCTTGGTTAACTCCTGAATCTCGACACGGAGCTCATCGCCAGACTATTGTATCTCTGAAATAAGTTGATCTCTTTTAACCAACTTTTCGTTCATATCAAAAACTTCATCACATTTAGCCTTTAACTGGTATTGAACCTAATTTAGCTTGGAATCCTTGATGCTCATTTCAGTTATTGCTTGAACCGATTTATCAGAAGTATCCGAAACTGGGGAGGCTTGGAGGGATGCTGCTTTATGCTGAAGAATCTCCTAATTCTTTCGTCTTGCGACCTCTAGATCACCTTCTAAGGAGATGATATTTTCTCTGAGTGCTTGGCTGTCAGCTACTTCCTTTTCCAGCTCAAACTATATCGCAAGAACCTCTGCAGTCTGCGAGTTCCTAGTAGCAGGGATGTTGAGCTGCTTTCTCGAGCTCAAGATTTCTTTATATTTCTCTTTTAATACAGCCTCCAGTGGAGCCTTGTCATTGGAATTTTATACTGCTTTAACAACCTACTAGTCCAATTCTATTATTTTCAGCTTCTTGGATTTGTTTGAAGACTTCTCGTTCTTCATATGCTTCTCTAGCTTGTGCACTGTGGCCAGTAACCTATCAGTGCTCATGGTATACTTATGTAAATCCCTATAGACTGCCTCTCCTGTCTGTCGATACAATTCCATGGTGTCCTTAGACGGGATCTCATCCAGTTTTATTGTTATCTAGGTGGCTTTGAAATTTGAGGATCTCTCCTCCCCCCTGGTACAATCTGTTCTAGGACAACTATATTTAAAGATCCCTCTTTAAGATCAAGTGCAGAAAGCATTCTGGATTTTCTTCCTGTATCTAGCTCCAGCTTCGAAAATAGATATTTTTCCAAATTGGTGCTATCCTCCTTGATTTGTGCATATAATCCAAACATACTGGCTTTCATAGGTGAAGTGGTGACCAACGCCCCCTCCATAGACTGATCTTTATGCTCTTGTGTCCATGTAGTAGATGGGAAGTTTTCTAGGATGACAGGTGTCACCGAACTATATGTTGAAATACCCTTAGAGGTCGCATTGGAAGTACCCTCTAGCTTCAACTTCTTTGTCCCCGATCCTCTACTTCTTGATTCTTCATCTTTAGTTGAGGACGTAGGTTCTAACCTTTCCATCTTCCCGAATGTATCCATTTTGAGGGGTGTCAGAAAAACTTCTGCTGTCGTGGTCTTACCAGGTTTCAGGGCAGCTTGGCATTCCTCCCAACTATTCAATTTGGCCATCTTATCCAATAAAGGGTGCGAGATGTGGTGGTAAACGGCAGAATGGGCTGCGTGCCTCTTCTGACAAATGATACCTCTGGGATCATAGTTTAACTTCATGCTTTCAGGGAAATTGTACGTAGTCAGCAACTCCTCGACCTCCTTTTTAGTGGCTCATCTTTTTACTTTAAACGGTCCTTCTTCATTCGGGACTTTAAAAGTCCTGGCACTATTCCCCTTCATGAAATGTCCATCGTCACAGCTAAATATTTGACACATGTATTCTTCTGCAAATAGTTGAGGGGTCATAAATGCGAGTAACTTGTAAGGAGCTACTTCTGCCTCGTATAGTTGAACCTCTGAATGCTTTTCAAAACAAAACCATTAAGCCACCAGCTCATTAGGATTCAGCTGGAGGAGTTGCTTGCTTTCTAGAAAGACTCTTGGTGGTGAAGCGTCAAAGACTAGAGTATAGACACTAGCAATCACTGTATCCATGAACAGGGAAAAATCCTCTTGCATGGAAACAGTCATTACCACCCTATCAAGATATTCCTTGCTGAAATAGGTCTTATTGTTGGAGATAATCAGGTACAAAAGTAAAGAGCAGAATCGAAACAAATTTTTCGATGGAACATTTCTCAGCTGGAGATGAATTGATTGAGCTAGAAAGATTGTCCAATATAGCTTGACAGGGGTCTCCTGCTCTGAAATATTTATCATGAATAGCAGGCCATACACCACATCATCTATTACTAAATAATTGTCGTATAGAAGGAGAACACAAATCATTGATAGTATTGGCTTAGCAGAGTCTACAAAGACTTCTAATCTACACAGGGATCTATTGTCCGACAAGCTCGCACCAAGTGGTAGTAATAACCGGATGAAGGAATCCTTCCATTATGTGGGGATATCTCGCATTTTTCTCACTAAGACCTCCTCATAAAATGGAAAACCCGAGGAGTCTTCATGGGTGCTGGTTAGGTCCATGATGTGCTCCCTGCTTATAGGACAGACCACTTTTCCTAGCTAGGAAACAATGGCCCTCCTCTCAGGTACATAGCAGTATGCACACCACTGTATCACTTCGAGAAAAGGCCTGGTGAATGGAAGAATCATTTGAGATAGTCTGGAAGTTGCTGCATTAAAAAGATCATCTCATCTCTTTGCTTGTTCTCTGGCATTAAGGGCCAGCTGATGAAGGTTGGGGAAGGAGGAGACGGGGTCATGGACATTGAAGAACTCATCACCAAGGTGGTCATCTAGATTGTTGTTCGAGGGCATGGAAGCAACCTCAGGCGTGAGCTCATAGGCCATGCTTAATACAGGGGAATGGGAAGGATGCAGACTCTAAGATGCTTCAAGATATTCGGAGCAGGATAACGACTAGAGAGCATCGGAGCTAGAGGAAGAGTGTGTAAATGGATCCCCTAGGTGAATTTTTATAGGGACAAATTTCAAAAAGGTGGAAATGAATAAGGGAAATACGTGGAAGGCTGGGATTAGCTTAGGGATTAAGTGGTAGATGGCCTCTTAAATGTTGTTGCACATTAAGCTTGTAAATGACAGCATTGATGATAATTTAAGTACGGTTTAAGTTAATACGAGGGGACAGGAATGCGATGCCTTGGGAAACGATAAGCTGTAAAACCACAAGTGGTTTTAGGGTCCAGCTAAAGTGGTTCGAGGAAACCGCTTTCTAGGACTTGACTCCATGAGAAACCGCCACATGGAGCTAGTGGTTTTTATTCAAGGATGACCTCAGAGAGTTAAAAGCACGAGTAGTTTGGGTGTTCTGAAATGATGACCGCTGTTGATCCTGCATGTTGATTTCCTCGAGATGGGCATACTTGTTGGTACACCTTGCATGTGTGGATCCCACGTCCATCATCGGTTGTTTATTTAGAAGCTCTTACTTACGAACATCACTATATTTTCCCTTTAGTGGTTTCAAGGCATCAAAAGGATGGTCTGGGAAAACCATCTTTTTCCCTCAGAATGACTTAGGAACTGACACCTATCGTCAATGGTTTCATGTCAGAGGTGCTTCAAAGGAGTTATACCTAGTGATCTTTCCATGTTTGACTCAATCTCATCCGTTGATGTTCTCCCTCCATCCATTTTGGTACACGTGCCACCTCGTACAATCCTTATAAGGGAAGGTCCGTCCATCACATAGTATTTTATGTTCGGTAGTGACACTAACCTCCTGCGGTGTAACTGGGTTTCCTGCGATCGCTCCTGCTGATAATAATAGTGCTAACATTGGCTTCAACGGGGACAACTCTTTTCTTCCAAAAGGGATGAGAACTGTATATTAGTGCCTTTTAAGTCCCCTTTTAACCTCCTTCCGACAGGGAACTGCAACTATTGAGGAGAAATGATATCAAAAGAATTCTACTATCGTGGCAGCGAAAGGAGACATTATCTTATAGCTATGGTACAGAGGTATTCCTGCTCACAATGGATGAAGACCTCTCAAACAATTCTTGAATCACCCCTAAAGATATTTCGACGGGTCGTAGAATTTTCTATGATTGGATTTCTTCTCCACAAATTATTTTTGAAAACAACTTTTTACAAATCTTGTCTCAGCTGCTAATTTAAACTTGTTATGGTGCAAGCTACTAGGACCCCTGACTCTTTTGTGATGATCAGGAAGATGATAACCAATCGGACTTCCTGGGGTAGGAATGCAAGATTTCCCTTTTGCTTTTAGTTTTAGCTGTGATTTTTTGGGGAGAATAAGACCAGTAGGCTGTTTTCCATGCTTCACTATCAATTCAAATTTCCTTGGAATTGTCGATTCAGTGACCATTGAAGTTTTAAGAATCTAGGGAATTGGGAGGGGAGCTTTACATCTGTTGACACTGTTTTCTTTGGTTGAGCTCATCTTATTTGGCATATTGATCTCATCTTTTGTAAATAAGATAGGCACCTCCCCCTCTCCAAATTTTACCTCAACTATGGTCTTTTCAAACCATGTCTTCCCCGCTTTATCCCAACTGTCTTGGTTGGTGCAATTGAGCTCATGTAATAACGCCACTTCCTCTGTACACACATTTTGTACAGATAACATGTAACAGCTCACCTCTTCAATATCTGAACTTGGAAGATAATTTACTGGGTTGTCACGCATGCTTACTCTATAATCCAGCATGGTTTCTCGATATAAATTTCTCGATTCTTCCCCAATAGGTATCATAGCATACCGCATATCCATCCACAAGGTTCCTCCCAATTTCCTTGTCCAGTTTCATGATAACAGCATGCCATAGTTTGCAGGAACATCTACCACTACTACATCCATCTTCATACTTATGTCCGGCATTTGAGCAAGAGTGACTGTCAAGCCCGTTATCATACATGTACATTTTACTTTCCTTCAATCAAAACTATAGAGGTCGTGATACGACCTTGTAACTTCAAGTCCCAACTGCTCCATGATTACTTTGGGCATCAAATTGTGAGATGCTCCAAAGTCCAGCATACACTTGTGAAGTAAATTTTCGTCTAATTTTAGGGTAACGTAAAAGGGAGCAGTGGGTCCTTCCAGGTTATCAACATGGGGGCTATATTGAAAAACTGAAGATTGATTATTCGGTTTTACCGAATCCATCTTCTCACTACTTCTAACCTTGAGCAACAGAACTTTAATAATTTTTTGATACGCTAGATTCTTTATCAATTCGGTCAAGGGGATATCTATTTTTATTTTACTTAATTCATGCTCTAGATCAAAAGGGGTATAGAATTCTTGACAAACTTTAGCTCAAGCTGACCTTTGAAGCAAGGTCTTGGGAGGATTTTCATTTAGCATGTATACCGACTCGGGTCTTGGTTCTAGTGGCTCATCACACAAAAAGATATGACCCAATATTTAATCCCTTCTTTCAGAGCTCAACATATCTGAAACTTTCTGCTTGTGCGTGAGTGAAGACTCCTACTCTTCTCTAGTGAGGTATATAGGGGAAGAATCATTTCCTATCCAATTCAAGTGCTCACTGAACTCTTTAGATACTATTTCCGCCGGAATTGTGACCAGGTTATTGTCGCTCCTGAGGATGGGTTGCTTTAATGGTTTTTCATCGTCCCTTCTCTCTCTGTATGCCATTTGAGGGTCGTGAGGCCGTTCAAAATATGTAAGAGGTTGGACCAATGACTGTGTGCTAGGACTTCCCCTTCTTAATTCCATCTTGGTAATTTTATTTGACAGATTCTTGATAATGTGGTTCATCTCATCAATCTTTGCATCCTGAGGGTCTTTCATTTTTGAAGAAACGCCTTCCTCTTTGGCCTTGCCTTTGTCTTTTGGTTTAGAATCACTGATCATTTTAATCTTGCCTCCTGCTCTCATATTTCTTTCAACATCCATGGCATCGTCCTTCATATCGCTGAGTGAGATTGATCTTCTTTCTCTTAATGTTATGGAAAAATATGATGGGAAAGCAGCTGCATAAGTGACTCGAGCTGCGGCTTCGGTGGGACAAATGTCCTCAGGAATTTTGAAATACAATTTGTTAAATCTTGCTGTGAAGTCAACCATGTTTTCAGAGATCCTATTCTTTAGGGCGAAGAATTCTGTTAGATAGTAGAGATTGCCCCATTTAACTCCCCACTTCTTGAAAAAGGTGGTTTCTAATATTTCCATTGTGCGGATGGAGGCATTAGGTAATGATCTGAAATATTTTCTGGCTTCCCCTTCTAGTGACTAAGCAAAAAATTGCATAAATACATCATCGTGCTCAATCAATATATTGTCCGTGAAGTCTTCGAATCATTCCACACGGTCTTCGGTAGATGTCCCTTTCCGCCATCATACTTTGGAAGCGATTTCAGACAACGGGAAGGCATATCATTAAGGGGAGTAGGTAGTTGTAGAGGTCCATGTCGGATCTCCACCCAAGTTTGTGTTCTGGGTGGTGGTGGTGGCCCTCTGCTTCCTCCTCATGACATGAGATGGTTAGTGTTTAAAATATCCTCCTGTGAGGAAATGAGAGACTTAGGAATATTGGTATGAGATGCAAACTCCTCGATTACAGCAGGGTTCTTTCGGAAACTAAGAAAATCACAAGGACTGTGAGGATCTGGGTGAGAAGGTTCGTTTGCTGGGGTTCCGATAATGAATTCAGACTAAGGGAATTGAGGGCCAAACAAAGGGGAGGAGAAAATTCACTGATAGTTTAGTGAAGTAGACTAGTATCTCCCACGTCTATGTCTCCAAGGAACTGAATATTTAAGGGCCACAAATTATTCCTGGCTTGGGTTTTGGTGAGTGTGTCTTCGTCCACATCCCAAGTTTGCTGTTGTGTACTTTCTAAGTGGATTATAGCATGCAACCCATGTTCATCCGCTACGAAACTAGGAGCGTATGATTGTGTTGTTGTTCCCAGGGAAGATTTATCTTCTTGATTGCATTTGCCGGCAATGACACCAAAAAAGATGTTAGTCCTAGAGACGTTCTAAGGTTATCTTTAGAAATGTGCCTTGGCATCAATAATATCTTCTGAATTATTTACTGAATTAAAACACAACTGACACAAAATAATGTGGAATTCCAATCTTGAAATATATCGGTAGAATTTCAATGTGCCAGAAATCAAACTTTGAGTATCAAATGGAAAATGAAATGGCATAAGATAAAGGTACTACAGAGTAAATATTTATCCTATGTTTAAAGAATGACGTATTGAACCTGGGAGAGGAATTCAACAGTATTAACAAAATGAACACAGAACCACCACTGAGTATTATGAGGATATCACCTCCAGACCAATTAGCATGAATACTTCAATTACTAACCATCTTAGAAGAAATAAATTTAAGCAACTGCACTCATATTAAACCCATAACAGCTCTATGAATCATACATACATTGAAGAGATGAATAACATGAGAAGATACTAACTATACACATTCAAACTTCGAATCCATAAAAGCTTCAAGATATGGCAATGATATTCTTCTTTCTGTATTGATCAAACTGTCAAATATTAGAAGTAATACTTCTTAGAAAAGAGAGCCGACCCTTTTCCAAGTGACTATGCTACTATATATATAGCTACCCAGATATGTACAAAATTGATCTTTTACAAAAGAAAAACTGTTACAACCAAATGTCTTACAAAGTTCTATTCATGACTCTCAGCAAACTCCATTACAAAAGGAAACAACCTTAAAGAATAAGGTTGATTAGTAGTTTGTTGGGTTTGGGACCCACTCGCTTGCTATAGAGGGATGCCATGCTGACTGGAGGATGTTTCAATTGCAGGTTGCTGGGTCAAAGTTGTTGCCTTTGCCTCATGCCTAGTAAACTGCTCTAACTGGTTGACTGAAATAAAACTGGAGATGGCCTTCCAATTATTACCTATAGGGAGACTATAGTATTTAAGCTCTCTCAAGGCTGAATCCTGCTCAGTGCAACATTGAAAGGAGGCTTTAGGTAAACCTTTGAAAATGACTTGAAGGCAATTCAGTATCTCAAAATTAGACTGTAGCTTGTCCACCACCTCCTTTCCACTTAGCTCCTGTAGGGTATCTACCAAACGGATCTCGGTGTTTAGTGCTTCTACCATTTGGGCAAGGTAATCATTTTCCAGGTAAATATCTCCATTTTTGTCCTAGAAACATGGGAGACCAAGGGCAAAAACTGTTTTGAATTGTTCCTTAAAAGAGTGCACGTCCTATTTTAATTGAGCAGCCATATCTGCCACGTTCCAAGCCAACGATACTTGAGTAATTACCCTGTTTGCGGCCATTACTATACTGGTATGATCCCAGATGGTATAAGTGTGAATCTTCTTGAATGTCTTCTCATTCAGGAAATCAACTAATTCTCGAGCGATCTCGTCCTTCTTTCCTATGTTGCTTTCCACAGCCCGTGCATTATGTGCGGTAATCCTCAAAATCTCGGATTCTTCCTGAACAATGTTGAAGTGAACCCATTTTGGCCATATCAAAAATGCTATATGATCACATATCACAACCTTAACACCCTTTATCAAAGGCTTACCAGTGAGCTTCCTGGTTAACTCTTGAGTCTTCACACAGAGCTCATCTCCAAACTGTTGTTGTTACACCTAAAATCTTACCATCATGAGATTCAGTGTATACATCCCTAAATTTTACGTAACTAATTTATTGACCTAGAAGAGATGTGAACTCATTCATACTAGGTTTTGAAAGGTTGTCACAGTCTTCCCTCATGCAACCTACGACGCCGCATCTTGCTCTCTTGCAGGGTGCGACGATGTTAGTTAATTGACAAAAATAGCTCCTTCGAGCCCATTCTCGAAGCTAGCTGACATGGATCCTTATCCCTGACCTTTTGGGAGATTTGGCACTCAGTTCCTAACCTCTTGGGAGGATCCCCTATATCTCTGCTACCATATCTCAACCTACCCTATCCATACCCTATCCACTTAGTCCTATATAAGTGAAGCTCACTCCCATTCCAAGGGGAGGAAGTCTATATTGCCTACACGCTGGTGAAATAATCTTAGAGAGATCTCTACTGATCCATTGAGAGACTCACACTTCCTTGGGAGGACATGGCATTGGCTTGGATGGATAAGGATTACCTCGTTAAGCTCTGGTTGTAGTCGTTCTCTTCTATGTACTTTTACTATTTTTTTATAGTAATATAAATGTTATCCACCAATATTGTTGTGTTGATGATATGGTGTAGTTTACCTGCTTAACTGTTTACTTAGATCTGTTATTATTTAGATGCTTTCAATTGTTTGTCTTGTTTTGTGTATCTTGGCAGGTCTTGTATCTTAGATCTGACGACTACGAGGTGTGGAACAACATCCAGGAAAGGACTACAAACTTAAGGTAATACATCTAATAACTTGATCCTTAACTAGATCTAGGAAAGTGGTTTATAGTCTATTCTATCTATTCTAGACTTAGATTGAGCTAGGGAGATTCTGCTTGCATCCGCTCGAGTGGATTGTCCATCAAACAATTGTATCTCTGAAATAAGTTGATCTCTTTTGACCAACTTTTTGGTCATATCAAAAAATTCATCACATTTAGCCTTTAACTGGTCCTAAACCTGATTTAGCTTGGCATCCTTGACGCTCATTTTAGCTATTGCTTGAACCAATTTATCGGCAGGATCCGAAACTGAGGAGGCTTGGAGGGATGTTGCTTTATGCTAAAGAATATCCTAATTCTTTCATCTTGCAACCTTTAGATCACCTTCTAAGGAGACGATCTTTTCTCTGAGTGCTTGGTTGTAAGAAACTGCCTTTTCCAACTCAGACTGTATCGCAACCAGCTCTGTAGTCAGCGAGTGCTAAATAGCAGGGATGCGGAACTGCTTTCTCAGGCTCTTGATTTCTTTATCTTTCTCTTTTAATACAGCCTCCTATGGAGCCTTGTCACTAGGATTTTGTACTACTTTAATAACCTGCTGCTCCAATTCTGTTATTTTCAGCCGCTCGACTTCGTTTGAAGACTTCTCGTTCTTCATCTGCTTCTCTAGCTTGTGCGCTGTGGACTGTAATCTATGAGTGCTCATGGTATACTTACATAGATCCCTGTACATTGCCTCTCTTGTCTGTAGATGCAATTCCATGTTGTACTTAGATGGGATCTCATCCAATTTTATGGTTATCTGGGTAGCTTTGAAATTTGAGGGATCTCTCCTCCCCCGTGGTACAATTTCTTCTAGGGAATCCATCTTCAGAGATCCCTCCTTAAGATCTAGTGTAGAAAGCATTCTGAATTTTCTTCTTGTATATAGGTCCTGCTTTCAAAATAGATATTTTTCTAAATAGGTGCTATCCTCCTTGATTTGTGCATATAATCCAAACAGACTGACTTTAATAGGTGAAGTGGTGACCAATGCACCCTCCATAGACTAATCTTTATGATCTTGCGGCCACATAGAAAATGCGAAGTTTTCCAGGATGACATGTGTCACCGGAGTATATGTTGACATACCCTTAGAGGTCACACTAGAAGTACCCTCTGGCTTCAAATTCGTTGTCTCTGATCCTCTACTACCTAATTCTTCATCTTTAGTTGAGGACGTAGGTTCTGAACTTTCCCTCTTCCCGAATGTATCAATTTTGAGGGGTGTCAAAATAACTTATGCTTTTGTGGTCTTACCAGGTTTCAGCACAGCTTGGCATTCCTCCCAACTATTGAAATTGGCCATCTTGTCCAATAAAGGGTACGACACATGGTAGTAAATGACAAAATGGGCTACGTTCCTCTTATGACAAATGATACCTTTGGGACCATAGTTTAACTTCACTCTTTCAAGGAAATTGTATGCAGCCAGCAACTCCTTGAACTCCTTTTCAGCGGCTGGGCTTTTTATTTTAAACGGTCCTTTTTACTTTAAATGGCCCTACTTCATTAGGGACTTTAAAATTCCTGGCACTGTTCCCCTTCATGAAATGTACATCATCATAGTTAAATCTCTGACGGATGTATTCTAGTGCAAATAGTTGAGGGGTCAGAAATGCGGGTAACTTGTAAGGAGCTACTTCTGCCCCGAATACTCGAACCTCTGTATGATTTTCAAAACAAAACCAGTCACACATTGGCTCATTAGGATACTGCTGGAGGAATTGCTTTCTTTCCGGAAAGACTCTTCGTGCAGAAGCATCAAAGAGTATGGTATAGACACCAGCGATCACTGTATCCATGAACAGGGAAAAATCCTCCTGCAGGGAAACAGGCATTACCACCCTATCAAGATATTCGTTGCTGAAATAGGTCTTATTGTTGAAGATAATCAAGTACAAAAGGAAAGAGTAGAATCAAAAAATCTTATTCGATGAGAAGTTTCTCAACTGGAGATGAATTGATTGAGATAGAAAGGCCGTCCAATCCAGTTTGACAGGGGTATCCTGCTATGAAATATTCATCATGAATAGCAATCTGAACATCACGTCGTCTATTACCAAATCATCGTTGTATCCAAGGAGAACACGAATCATTCATAGTATCGGCTTAACAGAGTCTACGAAGAATTCTAAGCTACATAGGGAGCTGTTGTCTGGCAAGCTCACACCGGGTGGTAGTAATAACCAGATGAAGGAATCCCTTCCTTCTTTGGGGAGCTCATGCATTTTTCTCACAAATACATCCTCATCAAACTAAAAACCCAAGTAGTCTTCGTGGGTGCTGGTTAGGTCCATAATGAGCTCCCTACTTATAGGACAGAACACGTTTCCTATCCAAGATAAAATGGCCCTCCTCTCAATTACATATTATTCTGCACACCACTGCATCACTTCAGGAAAAGGCCTAGTGAATGGAAGAATCGTTTGAGCCAGTCCATAGTTGTTGCATTAAAAATATCATCTCTGCTCTTTGCTTGTTCTCTGGCATTAAGGGCCAGCTGATGAAGGTTGGGGAAGGAGGATACGGGGTCATGGATGTCGAAGAACTCATCGCCAAGGTGGTTGTTTGGATTTCTGGTCGAGGGCATGGAAGCACCCTCAAGGGTGGGGTCAGAAGCCACGCTTTATACAGGGGAATGGGAAGGATGCAAACTCTGAGATGCTTCGGGAGCTTCGGAGTAGGTTAACGACTAGAGAGTGTCGGAGCTACAGGAAGAGTGTGTAAATGTCTCCCCTGGGTGAATTTTTATAGGGACAGATTTCAAAAAGGCGGGAATGAATACGGGAAATACATGGAAGATTGGGATTAGCTTAGGGATTAAGGGGTAGATGGCCTCTTAAATGTTGCGTCGCTTTAAGCTCGTAAATTATGGCAGTGATGATGGTTTAAGTTAATACAAGGGGACAGGAATGCGATGCCTCAGAAAATCGTAAGATATAAAACAAGAGGTGGTTTCAGGGTCCATCTAAAGTGGTTCAAGGAAACCTCTTTTTTGGCCCTGACTCCATGACATACCGCAATGTGGAGCTAGTGGTTTTATTTAGGGATGACCTCGGAGAGTTAAAGCTCGAGTAGTTTGGGTGTCCTGAAACAATGACCACCGTTGATCCTGTGTGTTGATTTCCTCGGGATAGGCATACTTGTCGGTACACCTTGCACGTGTGGATCCCACCTCCATCGTCAGTTGGTTATTTAGTTGCTCTTGGTTATGGACACCACTATAGGTTCCCTTTAGTGGTTTTAGGGGATCAAAAAGATGGTCTGGGAAAACCATCTTTTTCCCCCTAAATGACTTAGGAACTTACATCTGTCATCAGTGGTTTCATGTCATGGGTACTTCATAGGAGTTAGACCTCGGTCTCTTTTCGTGCCCTGAATCAACCTCGTCTGTCAATTTTCTCCCTCCGGCCCTTTTGATACATGCACCTGCTCCTACAATACTTATAAGGGAAGGTTCGTCCGTCACATAGTATTTTTTGTTCGATGGTGATGGTAACCTCCTGTGGTGTAACTCGGTTTCCTAGGACCGCTCCCGCTAATAATAATAGTGCTAACATTAGCTTCAAAAGGGATAGCTCTTTTCTTCAGAAAGGGATGAGAACTGTAGATTAGTGCCTTTTAAGTTGGGTCGTGGAGTCATATCCCCCTTTTAACCTCCTTTCGAGAGGTAACTACAACTGTCGAGGAGAAATGATATCAAAAGAATGCTATTGTTGTGGCAACGAAAGGAGACAATATGCTATAGGTATGGTAAAAAGGTCTTCCTGCTCATACTGGATGAAGATCTCTCATACATTTCTTGAATCACCGATCAATATCTATCGATGGGTTATAGAATTTTCTATGTTTGGCTTTCTTCTCCAAAAATTCTTTTTGAAAACATCTTTTTACAAATCTCAGCCCAGCTACTACTTTAAACGTGTTATGGTGCATCCTACTGGGAGCCTTGATTCTTTCGCGACCATCAGGTGGATGATGACCACTCAGAGCTCCTGGGATAGGAATGCGAGATTTCACTTTTGATTTTAGTTTTAGTTGTGATTTTTTTGTGAGAATAAGACCCGTATGTTGTTCGCCATGCTTCACTGTCAATTCAGATTTCCTTGGAACTATCGATTCAGTGACCATTGAAGTTTTAACAATCTGGGGACCTGGGAGGGGAGCTTACATCTGTTGACACTGTTTTCTTTGGTTGAGCTCATCTTATTTGACATATTGGTCTCGTCTTTGGTAAATAAGATAAGCACTGCCCCCTATCCATATTTTACCTCAACTGTGGTGTTTTCAAACCGTGTCTTCCTTGCTTTATCCCAACTGTCTTTGTTGGCACAATTGAGCTCTGGTAATAATGCAACTTCCTCTGTACATAGGTTTTCTATAGATAACATGTAACAGTCACCTCTTCAATATCTGAATGTGTAGGATAATTTACTGGGATGTCACGCTTGCTTACTATATATGACAAAATGGTTTCTCGATATAACTTTCTCGATTCCTCCGCAATAGGTATCGTAGCATATTGCATATCCATCCGCAAGGTTCCCCCCAATTTCCTTGTCTAGTTTCTTGATAACAGCATGCCATACTTTGCATGAACATCTGCCACTACTACATCCATCTTCATACTTCAGTCTAGCAGTTGAGAAAGACTGACTGTCAATCCCGTTATCATACCTGTATATTTTACTTTCCTTGAATCAAAACTATTGAGGTTATGATAAGGCCTGGTAACTTCCAGTCCTAACTGCTCCATGATTACTTTGGGCATCAAATTGTGAGATGCTCCAAATTCCAGCATACAGTTGTGAAGTAACTTTTTGTCTACTTTTAGGGTGACGTAAAAGGGAGTAGTGGGTCCTTCCAGGTTATCAACATGGGGGCTATACTAAAAAAATGGATATTGATTATTCGATTTTACCGAATCCTGCTTCTCACCGCTCTTGACCTTGAGCAACAGACCTTTAATAATTTTTTGATACCCTAGATTCTTTATCAATTCAGTTAAGGGGATATCTATTTTTATTTTACTTAATTCTTGCTCTAGATCAAAAGGGGTAGAGACTTCATGACCAACTTTAGCTCGAGCTGACCTATGAAGCAAGCTCCTGGGAGGAGTTTCATTTGGCCTGTATACTGAATCGGGTATTGTTTTCGAGTCGTACCTCCCTTGCAGGTTTCCTGGCGGAACATCACACACAAGGATAAGACCCAATATTTTATCCCTTCTTTGAGAGCTCAACATATCTGAAACTTTCTTCTTGTGCATGAGTGAAGACTCGTACTCTTATCTAGTGAGGTATATAGGGGAATAATCCTTTCTTATCCAATTAAGGTGCTCATCGAACTCTTTGCATACTATTTCCGTTGGAATTGCAACCAGGTTATTATCCCTCCCGAATATGTGTGGCTTTAATGGTTGTTCATCGTCCCTTCTCTCTCTGTATGCCACTTGAGGGTCCTGAGGCCATCCGAACTGTGTAAGAGGTCGGACAGATGACTGTGTGCTAGGACTACCCCTTCTGAATTCCATCTTGGTAATTTTATTTGACAGATTCTTGATAATGCGGGTCATCTCATCAATCTT
Source organism: Larix kaempferi (assembly GCA_027924585.1). NCBI lineage: Eukaryota > Viridiplantae > Streptophyta > Pinopsida > Pinales > Pinaceae > Larix > Larix kaempferi. Next base: position 13,249,705 of record BSBM01000286.1, on the reverse strand, counting down.
TGCATCGTGAGGGTCTTTCATTTTTGAAGAAACGCCTTCCTCTTTGGGCTTGCCTTTGTCTTTTGGTTCAAAATCACTTATCATTTTAATCTTGCCTCCTGTTCTCATATTTCTTTCAACATATATGGCATCGTCCTGCATATCACTAAGCGAGACTGATCTTCTTTCTCTTAATGTTATGGCAAAATATGAGGGGAAAGCAGCTTCATAAGTGACTCGAGCTGCGGCTTCGGTGGGACGAATGTCCTCAGGAATTCTGAAATACAATTTGTTAAATATTCCTGTGAAGTCAACCATGTTTTCAGAGCCGCTTTTCTTTAGGGAGGAGAATTCTGTTAGATAGTAGAGACTGCCCCGTTTAACTCCCCACTTCTTGAAAAAGGTGGTTTCCAAGATTTCCATTGTGTCGATGGAGGCATTAGGTAATGATATGAACCATTTTTTGGCTTCCCCTTCTAGTGAATGAGAAAAAATTCACATAAACACATCATTGTGCTGAATCAAGATATTATCTGTGAAGTCTTGGAATTGGTCCACATGGTTTTCTGTAGATGTCTGCTTTCCACCATCATACTTTGGTAGCAATTTCAGACAACGAAAAGGCATATCATTCAGGGGAGTAGGTAGCTATAGAGGTCCATGTCAGCTCGCCACCTGTCTTGGTGTTCTGGGTGGTGGTGGTATCCCTCTTCCTCCTCCTCCTGACATGAGATGGATCTCGTTTAAAATCTCCTCCTCTGAGGCAATGAGAGACTTAGGCAGATTGGTATGAGCTGCAAACTCCTCGATTATAGCAGCGATCTTTTTCGAAAGTAGAAAAATCACAAGGAGTGTGAGGATCTGGGAGAGAAGGTTTGTTTGTTGGGGTTCGGATAATGAATTCGGACTGAGGGAATTGAGGGCTGAACAAAGGGAAGGAGAAACTTCGTTGGTATTTTAGTGAAGTAGACTGGTATTTCCCACACCTATGTCTCCTAGAAACTGAATCTTTAAGGGCCACAAATTCTTCATGGCTTGGGTTCTAGCGTGTGTGTCTTCGTCCATATGCCAGGTTTGTTGCTGTGGTTTCGCCAAGTAGATTACAGCCTACAACCCAATTTCATCCACTACGAAACTAGGAGCATATGATTGTGTCATTGTTCCCAAGGAAGATTGATCTTCTTGATTGCGTTCCCTTGCAATGACGCCAAAAGATATGTTAGTCCCAGATATATTCTAAGGATGTCTTTAGAACTGTGTCTAGGCATCGATAATATCTTCTGAATTCATTACTGAATCAAAACACAGCTGACATAAAATAATGTGGAATTCCAATCTTGAAATCTATGGGCAGTATTTCAATGTGCCAGAAATCAAACTTTAAGTATCAAATGGAAAATGAAATGGGATAATATAAAGGTACTGCAGAGTAAATATTTATCCTATGTTTAAAGAATGACGTATTGAGCTTGGGAGAGGAATTCAATAGTCTTAACAAAATGAACACAGAATGGCCACTGATTATTATGAGGATATCACCTCTTGACCAATTAGCATGAATACTTCAATTACTAACCATCTTAGAAGAAATAAATTTAAGCAACTGCACTCATATTAAACCTAGAACAGATCTATGAATCATACATACATGGAAGAGATGAATAACATGAGAAGATACTAAATGTACACATTCAAACTTTGAATCCATAAAAGCTTCAGGATATGGCAATGATATTCTTCTTTCTGTATTGATCAAACTGTCAAATATTAGAAGTAATACTTCTTACAAAAGAGAGCCGACCTTTTTCCAAGTGACTTTTCTACTATATATATATCAACCCAGATATGTACAAAATTGATCTTTTACAAAGAAAACTTTTCCAACCCAACTGCTAATGAAATTCGGACATATACAGAAATTAGATACTACAAAAGAAAAACTATTGCATCCCAACGACTTACAAAGTTTAGTTCATGACTCTTAGCAAACTCCATTACAAAAGGAAACAACCTTAAAGACTATGGTTGATTAGTAGTTTGTTGGGTTTGGATCCCACTCGGTTGCTATAGAGGGATGCCATGTTGATTGGAGGATATTTTAGTTGCAGGCTACTGGGTCGAAGCTGCAGCGTTTGCCTAATCCTTGGTAAACTACTCTAACTGCTTGACTGAGATAAACCTAGAGATGGCCTTCCAATTCTTACCTATAGGGAAACTATAGTATTTAAGCTCTCTCATGGCTGAATCAAGCTCAGCGCAGCATTCAAAGGATGCTTTAGGTAAACCTTTGAAAATTACTTTAAGGTGATTCAGTATCTCAAAATTATACTGTAGCTTGTCCACCACCTCCTTCCCACTTAGCTCCTGCAGAGTATCCGCCAACCGGATCTCGGTGTTTCGCGCTTCTGCCATTTGGTTGAGGTAATCCTTTTTCGGGTAAAGATCTCCATTTTCATCCCAGAAGGATGGGAGACCAAGGGCGAAAAATGCTTTGAATTGTTCCTTAAAAGAGTGCACATCATTTTTTAACTGAGCAACCATATCTGCAACGTTCTGAGCGAACTATACTTTAGTAATTACCCCGTTTGAATCCATTACTATATTGGTACGATCCCAGATGGCATAAGTGTGAATCTCCTCAAATTTTTTCTCATTAAGGAAATCAATTACTTCTCAGGCGATCTCGTCCTTCTTTCCTATGTTGCTTTCCATGGCCCGTGCATGCTATGCGGCAATCCTTGAAATCTCAGATTCTTCCTGAACAATGCTGAAGTGAACCCATCGCGACCGTATAAAAAATGCTATTTGATCCCATATCGCAACCTTAACACCCTTTATCAAAGGCTTACCAGTGATCTTCCTAGTTAACTCCTAAATCTCGGCATGGATCTCATCACCAGACTGCTGTATCTCTGAAATAAGTTGATCTCTTTTGACCAACTTTTCGATCATATCAAAAACTTCATCACATTTAGCCTTTAACTGGTCGTGAACCTGATTTAGCTTGGTATCCTTGATGTGCATTTCAACTATTGCCTGAAACAATTTATCGGTAGGATCCGAAACTGAGGAGGCTTGGAGGGATGTTGCTTCATGTTGAAGAATATCCTCATTATTTCGTCTTGCGACCTCCAGATCACCTTCTAAGTATATGATCTTTTCTCGGAGTGCTTCATTATCAGCTACTCCCTTTTCTAGCTCAGACTGTATCACAACCACCTCTGCAGTTTGTGAGTGCTCAGTAGTAGGGATGTTGAGCTACTTTCTCAAGCTCGCAATTTCTTTATCTTTCTCTTTTAATACATATTCTAGTGGAGCCTTGTCACTAGGATTTTGTAATGCTTTAACAACCTGTTGCTCCAATTCTGCTATTTTTCAGTTGCTTGGATTTGTTTGAAGATTTCGCATTCTTCATATGCTTCTCTAGCTTGTGCACTGTGGCCCATAACCTGTGAGTACTCATGGTATACCTATGTAGATCCCTGTAGACTGCCTCTCTTGTCTGTCGATGCAATTCCATGGTATCCTTAGACAGGATCTGTTGTTCGGGAATTCTAACCTATAGCAAGGAGAGGGACACTACCAACTTATGGGGTGACAGGTAAACACATTGATCATATCACATCAGCTTCTACAAAAGGAAAGAGATAAGGGGTTTATGAAGGAATACCTTATTAACAAAGTTCGATCCTAGCTTTCGCTTGCTCATTCGATTGATCCTCCACTTGATCTTCCATTTGACGAACCTGCAATACAAAGATACCTTCCTCAACGTATCTTGACTGATATAACAATGATGAAATTGAAATACAATTTAGACATCAAACACAATCAACCATTAAACCAAACAAATATGCAATCCATTAGACATTTGATTGGGATGGGAAGGGCATTTCAACCTTTATTGTCAAAAGCAAATAATCAGTACAAGTATACATGATCATTCAGAGTGCTTGTGCAACTGGATCCTGGGCTCCTGCTCTTCACACTAACATTGGAATTCCTCCAGCATAACAACCCTTAATGCATAGTTTCCCCTCCTCTCTCTCATCTATCCCCCTTGTATTTATGGGACAAGGTAGGCAGTTTGGATCGAGAGGTAGTTTGATTGGGAAATTGGGGAAGTTGCCAAACCAACTTCAACTAATACCAATTCGTCAAATTAATATATTTTTTATTACTTTTCAAGGTGTACGCTATTTTTATTAAGTGGAGTAGCGTTCAACATGCAACTTCCCTGCTTTACAACCAACATTTGCAAGATTTCTGAGGCTATATGCTACTCTATTGAAGCAAAGTAGAGTATTTCTAAGGGAAAACGCTACTTTAATGAAGTGGAGTAGAGTATTTATGGAGGAAAACGCTACTATGATGCTTGTAGGGTAGCATTTTTTCCTTAAAAGTAGGTAAAAAGAGGGTTTTGTCAGCTGCAGAGGGGTATGTTTAGGCCATTCATCATCTAGGGTCATCATGCTCTTCAATCCAAGTTGTTCTTTTGTGTGATCAACAGCTAAATGTGATCACGGACGGAGAAGTGCAAATTTGACCTATAATAGATGCCCCCTAATGTGTGAGGTCACTGGGAAACAATGGCCGAAATACATTATAATTCCAAGTCAGTGGAGGAGCTAGAAACCATAGAACCAAGTCACAAAAGTACTTGAAATAACGATCAAGGTCAAGGAGCAATTACAATCTTGACATCATACATATGTGTAGTATGATACAACATGATCTCCGATACATAACTAGGAGATGTATATATAGCATGGCCACTGAAATACAAGCGTGGATCCATGTCAGAATGAGAGATCATAGCCATAACAACAAACTAGATCTATATCTCATGGAGAGCCAAAGAATGAGTGAGGCTCAGTCTTGCACAGCTTGGGTGATAACATAATGACGTAATGCTATCAAAATCCCAAGGTCTTCATCCAAACAACCCAAGGTCCTAACCATGTGAATAAATGAGCTGAAAGTCAAACATGGGGGGTATCGTTTGATTACTGGTCATTGATGTATACTGTGAACAAATGTGAGGGATTCTACCCATAATGATAATGGGGCCCAAGGTACGTAGTACGATCCAACAAGTGTGAATAAATGGACTTGACATTGAACACTTGAGGAACTTGTCAAATAAGAGACATTGATGTATTCTCATAATTCAACAGCAAGAGAGATTGCCACTGGTGACTTCAATCCTCAGGGTACTAACCGAAACTCTAAACTTCATTCCCAGAGCAAAATCAGTTGATTTCGATGGGAAGAAGTCCATTGGAAGGGAAGCCTTAAGGCATCCTCCATCATCCAACACGAGGAACACTCAAACGGTATGCACTGATGTGATGTAGTACAAGTAACAAGACTGACACTAGGAAGGCCGACACATCAGGTCAAGATAAACTATAGAATGGCTGACACGGGCTGTATCCTTGAACAGTGAGCAAGACACAAAGTGACTGAGGCAGTTTTCAACATGATGGGGAAGTGATATAAGCCTTCAATGTAGGAGACATTAGCAGACCCTCCATATGGTTGGAAGAATAACCAACCGAGGGAGTAAAAAACTCAGAGATCAGGTTCACCCTAAGGTCAAAAACTAAAACCCAATTTGCATGATGGACTCAAGTAGGTGCTGTGTTCAAGGATAGGACTGACTGAACTGCCTTTGAAACTGTAAGATGTGATATACCGTTCTTATCCCTTATTCTTTTTAGATAAAATAATACCTTTCTTGTTGTTTTAATGAGTCCAAGAAAGAATGAAAACTTAATGGATCCAACCATGTAAAGAGTTTAATGAGCCCATGGGAGGAAGACTCAGGACCTTGTTCATTGTTTACAGAGTTCAAAGAAGAGATAGAAGATTGCTCTATAGTACTGATCTATGGATTTTAATATCGAGCCGAGATCTGTTCTTGCTCACTAGTGTTTTCAATTTTAAGGAGTCTGAAAAACTTAAACAATAACTCCATTCACCTACTCATGGATTTTAATATCGAGCCCAAGTAGGTTAATGCTCGCCGGTGTTTTCCTGTTTATAGATTCTGAAAAATTTAAACAATCCTCTATACACCCTCTCGTGGATTTCACATTGAGCCCAAGTAGGTGAGTGCTCGTTTGGTTTTTTCATATTTCGGGAGACTGAAAACCCTAAAGAAGGATCCAAAAGGTCCTTTTTCGTAAATTTAGTCTCCTCCCCCGAAAAAGTGTAAAACAATGGAAGAAGAACTCTTCTAGCCACTGATGACTAGAGTATTCCTTTTTCATAAGCAATCTGCAAAAGTCCAGAAAAGGGTTAAACTTATACCTAAGCGGATGGGCCTTCAGTTCCTTTAACAAGCTTGAAGAGGACAAGTTTGCTCAGCAATCTTGTTTAGGTTTCAATAGTCCAAATAAGAGCTTAAAATGACTTAAAAGACAACTACTAGGATCATAACTCATGACCCGCCAAAGACTAGGATCTCAACAACCGTGTTAGTATTAACGACAAAAATATTCAATGACATAAAATTTCAACCAAAAAGTACTTAACGTGGTCTGTCAATAAAGAAATTAAGTCATAATAGATTGATGCTACGAAAATCTAGTGAAAATTTGAGAAACATAGGTTAAATTCATCTAATCAACATTTATAGGTATTAATGATTAAATAGAACCCTTTTTTATGAAATTTGAAACTATAGACTTTTCAAAAAGGTGGGTAAAAATCAAATTCAAATTCATATATGTAATTTCATTTTGAAAACTCAAATATCACATTTGGAATTGTAGGGCAAGTTTTGGAGCAAACCCTTGATCTTCATTCGTTCATAGTGATCAACTCGGGCCACCATTCAACCTCATTCTTCTTCCAAGTAAGTTATTTTCATCCCAAGTTGCATTTTGATGGTTCATTTGTCAATTTTCATGATTAAAATCACTTTTCTAGCCATGTTCAACTCGTGAATTTCATGTACGCTACTATCTAGGAGGTAAAGTAGGGTATTTTTAAGGGTGTACGGTACTATTCCTCAAGGAGAGTAGCCTCCAAACGTTACTGTGTAGTTAGTATAGTAGCGTTTTTGCCTGAAAGTGTCAAGAAAATGCTGAAGAATTAAAAATTGGCCCTTCTTTTGATATGATGGCACTTATTTGGAGGGAGAGGGAGCATGAAGATATGGATAGGGTGTCTATGCAAGATCCTACCACTCTTCATGCGCTTAGAAGGTGTGGTTTATTGAAATTCTACCAAACCGTAAACATGAGGGCACTCAACCGCTTACTTCAAAGACTCATCCAGTATTGGGATGCCGTTTCCAATGTGTTCAATATCTGGGGAGAGACCCTGGACCTCATTGTTGACGACATATACTTCATTACAGGGCTCTCTAGGAGGGGAGATCCTGTAAAATTGAAAGGGTCTACATGAATTGTGGGTGCCATGTCTGTGCAAGATTATGTAAATACCTACTGTGTGGAAGGTACTGAGACATGTGGAAGTCAAATTCTCATTTCTACTCTTCGAGCCTCCCTCTGAAGGTTATTATAAGTATGTTGAACCGAATGGGAGGGAGTGTTGCACAACACTTAGCCTCAAAGCACTATATGTATATTAGTGTCAAATGCTTGTAAGGTCATGTATATGATTGGCGCACAAGTCTCTTAGCAAACATGAAGCTTCAACTCTCGGGGTGTAAGACCGGGAGAATGAAGAACTTTGGATATGGCAGCATCCTTTGTACCTTCTTCTTCGAGAGGGTAACTTCTCTTAGCTTGGGAATGCCTTTGCCCCCAGTCTTTCCTCGTGAGCCGATATTGGGCCGTTGGGGTGACATTTGTCTCCGCGAGGGTGGTGGTGAAAGCTACTTTTGCTATCACACCGATGATTTATGGGGATGGTGGGAGAGATAGGTGCCAGTATTTGAGCAGTTTCTGTATGCTGGTTTAGACTTCTATCATGATCCAGAACTGGTACTTCCTCCAGGTGGTGCCTAGGGAGACATTCATATGTTTATGTTTTGAAAATTATTTAATTTCTTCAATTTAAAGTATATTATTTTTATGATGAGTTTGATGTTCTAAAACAAAGTGTCATATGCAGATGTTGGACCAGTTCATCCTGAGGGACATCCTACTAATTTCGTGAGGCCCGTTGATGTGGGTGCAGCTAATGCTACGCTAGGGGCTATAGAGAGGAAGATGATTCGTTTGACTCATGACATTCCCACATATTGTATTGAGTGGATTCCCATGGACATGCAGGAGGATGTAGTCGATGTGCCCCGGACCTAGATTGGGATGCTGCAGAAGGTAGCCAGGCTGGTCATATGTTACCAAGAGGCAGTGGATGCTAATGAGGCCCCACCTTCTCCATAGGAGAAGGATATTTTATGTATATTTTGAGGCCATCGAGCCCAATTTTTTGTATCTTATGACATGGCTCTGATAGACCTGTGTTCCAAACTTAAACTATTTTTTGATACAGTGTCAGATATATATACAGTATTGGCTTATATTTACATGTGTGTGTTTAACTTTATGTGCAAATGTTTATTTATGGACGTGTATGATACAAATTCCAATCTAAAACATAATTTGCAAATGAATCAGCTAATTCATTCAAATTTCTTGGAATATGTTGATATATGATGGAATCAAACTGTCTTTCCAATAATTTAACTCGCAAAAAATGTCGTAGCAAAACAGGATCTCTAATCTGATAAACACCCATCAACTGAAATACAACTAGTTGCGAATCAAGTCTTACTTCCAAATGTGAAATTCCCTAGACGAGAGCATCCCAGAGAAATTCTATGACTGCACTGTACTCAGCTACGTTACTCTTTGTGGGACCCAAACAAACCCCCCTCGAAGAAACCAGTTGGCCAGTCGGTGAGTAAATGACCCAAGCTGCTGAAGCCAACTGTCAAGTGTGGTGACTGGCACCATCACCAAATCCTAAAAAGTGTTTAGTCGACATATGAAACATGAAGGGAGGAAACACACATAAGTTCAACTAACAATCACAAGAAAAACTAGTTCTACAAAATGTACAACTATAATACATGAAAAAACACACATGCCTAAGTGTAGCACTTCGTCAAGTAGAGCCCATTTCTAGTCTTGGGCAGCTTATTACCCTTGTAGTCCATTAGCTCATAAGATTTTTTCTTCAGTACCTTTGAGATTATTTAAGGACCGAGCCACATGGACTTGAACTTGCCAGCCCCTAAAGGTTCCTTGTCCTGATCCCAAAGCAGAACAAGGTCTCCTTCAAGAAAAACCCTAGGTCTGACAGACTTATCGTACTGTCCTTTGACTCGTTTCTTATGGACTTTGTTTGTTGTGAGTGCATGGCGGCGCTTCTTGTCTAGATGTTCTAAATGTAGCAAACATTCTTCTAGTACTGAATTTTCTTGTAACAGTTGGACAACCAACTTTAATGAGGGAATCTTGCATTCAATCGGAATGAGTGCTTCTATCCCATGCACCAGTTGGAAGGGAGAGAACCCGGTAGCAGTCCTTACATTTGCTCGGTAAGCGCAAAGAGAAGGATACAACATGATGTGCCAGTTATTTCTACTCACATTAATGGTTCTTTGTAGAATAGTCTTTAAAGTTTTGTTAACCGCTTCGACTTGACCATTCGCCTGTGGATAGAATGAAGATGAATGCTCCTAATGAAAACCTAGCATGGTATAAAGCTCGGTCATCATGTTATTCTAAAAATGATGATTGTGATCTGTCACGATCACTTTGGGTATGCCGAACCTTGCGATAATCTGATTGAATACGAAATAAGCGGCGGTTTCTCCATCCACTTTAATAGTAGGCATTGCCTCGTCCCACTTGGTGAAGTAGTTGACGGCAACGATAATATAACGATGGTGTCCAACCGAAACTGGATTAAAATTCATTAATTCAACCCCCCATTTGGTGAAGGGACCTGCTGTGATCATAGGATGAAGAGGAGCTGGATGTGCTCTCATTTTTCTAGTGAAAAAATTACACGGACGACAGCGTTTCACATCTTCCACACAATCTTTAAATATTGTAGGCCAAAAATACCTGGCACACAGTATTTTCTGAGCTGTTGCCAACCCAGAAAGATGACCCCCACAAGCTCCTCTATGAGCATCATTTAATATTGACTCTGCTTCTTCTAAAGTCAAACAACGTCGTAAGATGGAGTCTATCCCACGTCTGTACAAAGTGTCATAAATAATGAGATAGTTTTTCGCATGACTTTTCAGTTTGCATCATTCTTCTCTAGAAAAAGTGGTAGGACACCTCAAAGTATGGATATATACTAAAATATGCGCGTACCATGGGTCAGAGGAGGCAATAAGGAAGATATGTTCATCCGAGAATGATGACTCTTCCTTGATGTGCACTACGTCACTCAGAAATTCTAAAATTAATTCAGCGAACACTAGTGATTTCTTCGACTTGGAAGACTGGAAAACCAAATCGAACTCCTGCAGGATTACAATCCATTTATTATATTTCCCACCACTGATACGTCGAGTGAGAACATATTGGAAAGGATTGACCTCTGCAATCACAGTAGTGGTTTGTAAAAGGATATAGTGACAAAGCCTCTGCACCACATAGACCGTAGCTAGTGCTAACTTCTCAACATGTGAATACTTAATCTCAAGAGCTATCAATGCACATGAGAGATAATAAGCGACATGCTCTTGGAGCGTGTCGTCCTCCTGAACTAGTACTATGCCAATTGTGTAAAGTGATGCTGCCAGATATAAGAGGAAATCCTTTGTATAATCAGGCGGGCTTAATAAGGGTGCTGGCAGTAATTCCTTTTTCAAGTCCTCAAACGATTGTTGGGAAGCCTCATCCCACAAAAAGTAGGTATCTTGTTTAAGCAGTCTCATGAAAGCTGTTGTAATTTTGGCATAGTTTATAATGAAACATCGTAGGAAGTTAGACATGCCTTGCAAACTTTGGAGTTGTCTCAAGGTGCGAGGAGGAGGAAGATTTATAATCGCCTCAACTTTTAATGGGTTGACCATTATGCCATGACTGGATAAAATGAAACCGAGTAATCGTCTAGATTTGACGCAGAATACACACTTATTAGGATTCAATCGAATCTTGTATTGTCTGCACCATTCAAACACAAGTCTCAAATGAGCTGGATGATCCCGTCTCTTGTGAGATCGCACCGGGAGGTCATCCAGGTAGGGTTCAACTATGTTCTTGATTTCGTGAAAAGCAAAATTCATTGCTCGCTGGAACGTAGCTCCAGCATTCTTTATGCCAAATGAAATCTTCTAATAGGAAAAGGTTCCCCATGGGAAAATAAAAGATATTTTGTGTCGATCTTTGGCTTTGATTTGAATTTGATTATATCCCGAAAATCCATCGATGAAAGAAAACATCTCGTGTCCTACGCACGCATCTATGATCTGGTCAATAAATCATGTGGGGTAGTTGTCTTTCGGACACGATTTGTTTAGATCCAGAAATTCAGTATAGAATCGAATGGTACCTTGCTTTTTATCAACCGAAACATGATTTGAAACCCATTCTATCATGTCGATCGGATAGATAAATCCATCTTTAATCAAATTTTCAACATCCACCTTAATGGCGACCGCTTTTCTAGGATTCACTGGATGGAGCTTTTGTCTCACACGTTTCACATTAGGATACGTTGTGATGACATGCTCAATGATGGCTGGATCGATGCCTAGCATCTCCTCATAACACCAGGAAAAAATATCACAGAATTCTTTAAAAAGTTTGGTATACAGAGAGATCTCTTCTAGATAGCAATCTACTCCAATAAAAATGTTTTCCACGACCCCGGGTCTGGTGGAAATGTTAATTGGGATGGTTTTTCAATATATTAGCCATATTCCCTTTAGTGTAAACAGTACTTGAAGTGGAAGAGGAAAAATCAACATTCCCACCAGGTCTCATCAAAAACTCTCCTCTCTCTATCCTGTCTAGATTTGGAAGCAGGTAGGACCTGTGGTGCATGTGTTCCCAAGGTTGGTCCAGGTCCATCATGGCTTCCAAAATGGCTTCATCAGAAAGAAAGACCGTGTCTAAATAGTCAAAAGAGTGGGTTGAGCCTACTGACCATGCTGGAGAATAGTCCATATCTGACTCAATAGAGACTAGCGGAGTCACGATATATTCTATTGCAGCATGCTGTGCTTCCATGTATGCTACTTCTGCAATGTATAAAGGAACTAAGGGTTCTGATATAGTAGGAAGGATCCACAGATAAGTCCTCAAATTGACCGTGAAAGTTTCAGTAGATATACCTTCATCAGAACGCATAAAAAGAATCGGACAGGGTAGGTCAAAAGTGATTATTAATTACCCATAAAGACCTGCTCCTAAAATCTCAACTACTGGGGCAAATTGATCAACTAGAGGAACTGTGGATTTCGATGAAGTCTGGTTGTTCCACCTAGTGAATGAAAGTTGATCGATCGTGACGATCTTACCTTCGTGAGGGAACATAAAAACTCAGAAAACTGTTGATGGAATAGCTCGCATGGCATATGTCCAACTCCTGCCTAATAACATGTTGTAATCACACGGAGTGTCCAAAAATTCAATCTCTATAGCAACTATCTTACCGGCTGGTGTGATGTCAAATGATGGCAAGAATCCATGTGGACGGAAGGTTCTGCCATCAAATGCAGTAAGTAGTGTGTTAGAGGGGCCTAACTCGGGAGAGCCCAAGGCTTTCCAACAAGAAATCGACATTACGCACCTAGATGTGCCTTCATATACAACAGCTCGTCCAATGGTCATAGGACCATGAACTACCTCTATCTGAAGAGCAACGTGGTACGACAACCAGTATTTGATATCAGACATATCAAAACACGCTGTTAACACAAAAATTGACCCCCAAGGCTGAAAGAGAGTAATTATGGGTAACCACTAACCAATCATTAGCCTGTGCTACTGACCCAACACAGATAGAGAGGGCTCTCTCTAAAATCTCATGAAAAGACTGGAATAATCAAGACTGTCAATAATGAAAAAGAAACACCAGCATTCACGGCCAAGATATTTAATTACAACAATTATATAGAAGATCAGTTTTCTGTTTGGAAATAAAATGATTCACTCATTGTTTGGTTGAAAACGAATGGGATTTAGTTTGCGCAATGGAATCACCTTTAACAAACTATGAAACATCATTCACAAAGATTCTGCAAACGCATTCATAGGGGCAAGGTAGCAAGCAGCTAGTACTCAAAGAGAATTTAATTTTGTGGAATAGAAGTGAAAAGAAACAGTCTATCAATGTAAGGCATACCAAGATGAGTCCTACATCAACTTTACTAGAACATGTTGGTGAAATACTTGGAAAAGACTAATCATAGCATATTTTCTATGAATTCCACTTAATCATTACCCTGATCCAAGCATGAACGAAATAACACAAAATGGGATTATGAAGAGAGAAAATACAATTTCACATGGGAAAAGAGAAAATACAGACTACCAGACCAATTACACAGGAATCCCTGTCAAAACGCAGGCTTCAGCTCTGCAAACTTTATTAAAACAGCTCAAAAGATGTCTTACAAACTAATCCTCAAATTTACCAAAAGCTTTCAACATAATATTTTCAACCCTCTTGCCTTCGATTACAAACATAATTATAGATCTCCTTGAGCTCTAGGCTCGACTCCTCTAAACCAAAATTTTTTGTAATAGAATGACAGTTCATTAAAGTTTGTTTGTCATAACTACTTTAAAACATAAACAGGTAGATCTAGTCTAACTATTTCTTACAATTGCCGATCGGTTAAAAAAAACATAGTAAAGATAAAAGTTCCAGCTAGCTATCCATTTAGCTGCCTCAAAGAATATTACAAATTACATCAAAAATTAGAAATGTCATATGTGTCTTTCGGACCTTTCAAACAAATACTTGACAACTTATAAAGACTTAGACAGTTACTGCAGCTAACGGAGAGCGCATCTCATATTTTCATATGCATGCACAATAGCGCAGCATTCAACTGAAGGGAGATCATAATCTGTCATTTCCCTCACCATTACTTGGATTTCAATGTGGTCAGAGTATGAGGCTGGCAAAAGCCTTTCACCAATGGCAATTAACCTGTTAAGGATTTCAAAGTCATCTTGGATCTTTTCCATCAACGTTTTACCTATGAGCAACTGCTCCATGTGTTCGAACTTCGAATGATCCATTCTCCTATCTGAGATCTTCTTTTTGTAGGCGCCTTTGGAGAGCAGCTCTAAATTGTCATCCTAAAAAGATGACAATCCCATTTCATTTAAATTCCCAAATGAACTCCTAAAGTCCGCTACTTCCTTCCTCTTGTCTTCCGCTTTGGCCTCCACACTTTCCACGTGAGCATACTTCCTCAAAATTCTTTGAGTCGCGGCGACTGTCACAATCCGGTTGCCAATGCTTAATTGGACCCTATCTTCTTCTGACAAGTCATTTTAAAAGGCCATAGCACTTAATGTTGTTTCTTTGGGTTTTTGGGTTAAGTCTTCTCTCGCTCTACACAGGCCGCCCAAGCATCACTGATCGTTTTTTCTTTGACTCTTATGAATTCCATATAGGGCCAAAAACTCTCATCCTCTTTGTATATCTTGTCCCACACCAGATGTCTACACCCTTGCATAGAAGCTTGTCCTACTACTTGCCGAGTGATTTTTTTAGTGTGTTCAATTGACTCTTTCTGCTTTTCACAGAGGCCATTAACCTCCTCCTCTTGCTTCTTGTTTTCCTCTTCTAGTTTCCACACCCTTTCTCTTAATTCCCTGATCTCATTGTCCTTCAGGCTGACGTGTGACATAGCCTGTGCCAGATCATTTGTACTATCTTCATCACCGCCTTGACTTACATTGGTAGGCCACATGTCCATACTGGACAAGTTACTTCTTAGCTCTTCCAGTTGCTTTCCTAGGCTAGTTTTCTCCTGTTTCCAATAGTCCTTTTCCACAGCAAGTTTTAGTATTTATTCTTTACACTCATCCAATTCTTTAGATAAAGCATCCTTTTGTGTTTCAAATTTGGTTTCCTTAGGGGCCTGGATTAGCTTGATATTAGGGACTTTAGCCTTTTTCTGCAGATTTGAAATTAACTTTTCTTTATCCGCGAGCAACTGCTCCATGGATTTCCCTCCCCCATCAACTCCAACAAGTTCAATTTGTAATCTTTTTACAAGTTGTTGAACGGCTTAGTTGTCAATCTTTTCATGTTTTAGCTGATTCGCAAATTTCTTTACAGCAACTTCCAAGTTATCACTTTTCAGTGCAACTTTCGCAAGATCAACATGGATGAGATCACAAATACTAATTATAAAAAGTAAACTAAGTTGGACCTTTGTTACCCATTGATCGGTATGTAAACCTAAGAATTGGGCCAACAGTGAGAAGACCAACTGGGAATTGTCATCAAAAAGGTTGACATGCAAGGGGTATGGCTTTTCGGCAAATTCGGAATGGGGTTTTAGGCATGTGGCTAGGAAATTTCGACAGCTTTCTAGGGCAATTTGGCAGAATAGGGAGAACACTGACTCTTCTGAAAAGCTTTTCAACTCCTGGTACTGTGGCTTGGGGATAAAAAATGAATTTCTTACAACTGACGCATCTAAAACACAGACCACTTTAGACCTGGGGGCATCCATGATTATCCTTGTGGATTCAGAATAACTCACGGAGCACCATGTTACAAACTTGGGGAAAGAGGGTACCTGGTCTAAGTAAAAGTAAATAAAGGATGACCTAAAAACCCCGTGTATGTCCAAACCCTGCTCATGCAGAGCGTCTAGATTTGTTTTAATTTTCGGGATGGAGAGATGAAGGTGTGGGTTGAAAACATCTGCATCCCTATCTTCCAAGGCTAGCCTAGCTTTACGGCTAGTAGAAGCCTGTTCCTCTCTCATTTTATGAATTTAAAAATTCAACTTTCAAGAGAGAGGATGGTTACAAGGCCCTACCTATCAGTTTGGAAGCTTTGAGCAGGTTTTTGGAAGTTCTGTCGCCTTCGCTGTCTGCCACACACCGAGGGACCACCAGACTTCTACAATATTTGAGAACAAATGTCAACCCTCGCGGTTGTTTCTTATATATATAACCGTGCCAACATAACCTCGGCTCATCTTCAATTGCTATCCTTTGATCTCTGCCGTTCGTTTTCTCACGTGCCTCTTTTCTATCGTCAGATCGGCTGCCCCTTTATCTCTTGATTTGACCGCAAAGTCCTCCCTGCCATCAGATCTAGTTTACCTTTCCATCCATGCCATTTTTTTTGGCCACATTTCTCCATAAGATGGTCTTGCATACATCCAAATGGTCCCTACCATGATTTTCCTCTTCTATGCGACGGGTTCTGAAACTGATACCTAGCAGGCGGGAAACTATCATTGCATTCATCCCTTTCTTATCCGGTGCGCTACTTCTCTCTGCAAGCTGCTGCGAGAGACGTTGATGTGTATCCCTTTGGAATTTCAAATCATGGATCTTTCCCCCAACTCACACCATCACATATTGCTCTTTGATCTGTCTTTATGCGACGACGTCTGCTGCTGACATGTGGCTGGTGGAGAAACCTCATCGCATCTGCTCCTTTCTTATCTCCCTCGCAACTTGGCTGTGTGGGATTACACGTAGGACCATGGATCTGATATCCACGCCAAATCTATGACATAGATTGATGTGATGTTTAGATCTCCATGATTTTATTGGTGGATCATAATGTTATAAAGTATGTTTCTTGTCTATTTATATCCCTACTTTAACATTTCTTCATCATTTTCACATTTGTTTCTCCTTAGACAATTTAGCCCTTTCCCTTAGCATCTAGCAATAGAGCATGGAGGATATCTCGGTTTCAATACCAAGTACATTTTGACTCTCCATTCCTTCCATTCAACTTCATATTGTAGGAAAATATATAGGATCTAACAACTGGCTCAAAAGGGGATGCTATCCTCCCGGCGAGGTAGCAAAGAACTCTGTAGATTAAGTGCCTGATCCATTGGGTGGCTCCTTCAAACCCTAGACTGAGACTTCTTCTTAGTAACTAAGGACAATACTTTGCAACATATTTAGGCTAAACCCCAAGAAATGGAATCACGGCTTCTCCTTCTTAGACTTAGGGTTTTCACTTTTCGGGCTTCAGAGCTCTCTAGTTCACCCTAGAACAAAACCTCATAACAACTGTAACAAATAAAAAGATACATATATACAAGCTATGGTACATGGGTCACCTAGCTCCCCTAGGATAGATGGTGCTTTATGTACCTGCCATTGACCAGTCCCCCAGACCAGGCAGATCCATCCTTCTTTTCTAGAATAAAAGAATTTAATCCTCGGTTTGCAGCGATAAAAAATGGCCCCATCCACATATGGTCGAATTTCCCGTGTTTATCTTCTCTGGGAGTGTCCCATTTCAGGACCAGATCATTCACTTGGAGCTCATATTCTTTAGCTTTCTTGTTGAAGGCTTCTTTCATCTTTTCCTGGTGCCCCTACACTTTGTCGTAGGCTTTCGTACTTAGCTCATTTAGTACGATTATCTGGCTTATTCCCCTCTACATATGGTTTGGATCTTCTTCCATTCCTTGCAACAACCTCATAACCGACAACCCTAGAGCTGCTGGGAACACTACCTCGGCTCCATATACTAGTAGAAAAGGGGACATCCCAATGGCTCTTTTCGTGCTTATTCTATCAACCCATAGGGCATATTTCAGATTTGTATGCCAAGCCCTTTTATTTTCTTCCACCAATTTCTTTATGATTCTTACCAAGATTTTGTTGGAGGACTCTGCTAGTCCATCTCCCTGTGGGTAGTACATTGTAGAATGGTTCAGACTGATATGATATTTGTGACAAACATTAATCATCTTCTTTGAATAAAAGGCAGGTGCATAATCAGTCACAATCCTTTTGGGGCATCCAAACCTAGATAGAATGTTATCCTCTAGAAAATCCATGATAACATTTTCTGTTGCATTCCTGGTGGGTATAGATTCTATCCGTTTAGTAAAATAATCAGTAGTTGTTAGTATCCACCTATGCTTCCCAGAAGAGTTAGGGTTTATTTCTCCAATGAAATCTAGTCCCCATTATTGAAAAGGAGCTTCTACTATGACTGGGTGAAGGGGTAGCAAGAAAACTTTCCTTTTTCCTTCAAAAATATGACATTGGTGAGAAGCCACAATGTCTTTATATACATCTATGAACATGGTAGGCCAATAGAAACCGGCTCTCAAGATCTTATTTACTATCACTTTCCAAGAATGATGTCCGCCACAGTCTCCCTTACAAAATTCTTTCTTAGTATGCTTAGCTTCTTCCTCCAATAGACAATTTAGAAGCACACCTCCAGGGACTTTCTAGTATAAGAACTGATTCATTATACAGTATTTTGCAGCTTTTAATTTCATAGCCCGGGACCTACTCTTGCTTAACCTTGCGAAAGCTTTTAGATTTTGTAACACATAAACACTGTCAGTATACCAAGGGGATGCAACAAACTCTGGACTTATCTGTACTTTAGTGTCTAGCCACTGTGGATGTTCTTCCAAAAAAATCATCTGTAAGGAATCACAATTTTCTTTGGTCATCAATTTTGCTAATCCCTGCCCTTTCACTAGCTTAGTAGGCTTTATCTCTAAGTCGTACTCTAGTAATACAGCAATCCACTTTTCCATTCTACCTTCAGGATCTGCTTGGGTAAGAACACCTTTCACAACACTATTTGGTACATGGGCGATGATGTGTGATTGAAGTATGTAAATCTTGAAATCCTTTAGTGATTTGATCAAGGCATAGGCATGTTTCTCCATGATGTCATATTTAAACTCCGCATCTCTCACTACCCTACTGAAAAAAGCAATTGGTTGTTATGCATTTTGGTCGTTCTTTTGTATTAGCACTCCTGTTACTGTATGCTAAGAATCATAGGAAAAAATCAAAAAATATTTAGAAAAATCGGGGCTGGCTAATATAGGGGCTTCAGTGATAGAACTCTTTATTCCCTTGAAAGAATCTCTAGCTTCCTCCGTCCATTTTAGTTGATTCCCCTTTCTGAGCATATTGGTGATACTCATCATAATTTCAACGAAACTAGGAATGAATCTTCTCAGAAAACCAACTTGCCAAATGAAAGACTGTACCTCTCTTTTGCTTCTTGGTTCTCCAACTTTTTTGATGGCACTAAACCTCTCAGGGTTAATCTTGATACCTCCTTTGGATATGATATGTCCCGGGATCTTAGCTTCTCCTAAAGCAAAATGAGATTTCTTTGGGTTGAGGGAGATACCACATTTTATGCATTTCTTAAAGACCCGCTCTGGGTGTTTTAAATGCTGGTCATCAAACTTTGAATACACCATTATGTCATCCATGTATACCACTACAAACTTATCCTTCTCTTCAGCAAAGGCAATGTCCATTTCTCTCTGGAAAGTAGCTCCAACATTCATCAATCCAAAAGGCATCTTAGCATACTTGAAAGTGCCCCATGGAGTAGTGAAGGCAGTCTTTTCTTGATCTTCTGGACTGACTTTGACCTGATTATACCCTGAGAAATGATCCATTGTAGAAATCCTTCTAGCCCCTACTACGTTCTACAAGATGTGCTCCATTTTTGGCAGAGGGTAATTATCCTTTAAGGATGCTCTGTTCAAATTTCTGAAATCTATACAGATTCTAATTTCTTAATTCTTTTTTCTTATAGGAACTTGGTTTGCCACCCATTGAGAGAATCTCATAGTGACAATAATCTTTGTGTTGAACAACCTCTTGATCTCTTTTACTACTATTGGTACCAACTTAGGATTTATTCTCCTAAAATTTTGTTTGAAAGGTTTTTCTCCAGGCCGAATTGGGATGGAATGCTAGATTATTGAGGTATCATACTCCTTTAACTCTTCATAGCTCCAGGCGAAGGCAGCAGCATACTTTTTCATCAAATCAACATACTGCTTTTTCCTACTGGTCTCCAATTTTTTAGACAACTTTACCATCCGAGGTTCCCCAACAGAACCCAAATTCTGATCTTCTACTGTATCCTTGGGAGGTTCAAATTTGGGATTCTTCGCCACATCGTTTTGATCAAAGAGCTTTTCTAGCAGTATCAGTCCTTCGGGAATATAGTTGCTTTTTAATTGGACAATGTCTTTGCCTCCCAGAGTGTTCTTCCAACCCCTATTTTTATCCTCTTCGCTTTCTGACTGCTCCTGGTGCATTAGAACTTCTACATTCTCATTCTCTGTATCGATCTAAACATTTGCAAACTCATGAGACAACTCTAAAAACCTTCTAATTTGTATTTCATCTTCAAAAACTTGCCAATACTTGGAATTGTCTGGGATGGATGGCCTGTTTATCACATCGACCTCATTTTTTTCTTTGGAAAAAATGGGTGTTTTAAAACCTCCTGCAGTAGTGGCCAGGGAGTCAGCTACTTGATTGTCACATCTCAGAATTGCCCGGATCTTGTGTTCATCGAAAAAATTCCCAAACATGTCCCAAACTTCATTTATATAAGCTCTCAGCCAGGGGTGCTTCGCCTAATAACTATTGTTCACCTGGTTCACCACCAGTTCTGAATCTCCAAATACGTGTACTCTCCTAGCTCCCAGATCTTTTAGATCTCTCGGTCCTAAAAGTAGAGCTTCATATTCAACCACATTGTTTGTGCATTCAAAAGTCAATTTATAGGATAGGGCCCTATATTCTTGGTCTGGAGATATGATCCAAACCCCAGCCCCAGCTCCATTTTTGCTTAGTGAACCATCAAAGTACATCTTCCACAATCCTTCTTCATTTTTTCACCTCTTTGATGCCTCATGCCTTGCTGCAAATTATTTGTCTTCCTCTACTTCATGGAAAAATGGGGGTCTAGGATCATTATGTGGGCCATCATTGAAAAGGATGGAGGAACCCATGTGTGTATCCACAACGAATATAGGGTGATTTTCAGGCTTGTTGTCACTGCTGACCACATAAGCCATCTTTTTTTCTCTGTATAACTTTCTATTGCTCCCGAAAAGTGGTATAGTAGCATAAGATAGGTCCATCTGCATGGTTCCCTTTAGCTTTTTTACCCAAGATCTAGACAACAGCATCCCAAACTTAGTAGGTAAATCAGCTACCACCATGTTCATCATGACACTCTTCGCTGGAATCTGAGCGAGGGTTACCACCACATCTTTAATCAGTCCTAAATGTTAAAATTTCAGAATTTACTTCATTTTGATCTAGGATCTTAACTAAGAGAACAACATGTATAGCATATCTACAAAATTAATCATGGACATAATAATGCAAGCACACAAGAGACACAGAGTTTACTTGGGGAAAACCATAAAGGTGAAAACCCCAATAACTTCCTCAGAGGTAGATAGAGCAATGATACAACCAGAATATAAGAGATAGTCTTCTCCTACCAGCAGAGCCTCCTCCTCCACAAGTGCGCCACTCTCCAAATTGTGAGTGAGATAATACAATGTGTAAAATGAGAGAGACACACTCTCTAGTTATACACTAACTTGACTTGACCTTTACTCAACTAGGTCGGCCTCAACTTAACCACTTAACATAATGCTGACTGGGCCGACCCCCACTAGGGTCGTCTAAGAACCCTTTTACCCACATGGCCAACCCCCAATAGGATGGTCTAATAACCCTTTTACCCACATGACTTATACAAGGCCGACCCCAACAAGGTGGTCTAATAAACCATCAAGTATAAGTTACGACACTTACAATATAAATGATGTCACTTCCGTATAGAGGAATAATAACATCTCTATAGGAATACAACCACTTCTGTATAGAGGAATAATAACATATCTATAGGAATACAATATACATATATGTGAAATACATTCCGAAGTTACATATACATCAACACTCCCTCTTAACTAGGAAGGTATTTCTTGACACAGGTCTTCTAGCACAAGTCATCTTCTCTGGATCATCGTCACTGGATAATCGTCATCGAGTCATCATCATCGTCACTGCTGTTGCTGTCTCAATCCATCTCTGAATCTACTCGTCATAGGAAGTTCTACAGAGCCAGTCCTTTTTCATACTGGATGTAGGCCCACCACCTGCAGGTCTTCATCATCACTGGCCGTACTATGGAATCCTCAGGACTTATTACGTCCGTCACAAAACCTGGCTGCAACATCTCAGGCTATTACGAGCATACAGCTCTACATGTTGGATCTCCCAGGAGCACATTACATGTGACCCATCACAAAACCTGGCTAAAGCATCCCAGGCTGTTACGAGCACACAGCTCTACTTGTCAGATCTCCCAGGAGCACATTACATGTGATCTCACCACAAAACCTGGCTAAAGCATCCCACGCTGTTATGAGCACACAGCTCTACCTGTCGGATCTCCCAAGAGCACATTACATGTGGTCCACCAAAAAACCTAGCTGAAGCATTTGCGGCCTTTTTCATCCTATCTAGATCTCTTAGGAGCAAATTACATGTGGTCATGGCAAAACCTGGTTGAAGCATTTGAGGCCTTTTTCATCTTGTCCAGATCTTCCATGAGCAAATTACATGCCATAGGAAAAAACCTCGCAAGAGAATCTTAGGATTTTATGGGTACACAACTCCGACCTGAAGATCTCCCAAGGAACAAATTACATGTCCTCCTAGAGCAATGTCTCGAAAGAGCATCCCAGGCTGTTACGGCGACACAACTCCGACCTATAGGGTCTCCCAGACATGCTCATCTGCACAACCTGATCCACGACCACAAAGTATCATCCTGATACTCACCATACATCATCCTGGTGTACACATGATCATCCTGATCATCATCACTGCATCATCCTGATGCATGTCATCTGGAGAAGCTCGTCATCCATGATCATCCTGATCATACAATGCATCCACCTGATGCATACCAAGTATCTACCTGATACATATCATCATATACAATGTATCTACCTGATACATACATAGATACACGATCCACACAATGTATCCATCAACATACATGATCTGCCTGATCATACCTGATACATATACAGATACATGCTCCAAGCATCCACCATGATGCGTACATACATAAATCTAAATGATCCAACTGATCATATCCAACATCCAACATGATGCGTACAGCCTGTGTACTACCTGTCACTTTTTACGAAATTTCATTTGGAGCTTCCTAGCCCAAGTTATGACCTTTTTTCCAAGGTCACCTATTTTTGACTCAGATCTGGAAGAGGCAGAAACCCTATATTGTACAGATCATAAATCATAAAGTACAACGAATTAGAGGTTTTCCTTTGGATACAAGGTGCATGGGGATCTCATATTCGAACTGTAAAAGTTTCAGATCTGAAAAATTCTCCAAAATGGATTTATAGTGAAAGTGCTACGATGACTGGTGTTTTCTATATCAAGTCCTAGCATCGTAAGTGCAACAAGTGTCATACATGCCATATAATGCCTTCTTTCAAGCTAGCACTAATACCATGTTAAATTTTCAGAATTTACTTCAATCTGATCAAGGATCTTAACTGAGAGAACAACATGTACAGCATATCTACAGCATATTAATCATAAACACAATAATGCAAGCACACAAGAGACACAGATTTTACTTGGGGAAAACCATAAAGGTGAAAAACCCCAATAACTTCCTCAGAGATAAATAGAGTAATGATACAACCAGAATAAAAGAGATAGTCTTCTCCTAGCAGCAGATCCTCCTCCTCCACAAGTGTGCCACTCTCTAAAGTGTGAGTGAGAGAATAGAATGTGTAAAATGAGAGAGACACACTCTCTATTTATACACTAACTTGACTTGACCTTTACTCAACTAGGTCGGCCTCAACTTAACCACTTAACATAATGCTGACTGGGCCGACTCCCACTAGGGTGGTCTAATAACCCTTTGAACCACATGGCCGACCCCCAATAGGGTGGTCTAATAACCCTTAGACCCACATGACTTATACAGGGCCAACCCCAACAAGGTGGTCTAATAACCCATCAAGTATAAGTTACGACACTTACAATATAAATGACGACACTTCCGTAAAAAGGAATAATAACATCTCTATAGGAATACAACCACTTCCATATAGAGGAATAATAACATCTCTATAGGAATACAATATACATATATGTGAAATACATTCCGAAGTTACATATACATCAACACTAAACAGGGTACCTTTCTGGAGTCAAAAGAATATAGGTCTTCATAGGGTCTAGTGACCTCTAACCCCAACAGGTCCACTACCAACTTTGGCATCAAGTTGTGTGAAGCGCCAAAATCTATTAGGGCATTGTGTAATAACTTATTATGGATAGTCAGACTCAAATAGAAGGGAGGGACTTCTTCATCATCAGGTTCCTCCAGTTGGGAACCGAAGATTATAGTGGGAGCATCATCCGTCATTTCCAACATGTCTTGTGTATTTCCTACCTACCCCTTTACCAGGCTATTTATCTCTTCCCTATATTCATTTACTCTCAATAGTTCATTTAGGGGGATATATATCTTTACCATAGACAGTTCAGCCTTCAAGTTGAATATTGATGCTGGCTTCCCTACTTCAGTGACTTCTGGCTACCTACCTTCTTTAGAATGCTGCCCCTTATCCTCTGACATTTTCTATGCAGGATCCTCTTGTTGTTTCCCCTTCAGCTTATCAGTATTCTGTTGAGTCTTAGGGGGATGAGTCTGTGCAGAATTTCCTTCAGTTATTCGTATTTCTCTGTTTCTCAACTTCATCTACCTCCGGATATCATCCACAGCATTCATGTAACCCATTTGATACTATTCAGAATCGAACTCTACGGCTTTATCAGCATTTCCTTTGGTGAAAAAATCATGCTCCCTTTCAATCAAATGAGCCACATGTTCTAGGGTGTCGAAGAGATGTCTCTAGTTAGTAGCAGGGTTTTCAGGTCCTTCTTCATCTATCAAATTCTCAGGAAAGGGGGATCTAATCTGGTGGTCTTCTTGGTTTCTTGGATTTCTTAGAGGGGGCGACCTTCTAAAGTTAGGGTTCCTTATCTGATTTTCAGGTTGTTCCCTAACAAGAGGATTATTCTCCATGGCTAACCTATCCATCAATTTTTCCATAGTTCTCATCATGGTATCAAATTTAGCATCACTAGAAGAGGTTTGGTTTTCTTGCTTCTTCTTATCTGCTTCAGTTTTTCCCTTTAATTTCCCAGAAGGCATCATGTTGGCCTCAACCTCTACGGCATCCTTCAGCATAGCAGGTAGTGAGGCTGATTTTCTTTCTCTTAATGTGCATGAGAAGTATCCGTCAAAGGCATCTGCATAGTGGAGCTTTGCAGTTCCTATCGAGGGTTTCAGATCATCGGAAATAGAATTATAAGCTTTCATGAATCTGGCAGAAAACTCATTTACTAATTCAAACCCGCCTTTCTTTAAGTGATTATACTGGGATAAGAATATGGCGGGACTTCCCATGGTTTCCCATCTTTCTAGAAACAATACTTTCAAAGATGTAAAATTTGCTATGGAAGCATTGGGTAGCTTCCTGAACCATTTCTTAGGTTCCCCAAATAGGATTTGAGCAAATAATCTCATTTTAGCGTCATCGTGGTCCACTTCTTCCAAGTCTATAAAATATTCAAATCTATCATCATGCTGTTTTGTTGACCAGTCTCCCTCTCCATTGTAAGACACAGTTCTTTGAGCGTAGTTCTGAGGGAGGTCATGTAAACCAGCAAGCAGGATCAAAGGTGCAAATCTGGAAGCCATAGGTCCAGGTGGATTTTGAGCTAGTGGGAAAGTATTATGAGCAAGATCACTGGCTGGGATTGTAGCGTGGGCTTGGTGGGCCTGAGAATTGGGTTTATCGCCTTCAAATTTGGCAAGAGTTTTAGAATCAAACCACACAGGATCTAAAAGGTAAGATTCAAAATTATTCAGAGCTTCTTCTCCTAGGATTAGGTATGACACAGATTTTGTTCTTGACAAAGGTTTGCTAATATCAATCTCTAGATCCAATTCTTGATAAACAGATGCATCTTCTGAAAAAGGGATAGTCTTGATGATAGGAGCACTAGCCCGATCTTTCAGAGTTCTGCATCTGAGTAAAATTTTCGGATTATCTACTCCTAGAAATATTTTAGGAAAAGGGTTACCTCTCATATGGATATTTCTTGAGGCCAGGATGCCTTTGGAATTTCTTCAGTAGTATGTTTTGGCGTACTGATCTATCTCCAGTGGAGTCTTCCTGAATTGTCTGATCTCTGTAAGTGGAGTCGCCAGGGAAAAATTCTTCAACGTTCTTGAATAATGCAGAAAACTCTGTTTTCCCATAGGGATCTCTCTTGTTCTTTTAAATTCGTATGTACATGTCATTCTTCCAGGGATTGATAAAACAATCGCATCCCCGGCAATGGTGCCAATTTGTTAACCCCAAAATTGACCCCCAAGGCTGAAAGAGAGTAATTCTGGGTAACCACTAACCAATATTTGGCATGTGCTACTGACCCAACACAGACAGAGAGGGATCTCTCTAAAATCTCATGAAAAGACTAGAATAATCAAGATTGTCAATAATAAAAAAGAAACACTAGCATTCACGGCCAAGATATTAAATTACAAAAATTATACAGAAGATCATTTTTTTGTTTGGAAATAAAATGATTCACACATTGTTTGGTTGAAAACATATGGGATTTAGTTTGGGCAATGGTGTCACCTTTAACAAACTATGAAACATCATTCACAAATATTCTGCAAACGCATTCACAGGGGTAAGGTAGCAAGCAACTAGTAGTCAAAGAGAATTTAATTTTGTGGAATAGAAGAGAAAAGAAACAGTCCATCAATGTAAGGCATACCAAGATGAATCCTACATCAACTTTAGTAGAACATGTTGGTGAAATACATGGAAAAGACTAAGAAGAGCATAATTTCTATGAATTCCACTTAATCATTACCCTGATACAAGCATGAAAGAAATAACACAAAATGGGATTACGAAGAGAGAAAATACAATTTCACGTGGGAAAAGAGAAAATACAGACTACCAGACCAATTACATAGGAATCCCTGTCAAAACGCAGTCTTCAACTCTGCAAACTTTATTAAAACAACTCAAAAGATGTCTTACAGACTAATCCTCAAAATTACCAAAAGCTTTCAACATAAGATTTTCAACCTTCTTGCCTTCGGTTACAAACATATTTACAGATCTCTTTGAGCTCTAGGCTCGACTCCTCTA
Source organism: Larix kaempferi (assembly GCA_027924585.1). Lineage (NCBI taxonomy): Eukaryota > Viridiplantae > Streptophyta > Pinopsida > Pinales > Pinaceae > Larix > Larix kaempferi. The sequence goes on along the minus strand of BSBM01000286.1, from coordinate 13,222,497 downwards.
AACCAAAATGTTTTGTAAGAGAATGACACTTCATCAAAGTTTGTTTGTCATAACTGCTTAAAATAGAAATAGGTAGATCTGGTCTAACTATTTCTTACAATTGCCGATATTATCATAGAATGGAATTAATCTCACAGTAAAAACAAACATAGTAAAGATAACAGTTCCTGCTGGCTATCCATTTAGCCACCTCAAAGAATATTACAAATTACATCGAAATTAGAAATTTCTTATGTGTCTTTCAGACATTTCAAACAAATACTTGACAACTTATAAAGACTTACATAGTTACTACAGCTGACGGAGAACGCATCTCATAGTTGCATATGCATGCACAGCAGCGCAACGTTCAGCTGAAGGGAGATCGTAATCTGCCATTTCCCTCACAATTACTTGGATTTCAATGAGGTCAAAGTATGAGGCAGGCAGAAGCCTTTTGCCAATGGCAATTAACCTATTCTGGATATCAAAGTCATCTTGTATATTTTCCATCAACGTTTTACCTATGAGCGACTGCTCCGTGTGTTTGAACTTCGAATGATCCATTCTCCTAGCCGATATCTTCTTTTTGAAGGTGCCTTTGGAGAGAAGCTCTAAATTGTCATCCCAAAAAGACGGCAGTCCCATTTCATTTAAATTACCAAATGAACTACTGAAGTCTACTACTTCCTTCCTCATGTCTTTTGCTTTGGCCTCCACGCTTTCCACTTGAGCATACTTCCTCAAAATTCTTTGAGACGTGACGACTGTCACGATCCGGTTGCCAATGTTTAATCAGACCCTATCTTCTTCTGACATGTCATTTAAAAAGGCCACAGCAGTTAATGTTGTTTCTTTGGGTTTTTGGGTCAAGTCTTCTCTCGCGGCTACACAGGCCGCCCAAGCATCACTAATCATTTTTTCTTTGAATCTTATGAATTCCAGATAGGGCCAAAAACTCTCAGGCTATTTGTATAACTTGTCCCACACCATATGTCTACACCCTTACATAGCAACTTGTCCTACTACTTTGCGAGTGATTTTTTTATTCTATTCAATTGAATCTTTCTGCTTTTCACAGAGGCTGTTTATCTCCTCCTCTTGCTTCTTGTTTTCCTCTTCTAGTTTCCACACCCTTTCTCTTAATTCCCTGATCTCATTGTCCTTCAGGATGACGTGTGACATAGACTGTGCCAAATCATTTGTAATGTCTTCATCACCACCTTGACTTACATTGGTAGGCCGCATGTCCATACTAGACAAGTTACTTCTTAGCTCTTCCAGTTGCTTTTCTAGGCTAGTTTATCCTGTTTCCAATCGTCCTTGTCCCTAGCAAGTTTTAGTATTTTTGCTTTACACTCATCTAATTATTTAGATAAAGCCTCCTTTTGTATTTCAAATTTGGTTTCCTCAGGGGCCTGGATTAGCTCGATGTTAGGGACTTTATCCTTTTTCTGCAGATTTGAAATTAAATTTTCTTTATCCGCCAGCAACTGCTTCATGGCTTTCCCTCCCCTGTCAACTCCAACAAGTTCAATTTGTAATCTTTTTACAAGTTGCTGAAGGGCTCGGTTGTCACTCTTTTCCTATTTTAGGTGATTCACCAATTTCTTTACAGCAACTTCCAAGTTATCACTTTTAAGTGCAGCTTTCGCAAGATCAACATGGATGAAATCACCGATTTTTCGGTGAAAATGTATCTTGTCAGGGACTAGTATCGCATCCCACCTGAGCTTCATCTCTTTTACTTCTGCGTCTGTTGATATGGCCAGATTCAAAGTATTGTGCTTCTCATCTCTACTGTCTATTAAGGAGGTCTTAGGTTCGGACAAACTGCTAGCTCTCGGCATTAGGTCAAATAGATTCTGGGCTAAGGCTTGCCTAGTTTGTTTATATTGCTCATACAAATCAGCCTTGGACTGGAATCTACTGCTGCCTTCACCTTCTTCAACATCTTGAAATTTGGATTCTTTTATTTGAACATCAGGGGTTGGGGACCCTTCATTTTCGGCTTTCTCATTATCTATCCAGATGGTCAAATCTTCCATAGGTGTCCCATCGACCAACTCCTCTCCATCGAGGGGAATCAATGACTCGACTTGAGTATTTCCATCAAACACCTAAACTGGTGTTATCATCCTAGGTCATTTATCTTCACCACCCATCTTAGTATCCATATCTTGTATTTCCTCAAGATCTGTTTTCCGGCCCACTTCTACAGCGTCGGGCACTTGTTCGGTACTCATTTCAGCATCAGACGTTCTGGGGTCCCCTTCCTGCAAGTTTGGTACTATTTCTACCTCGGGATCCCATTGTAGCAGGTTCCATCTCCCGAGTGGCCTCTCTGGCTCCTTGTGTTCGAAGGTGCTCATATTGCACTCCTTGCTTCTTCTAGAAATAACATGCAAGGGATCGTATTCAACCGCTATGTACTTTCTGATCCCCAGGAGTCTTATCATTTCCTCTATCTCCGGTAAAGCTTTCTTACTTTTTACAATAAAATGGTTGACGTTCCACGAGTATTTTATATCAGTGCCCTTTTTGAATTGCAGGAACAGTGTCTCTTTTAAGCTCAATTTTTTCCTAATAAATTCCAGGGCAAAGGTTCTTGATGTCAGAAAGGAGGGCAAGATGTACAGTTCCTTCACAAAGCCATACAGTCGAATGACTGTAGTATCTTTCGAAAGGAACCAGTCTCCAATGCCTACTTCATTTTTTAACTGCATAATGGACTTCATCTTGGGTAGCACTCTCGGCAGTCCCTCCCCAAAAATGACTTTGTACACTGGGGGTAAAACATAATTGAAGTATTCAAACACATTGTCCAACCAAGCATTTGTTTCTAGCAAAGGGTGAAAATGTGGGCTTTCCGCGTTACTGTACTTTATCATCTTCATGAGTTGCGTCTGATATCTGAAAAACCTAGTATTGGGGAAATTTTCCAACTATACACGCATTCTATTAGCCAAAAATTCATCAAACTTCAGAGGAGGGATGAGTCCTGTGTCGGACCTTGCTAAACAATACTAATTCTAAAAAGTAAACTAAGTTGGACCTCTGTTACCCATTGATCGGTATCGAAACCTAATAATTGAGCCAACAGTGAGAAGACCAACTAGGAATCGTCATAAAAAAGGTTGACGTCCAAGGGGTACGAATTTTCGGCAACTTCGGAATGGGGTTTTAGGCATGTGGTTAGGAAAGTTCGACGGCTTTTTGGGGCAATTTGGCGGAATAGGGCGACCACTGACTCTTCTGAAAAGCTTTCCCACTTTTAGTACTATGGCTCGGGGATAAAAATGAATTTCTTACAACTGACGCATCTAAAACACAGACCACTTTAGACTTGGGGGCGTCCATGATTATCCTTGTGGATTCGGAATAATTCACGGAGCATCATGTTACAAACTCAAGGAAAGAGGGTACCTAGTCTAAGCAAAAGCAAATAAAGGAAAACCTAAAAACCCTGTGTATTTCCAAACCCTACTCATGCAGAGCGTCTAGCTTTGTTTTATTTTTTGGGACGGAGAGCCGAAGGTGTGGGTTGAATACATCTCCATCCCTATCTTCTAGGGCTACCCTAGCTTTACGGCTGGTAGAAGCCAGTTCCTCTCCCATTTTATGACTTTAAAAATTCAACTTTCAAGAGAGAGGACAGTTACAAGGCCCTACCTATCGGTTTAGAAGCTGTGAGCAGGTTTCTTGAAGTTATGTCTCCTTCGCCATCTACCACACACCGAGGGACCACAAGAATTCTACAATCTTCGAGAACAAATGTCAACCCTTGCGGTTGTTTCTTATATATATAACCGTGCCAACATAACCTCGGCTCATCTTCAATTGTTGTCCTTTGATCTCTGCCATTGGTTTTCTCATGTGCCTCTTTGCTATCGTTAGATCGATTGCCCCTTTATCTCTTGATTTGACTACAGAGTCCTGTCTACCATCGGACCTAGTTTACCTTTCCATCCATGTTGTTATTTTTGGCCACATTTCTCTATAAGATGGCCTCGCATGCATCCAAATAGTCCCTACCATGATTTTCCTCTTCTATGCGACGGGTTCTGAAATTGACACCTGGAAGGAGGGAAACTATCATCGCATTCATCCCTTTCTTATCTGATGCACTACTTCTCTCTTCAAGCTACTGCGAGAGCTGTTATTGTGTATCCCTTTGGCATTCCGAACCATGGATTTTTCCCCCCAACTCATGCCATCGCATGCACCCACTCTTACATACTGCTCCTTGATCTATCTTCGTGCGACGACATCTGCTACTGACACGTGGCTGAAAGAGAAACCTCATCACATCTACTCCTTTCTTATCTCCCTCGCAACTTGGTTGTGCTGGATTACACGCAAGACCGTGGATCTGATCTCCATGCCAAATCTATGGCATAGATTGATGTGATGTTTAGCTCTCCATGATTTGACCCGCAGGTCATAATGTTATAAAGTATGTTTCTCGTCTATTTATGTCCCTACTTCAACATTTCTTCATCCTTTTCACATTTGTTTCTCCTTAGACCATTTAGCCCTTTCCCTTAGTATCTAGCACTGGAGCATGGATGATATCTCATTTTCAATACCAGGAGCTAACAACTGGCTCCAAAGGGGATGATATCCTCCCGACGAGGTAGAAAAGAACTCTATAGATTATGTGCCTGATCCATTGGGCGGCTCCTTCAAACCCTAGACTGAGACTTCTTCTTAGTAACTGAGGACTATGCTTTACAGCATATTTAGGCCGAACCCCCAGAAATGGAGTCATGGCTTCTCCTAACCTTAGGGTTTTCACTTTTCAGGCTTCAAAGATCTCTGGTTCACTCCAAAACAAAACCTCATAACAACTATAACAAATAAAAAGATACATATATACAAGCTATGGTACATGGGTTTCCTGGCTCCCCTAGGATAGATAGTGCTTTAGGTACCTGCCATTGACCGGTCCCCCAAACCAGGTGGATCCATCCTGCTTTTCTAGGATAAAAGAACTTAATCCTCGGTTTGCCACAAAAACAAATGGCCCCATCCACATATGGTCGAATTTCCCATGTTTATATTCTCTGGGAGTGTCCCATTTCAGGACCAGATCGTTCACTTGGAACTCATCTTCTTTAGCTTTCTTGTCGAAGGATTATTTCATATTTTCCTGGTGCCCCTGCACTTTGTCGTAGGCTTTCGTCCTTAGCTCATTTAGTTCGATTATCTGGCTTATTCTCCTCTGCATATGGTTTGGCTCTTCTTCGATTCTTTGCAGCAACCTCATAACCGGGAACCCTAGAAATGTTGGGAACACTACCTCGGCTCCATATACCAGCTGAAAAGGGGACATCCCAATGGCTCTTTTCATGCTTATTCTATCATCCCATAGGGCATATTTCAGTTTCGTATGCCAAGACCTTTTATTTTCTTCCAACAATTTCTTTATGATTTTTACCAAGCTTTTGTTTGAGGACTCTGCTAGTCCATTTCCCTGCGGGTAGTACACTGTAGAATGGTTTAGATTGATATGGTATTTGTGACAAAAAATAATCATCTTCTTTGAACAAAAGGCAGGTGCATTATCGGTCACAATCCTTTTGGGGAATCCAAACCTAGATAGAATGTTATCCTCCAGAAAATCCATGATAACATTTTCTGTTGCATTCCTTGTGGGTATAGCTTCTATCCATTTAGTAAAATAATCAGTAGCTATCAATATCCACCTATGCTGCCCAGAAGAGTTAGGGTTTATTTCTCCAATGAAAGCTAGTCCCCATTGTTGAAAAGGAGCTTCTACTATGACTGGGTGAAGGGGTAGTGAGACAACTTTCCTTTTTCCTTAAAAAATATGACATTGGTGACAAGCCAAAGTGTCTTTATATACATTTGTGAACATGGTAGGCCAATATAAATCGGCTCTCAAGATCTTATTTACTGTCACTTTCCAAGAATGATGTCCGCCACAATCTCCCTTATGAAATTCTTTCTTAGTATGCTTCGCTTCTTCCTCCAATAGACAATTTAGCAGCACACCTCCGGTGTCTTTCCAGTTTTTTGCAGCTTTTAATTTCATAGCCCGGGACCTACTCTTGCTTAACCCTGGGGGAGCTTGTAGATTTTGTAACACATAAACACTATCAGCATACCAAGGGGATGCAACAAACTATGGACTTATCTGTACTTCAGTTTCTAGCCGCTGTGGATGTTCTTCAAAAAAATTCATCTGTAAGGAATTGCAATTTGCTTTGGTCATCAATTTTGCTAACCCCTACCCTTTCACCAGCTTAGTAGGCTTTATCTCTAAGTCGTACTCTAGTAATACAGTAATCCACTTTGCCCTTCTACCTTCAAGGTCTGCTTGGGTAAGAATACCTTTCACAGCACTATTTGGTACATGGGTGATGATGTGTGACTGAAGTATGTAAATCCTGAAATCCTTTAGTGATTTGATCAAGGCATAGGCCTGTTTCTCCATGATGTCATATTTCAACTCCGCATCTCTCAGTATCCCACTGAAAAAAGCGATTGGTTGTTCTGCATTCTGGTGGTTCTTTTGTAGCAGCACTCCTGCCACTGTATGCTCAGAAGCATAGGAAAAAATCAAAAAATCTTTAGAAAAATCAAAGCTGGCTAATACAGGGGATTCAGTGATAGCACTCTTTATTTCCTTGAAAGAATATGTAGCTTCCTTCGTCCATTTTATTTGATTCTCCTTTCTTAGAATATTAGTGATACTCATCATAATTTCAGCGAAACAAGGAATGAATCTTCTCAGAAAACCAACTTGCCAAATGAAAGAATGTACCTCTCTTTTGCTTCTTTGTTCTCCAACTTTTTGGATGGCACTAACCCTCTCAGGGTCAATCTTGATACCTCCTTTGGATATGATATGTCCCAGGAGCTTAGCTTTTCCTAAAGCAAAATGAGATTTCTTTGGGTTGAGGAAGATACCATATTTTATGCATTTCGTAAAGACCCGATCTAGGTGTTTTAAATGCTCGTCATCAGACTTTGAATACACCAGTATGTCATCCATGTATACCACTATAAACTTATCCTTATCTTCAGCAAAGGAAATGTCCATTGCTCTCTGGAAAGTAGCTCCAGCATTCATCAATCCAAAAGGCATCTTAGCATACATGAAAGTTCCCCATGGAGTGTTGAAGGTAGTATTTTCTTGATCTTCTGGACTGACTTTGATCTGATTATACCCTGAGAAACCATCCATTGTAGAAATCCTTTCAGTCCCTACTACCTTCTGTAAGATGTGCTCCATTTTTGGCAGAGGATAATTATCATTTAAGGAGGCTCTTTTCAAATTTATGAAATCTATACAGATTCTAATTTCTCCATTTTTTTTTCTTACAGGAACTAGGTTTGCCACCCATTGAGAGAATCTCAGAGTGACAATAATCTTTGCGTTGAAAAACCTCTTTATCTCTTTTTCTACTATTGGTACCAACTTAGGATTTATTCTCCTCAACTTCTGTTTGAAAGGTTTTTCTCTAGGCCAAATTGGGATGGAATGCTGGATTATTGAGGTATCATATTCCTTTAACTCTTCATAGCTCTAGGTGAAGGTAGCAGCATACTTTTTCATCAGATCAACATACTGCTTTTTCCTCCTGGTCTTCAATTTTTTAGACAGCTTTACCATCCGAGGTTCCCCTAAAGAACCCAAATTCTTATCTTCTACTGTATCCTTGGGAGGTTCAAATTTGGGATTCTTCGCCACATCGTTTTAATCAAAGATCTTTTCTAGTGGTATCAGTCCTTTGGGAATATAGTTGCTTTTTAATAGGACAATGTCTTTGCCTCCCAGAGTGTTCTTCCAACCCGTATTTTCATCCTCTTTGCTTTCTGATTGCTTCTGGTCCATTAGACCTTCTACATTCTCATTCTCTATATCGATCTAAACATTTGCAAACTCATAAGACATCTCTAAAAACCTTCTAATTTGTAGGTCATCTTCAAAAACTTGGGAATACTTGGAATTATCTGGGATGGATGGCCTGTTTATCACTTCGATCTCGTATTTTTCTTGGGAAAAAATGGGTGTTTTAAAACCCCCTGCAGTAGTGGTCAGGGAGTCAGCTACTTGATTGTCACATCTCAGAATTGCCCAGATCTTATGTTCATCGAAAAAATTCCCAAACATGTCCCAAAATTCATTTATATAAGCTCTCATCCCAAGATTCTTCGCCTAATAACTATCGTTCACCTGGTTCACCACCAGTTCTGAATCTCTAAATACGTGTACTCTCCTGGCTCCCAGATCTTTCAGAGCTCTCAGTCCTAAAAGTAGAGCTTCATATTTAGCCACATTTTTTGTGCATTCAAAATTCAATTTATAGGATAGGGCCCTAGATTCCTGGTCTGAAGGTATGATCCAAACCCCAGCCCCAGCTCCATTTTTGCTTAGTGAACCATCAAAGTACATCTTCCACAATCATTCTTCATTTTTTCGCCTCTCTGATGCCTCATGCCTTGCTGCAAATTATTTGTCTTCCTCTACTTCATGGAAAAATGGGGGTCTAGGATCATTATGTGGGCCATCATTGAAAAGGATGGAGCAACCCATGTCTTTATCCACAGCGAATATAGGGTGATTTTTAGGCTTGTCGTCACTGCTAACCACATAAGCCATCCTTTTTTCTCTGTATTGCTTCCTATTGCTCCTGAAAAGTGGTATAGTAGCATAAGATGGGTTCATTTGCATGGTTCCCTTTAGCTTTTTTACCCATGATCTAGACAACAGCATCCCAAACTTAGCAGGTAAATCAACTACCACTATGTCCATCATGACACTCTTCACTGGAATCTGGGTGAGGGTTGCCACCACATCTTTAATCAGTCCTAAATAGGGTACCTTTCTGGAGTCAAAAGAATATAGGTCTTTATAGGGTCTAGTGACCTCTAACCCCAACAGGTCCACTACCGAATTTGGCATCAAGTTGTGCGAAGCTCCATAATCTATCAGGGCATTGTGTAATAACTTATTATGTATATTCAGACTCAAATAGAAGGGAGGGACTTCGTCATCATCAATTTCCTCTAGTTTGGAACCAAAGATTATAGTGGGACCATCATCCATCACTTCCAACATCTCTTGTGTATTTCCTGCCTGCCCCTTTACTAGGCTATTTATCTCTTCCATGTATTCTTTTACTGTCAATAGTTCATTTAGGGGGATAGAGATCTTTACCTTAGACAGTTCATCCTTTAAGCTAAATATTGATGTTGGCTTCCCTACTTCAGTGACTTCTCGATGCCTACCTTCTTTAGAATGATGCCCCTTATGCTTTGAGATTTTCTGTGCAGGATCCTCTGGTTGTTTCCCCTTCAGCTTATCAATATTCTGTAGAGTCTTAGGGGGTTGACTCTGTGCAGAATTTCCTTCAGTTATTGGTATTTCTTTGTTTCTCAACCTCATCTTTCTCTAGATATCATCCACAGCATTCATGTAACCCATTTGATATTGTTCAAAATCGAACTCTGCGGCTTTATCAACATTTCCTTTGGTGAAAAAATCATGCTCCCTTTCAGTCAAATGAACCACATGTTCTAGGGTGTCGAAGAGATGTATTTGGTCAGCAGCAGGGTTTTCAGGTCCTTCTTCATCTATCAAATTCTCAGGAAAGGGGGGTCTAATCTGGTGGTCTTCTTGGTTTCTTGGATTTCTTGGAGGAGGCGGCCTTCTAAAGTTAGGGTTCCTTATCTAATTTTCAAGCTGTTCCCTAACAGGAGACTTATTCTCCATGGCTAACCTATCGATCAATTTTTCCATCGTTCTCATCATGGTATCAAATTTAGCATCACTAGAAGAGGTTTGTTTTTCTTGCTTCTTCTTATCTGATTTAGTTTTTCCCTTTAATTTCCCAGAAGCCATCATGTTGGCGTCAACCTCTACGGCATCCGTCAGCATAACAGGCAGTGAGGCTGATTTTGTTTCTCTTAATGTGCATGAGAAGTCTCCGTAAAAGGCATCTGCATAGTGGATCTTCGCAGTGCCTACCGAGGGTTTCAGATCATCAGGAATAGAATTATAAGCTTTCATGAATCTGGCAGAAAACTCATTTACTGATTCAAACCCAGCTTTCTTTAAGTGATTATAATGGGATAAGAATATGGCAAGACTTCCCATGGTTTCCCATCTTTCTAGAAACAATACTTTAAATGCTGTAAAATCTGCTATGGAAGCATTGGGTAGATGTCTGATCCATTTCTTAGGTTCCCCAAAAAGGATTTGAGCAAATAATATCATTTTAGCATCATCGTGGTCCACTTCTTCCAAGTCTATAAAATCTTCAAATCTATCAACATGCTATTTTGTTGACTAGTCTCCCTCTCCATTGTAAGAGACAATTATTTGAGCGTAGTTATGAGGGAGGTCATGTAAAGCAGCAGGTAGGATCAAAGGTGCAAATCTGGAAGCCACAGGTGTAGGTGGATTCTGAGCTAGTGGGAAAGTATTCTGAGCAAGATCACAGGCTAGGATTGTAGCGTGGGCTTGGTGGGCCTGAGAATTGGGTTTATCAACTTCAAATTTGGCAAGATTTTTAGAATCAAACCACACAGGATCTTTAAGGTAAGATTCAAAATTATTCAGAGCTTCTTCTCCTAGGCTTAGGTATGACTCAGATTTTGTTCTTGACAAAGGTTTGCTAATATCAATCTCTAGATCCAATTCTTGAAAAACAGATGCATCTTCTGAAAAAGGGATAGTCTCGATGATAGGAGCACTAGCCCGATCTTTGACAGTTTTGCGTTTGAGTAAACTTTCCGGATTATCTACTCCTAGCAAGATTTCAGGAAAAGGATTACCTCTCATATCGATCTTTCTTGAGGCTAGGATTCCTTTGGAATTTCTTCAGTAGTATGTTTTGGCATACTGATCTGTCTCCAGTGGAGTCTTCCTGAATTGTTTGATCTCTGTAATTGGAGTCGCTAGGGCAAAATTCTTCAACCTTCTTGAATAATACGGAAACCTTTGTTTTCCCACAAGGATCTCTCTTGTTCTTTGAAATTCGGATGTATATGTTGTTCTTCCAGGGATTGATAAAACAATTGCGTCCCCGGCAATGACGCCAATTTGTTAACACCAAAATTGACCCCCAAGGCTGAAAGAGAGTAATTCTTGGTAACCACTAACCAATGTTTGGGCCGTGCTACTGACCCAACACAGACAGAGAGGGCTCTCTCTAAAATCTCATGAAAAGACTAGAATAATCAAGATTGTCAATAATGAAAAAGAAACGCCAGCATTCATGGCCAAAATATTCAATTACAACAATTATACAGAAGATCAGTTTTTTGTTTGGAAATAAAATGTTTCACGCATTGTTTGGTTGAAAACGTATCGGATTTAGTTTGGGCAATGGAGTCACCTTTAACAAGCTATTAAATATCATTCACAAAGCTTCTGCAAATGCATTCACAGGGGCTAGGTAGAAAGCAGATAGTAGTCAAAGAGAATTTAATTTTGTGGAATAGAAGAGAAAAGAAACAATCCATCAATGTAAGGCATACCGAGATGAATCCTACATCAACTTTAGTAGAACATGTTGGTGAAATACTTGGAAAAGACTAAGAAGAGCATAATTTCTATGAATTCCACTTAATCATTATCCTGATCCAAGCATGAAAGAAATAACACAAAATGGGATTATGAAGAGAGAAAATACAATTTCACATGGGAAAAGAGAAAATACAGACTACCAGACCAATTACATAGGAATCCCTGTCAAAACACAGGCTTCAACTCTGCAAACTTCATTAAAACAGCTCAAAAGATGTCTTACAGACTAATCCTCAAAATTAACAAAATCTTTCAACATAATATTTTCAACCCTCTTTCCTTCGATTACAAACATCTTTATAGATCTCTTTGAGCTCTAGGCTTGACTCCTCTAAACCAAAATGTTTTGTAACAAAATGACACTTCATCAAAGTTTGTTTGTCATAACTGCTTTAAAACAAAAACAAGTAGATCTAGTCTAACTATTTCTTAAAATGGTCGATATTATCATAGCATGGAATTAATCTCACAGTAAAAACAAACATAGTAAAGATAAAAGTTCTGGCTCGCTTTCCACCTGAGCATACTTCCTCAAAATTCTTCGAGCCGCAATAATTGTCACGATCCAGTTGGCAATGTTTAATCAGACCCTATCTTCTTCTGACAAGTCATTTAAAAAGGCCACAGCACTTAATGTTGTTTCTTTGGGTTTTTGGGTCAAGTCTTCTCTCGCGGCTACACAGGCCACCCAAGCATCACTGATCATTTTTTCCTTGACTCTTATGAATTCCAGATAGGGCCAAAAACTCTCATCCTCTTTGTATATCTTGTCCCACACCAGATGTCTACACTCTTGCTTAGAAGCTTGTCCTACTACTTGGTGAGTGAGTTTTTTATTCTGTTCAATTGACTCTTTCTGCTTTTCATGGAGGCCGTTTATCTCCTCCTCTTGCTTCTTGTTTTTTTCTTGTAGTTTCCACACCCTTTCTCTTAATTCCCTGATCTCATTATCCTTCAGGCTGATGTGTGACATAGCCTGTGCCAAATCATTTGTACTGTTTTCATCACCACCTTGACTTACATTGGTAAGGCGCATGTACATACTGGACAAGTTACTTCTTAGCTCTTCCAGTTGCTTTTCTAGGATATTTTTCTCCTGTTTCCAATCATCCTTTTCCCCAGAAAGTTTTAGTAATTTTGCTTTACACTCATCCAATTCTTTAGATAAAGCCTCCTTTTGTACTTCAAATCTGATTTCCTCAGGGGCCTGGATTAGCTCGATGTTAGGGAATTTAGCCTTTTTCTACAGATTTGAAATTAACTTTTCTTTATCCGCCAGCAACTACTTCATTGCTTTCCCTCCCCCGTAACCTCAAACAAGTTCAATTTTTAATCTTTTTACAAGTTGCTGAAGAGCTCATTTTTCACTCTTTTCCTGTTTTAGCTGATTCGCTTATTTCTTTATATCAACTTCCAAGTTATCACTTTTCAGTGCATCTTTCGCAAGATCAACATGGATGAGATCACCGATTTGTTGGTGAAAATGTATCTTGTCCGGGACTGGTATCGTGTCCCACCTAAGCTTCATCTCTTTTACTTTTGCATCTGTTGATATGGCCAGATTCAGAGTGTTGTGCTTCTTGTCTCTACTGGCTATTAAGTAGGTCTTAGTTTTGGACAAACTGCTAGCTCTTAGCATTAGGTCAAACAACTTTTGGGCTAAGGCTTTCCTAATTTGTTTATATTGCTCATACAAATTAGCCTTGGACCGGAATCTACTGTTGCCTTCACCTTCTTAAACATATTGAAATTTGTATTCTTTTATTGGAACATCAGGGGTTGGGGACCCTTCATTTTCAGCTTTCTCATTATCTCTCCAGACGGTCAACTCTCCCATACGTGTCCCATCAACCAACTCTTCTCCATCGAGGGGAATCAATGAATTGACATGAGTATTTCCATAAAACACCTCAACTGGTGTTATCATCCTGGGTTGTTTATCTTCACAACCCATCTCAGTATCCATATCTTGTATTTCCTCGAGATCTATTTTTCGGCCCACTTCTCCAGCGTCGGGCACCTGTTCGGTACTAATTTCAGCATCAGACGTTCCAGGGTCCCCTTCCTACAAGTTTGGTACTATTTCTGCCTCTAGCTCCCACTGTAGCAGGTTTCGTCTCCCGAGTGGCCTCTCTAGCTCCTTGTGTTCGAAGGCACTCATATTGCACTCCTTCCTTCTTCTGGAAATAACATGCAGCGGATCGTATTCAACAGCTATGTCCTTTCTAAACCCCATGAGTCTTATCATTTCCTCTATCTCCAGTAAAGCTTTCTTGCTTTCTACAATAAAAGGGAAAACCTTCCACGGGTATTTTATATCAGTGCCCTTTTTGAATTGCAGGAACAGTGTATCTTCTGAGCTCAAATTTTTCTTGATAAATTTTAGGAAAAAGGTTCTTTATGTCAAAAAGGTGGGCAAGATGTACGGTTCCTTCACAAAGCCATACAGTCGAATGACTGTAGTATCTTTCAAAAGGAACCAGTCTCCGACGGCTACTTCATCTTTTAACTGCATCATGGACTTCATCTCGGGCAGCACTCTCGATAGTCCCTCCCCAAAAATGACTTTGTACACTGGGGGTAAAACATAATTGAAGTATTCAAACACATTGTCTAACCGAGCATTTGTTTCAAGCAAAGGGTGAAAATGCAGGCTTTCTGCATTACTGTACATGATTATCTTCATGAGTTGTGTCTGATATCTGAAAAAACCTAGTATTGGGGAAATTTTCCAACTGTACATGTATTCTATTAGCCAAAAATTCATCAAAATTCAGAGGAGGGATGAGTCCTGTGTCAGACCTTGCTAAACAAATACTAATTCTAAAAAGTAAACTAAGCTGGACCTCTGTGACCCATTGATCGGTATCTAAACCTAAGAATTGAGCCAACAGTGAGAAGACCAATTGGGAATTCGTCATAAAAAAGGTTGACGTTCAAGGGGTACGGCTTTTCGGCAACTTCGGTATGGGGTTTTAGGCATGTGGCTAGGAAAGCTCGATGGCTTTCTGGGGCAATTTGGCAGAATAGGGAGACCATCAACTCTTTTGAAAAGCTTTCTGACTCCTAGTACTGTGGCTCGAGGATAAAAAATGAATTTCTTAAAACTGACGCATCTAAAACACAGACCACTTTAGACCTGGGGGAATCCATGATTATCCTTGTGGATTCGGAATAATTCACGGAGCACCATGTTACAAACTTGGGGAAAGAGGGTACCTGGTCTAAGAAAATGTAAATAAAGGATGACCTAAAAACCCCATGTATGTCCAAACCCTACTCATGTAGAGCTTCTAGCTTTGTTTTAATTTCCGGGATGAAGAGCCGAAGGTGTGGGTCGAATACATCTGCATCCCTATCTTCCAGGGATACCCTAGCTTTATGGATGGTAGAAACCTATTTCTCTCCCATTTTATGACTTTAAAATTTCAACTTTCAAGAGAGAGGACGGTTACAAGGCCCTACCTGTCGGTTTAGAATCTTTGAGCAGGTTTCTGGAAGTTCTGTCACCTTCGTCGTCTGCCACACACCGAGGGACCACCAGACTTATACAATCTTCGAGAAAAAATGTCAACCCTCGCAGTTGTTTCTTATATATATAACCGTGCCAACATAGCCTCAGCTCATCTTCAATTGCTTTCCTTTGATCTCTGTCGTTGGTTTTCTCACGTGCCTCTTTACTATCGTCAGATCGGCTGCCCCTTTATCTATTGATTTGACCGCAGATTCCTCCCTGTCATCAGATCTAGTTTACCTTTCCATCCACGCAGTTCTTTTTTGCCACATTTCTCCATAAGATGACCTCGCATGCATCCAAATGGTCCCTACCATGATTTTACTCTTCTATGCAATGGGTTCTAAAACTGACACCTGGCAGGCGGGAAACTATCATCGCATTCATCCCTTTTTATCCGGTGCGCTACTTCTCTCTGTGAGCTGCTGCGAGAGCCGTTGATGTGTATCCCTTTGGCATTCTGAACTGTGGATCTTTCCCCCAATTCATCCCATCGCATGCACCTGCTCTTACATACTGCTCTTTGATCTTTCTTCATGCGATGACGTCTACTGCTGACACGTGGTTGGCGGAGAAACCTCATCGCATCTGCTCCTTTCTTATCTCCTTCGCAACTTGCTTGTGCGGGATTACATGCAGGACCATGGATCTGATCTCTGCGCCAAATCTACGGCGTAGATTGATGTGATGTTTAGCTCTCCCTGATTTGACCAGCGGATCATAATGTTATAAAGTATGTTTCTCGTCTGTTTATATCCCTACTTCAACATTTCTTCATCCTTTTCACATTTGTTTCTCCTTAGACCATTTAGCCCTTTCCCTTAGCATCTAGCACTAGAGCATGGAGGATATCTCGATTTCTATACTAGGTACATTTTGACTCTCCATTCCTTCCATTCAACTTCATATTGTAGGAAAATATATAGGTGCTAACATGCACAGTCATGTTGGATGATTCCATACTTCTAGTCGCTGCCAGAAGTGCATTTTGTTATAATTGACAACTTTGCAAGACTTCTAAGGTGGACATAGCACAAGGGGTCTGGGCTAGGTCTTCAACTACACTGTGCTTGGCATTAGCCCATGCATTGGGATTGTGCGAATCCCGTTTCAAGACACCTTTCGGGATCTTGGGCAGTGGGTCCACAGGAATGTGGAGAGCATTGGAAGATTCAGGAATGTCTTTATCCTTAGTCTGTGAATCTAGGGTATAATTTCTTTCCCACGTTTGTAAAAGAGTGTCTAAGTTAACCATATGAATGAAAGTTTGATCAACTAAAGCATGGGTGGTGCCCCCAGTATTGGAGGTGCCAGAAGCTAATCCCTTGCCTTTTAGAAATGGATCTTTAAGGACGACAGGTTTCTTTTCCTGAAGCAGCTTCTGGGATTCTTTGATTAGAGGGCATTGGTTAGTGAGGTGGTCCTGCTTGAAAAGCTTGCAAGGGAACTTGACCTTCTTCTTTTCTCGGTTACCCTAATCGGCATTTTCTTTGTTTTTGGGCTTTTGTTGGTTCCCCTCTCCTTTCTTTCCTTTCTTTTTATTGTTGGGATGCCGAGGGCCCTTTTGATTAGTCTGAACATGTTGTACAGATTCAGTAGTAGAAGGAGAGGTTGTGACAGGAGTCACTTCTGCAGTCAATTGTTTGACCGATAAGGCATGAACCTATTTAGTCAATGCTTCGAAGGCTATAGAATCAACTGAACCTACTATGCCATCAACATGTGGTCTAGGTTTTGGTCTACCTAGATTGATGTTCGATCATGATGGATCAGTTATAATCTCCTAAAGGAGCCCAGACAGAGCATAAACCAAGTCTAGTTGCTGGGTCCTTAGAATGGCTTCTTCTTTCGATGACACCCCAGATGTAGCTACTTCCTTAGAAACATAAGGAAGGAGTGATTTCAGATAACACTCTAATAAGAATTCTGGGGGGATATTGGCCTTAATGAGACTCTTCCGTCTTCGCCACTCCTGAATGTGATCTGATAAATGGGTGGCTTTGTTTTGTTTGAAGGTAGACAAAAGATTTGTTCCGGCATCGTACCGAACAACAAGATGGAAGTGGTTCAAAAAGACTACGGTGAGATCCCGAAAGTTAAAAAAAGTGGCTGCAGGTAACTCAATGTACCATTTGGCTGCAGCACCAGTCAAGGTTCTTTGAAAAAGTATCAACCTAATGGAATCTTCGTTCAATGAGTTCAAAGAACACCAGAGATGAAAAGTGGTAACATGATCACCAAGATCCTCACCAGTTTTACCTTTGAATTTTGGAATGTCCGAAGGTATCTTAGTGGGAACTGGTGGCCACGTAACGTTATGGCACATCGGATCATTCATTAAATTGGGAACATATAGAAAATTCAGAGTTGCCAGAAATGGTAAACGAGGTCTATAAGATGGCATTTGGTATGCTGGGGTCATAAAGCGGGAACCTCCCATAGTTTGACCCATAAACTGCTGGTTAGGATTTCCCCCAGCCATTTGCTGGTAGGGGTTCCCCCCATCCATCTGCTGGTAGGGGTTTCCCCCAACCATCTGCTGGTAGGGGTTGCCCCCATCCATCTGTTGTTGTGTGAAAGTGTTGTTTAAATTCCCCCACCCGAATGAAAGTGGGTTGTTACCCTGTGTATTCATCCATTGTGGTTGGGTGTTAGCCCCACCATACTGTTGGTTAAAAATATTACCCCCTCCTCCAAAAAACAAAGAAAAGGGGGTATTTCTAGCAGGTATATTACTTTGATTCATATTGTAACTTGCAAAGGTGTTAAAACCAGGAGTAGTCAAGGTGGACGGGGTAGTCATGGTACTCATGACAAGCACAGTTACAGAGGCATTCGGCCCTACATTGGGTGTGGAAATCCAAGTACTAGGTATATGGTATGATTGTTGAGTCACAGGAGGTGGAACAACATCCATTGTATTACTGGGTCCAAAAGTAGGGGTAGAGGCGGATGTCAAAGCTATTGAGCTTGGCATGCCTAACATACCAGCGTTAAAACTGAAGGACAGAGTTGGAACAAAAGTTGTCTGTGTTGAGATCGGTGTAGCAGTGGAAGGAGGGTTTACAATACTTGTATTCATACCCATTGTGGGAGTCTATGGGACTCCTTGTTCTTCTCTTGGGTTAGTCTTAATATGCCCAGGTGTGAAAAAATATGCACTATACTCGGGTTGCTGGAAACCAACAGGTACCAGAAGCGGATCGTTAAGCCTAGTAAGAGGAGGGTTAAAAGGAGTGTTAAAATCACTAGAAGTGATATCCTCAACCTCAACAGTGTTAAAAACTTGTTGATCCGAGGTTCTAGGTTGTGGTTCACTAGGAACCTCTATTTCACTAGCCGATTCAAAAAGACCACTAGAGTCAGTCCTCCGTCGTCGTGGTGGCGGTAGTGGCTCCACACTAGGTGGGGGAAGGTTTTGCAGCCTATGAGACCTATGAAGCTATTGGTCTTCCACAATTATATCAAAATGACACTAAGTAAAAACCTAGTGGCCTCTAAGACTAAGGGGCAAACAACATACCACTAAAAAATCCTAAGTAATAAAACCAATCAAATGGATAGTAATTACTCTCGGAAGTAAGTCTAGGATAATTAGGGCCCATAACAGACTAATAGAGTACTGATGGTCAGTTTCGTGGCATCCACTAGAGGTACACTGGGTGCAAGCACTTGAATCATCAAACTGCTTTCCCGAGAGTACTTCCAGAGGGTTACCTTCCACGCCTGTCCTAGGTGAAGTGGGAATAACCGCCCACTCTACTTGTGTAGGACCCTAAAGGTCTGATACTAAGGCTACCATACATACGAAATATCCTGGAGGGACAGTCGTTAGCCTAGTCAAAACGCATGGGCAGGGTAGCAAATCCTGAAGTCCGAAAGGATCCCCGTATGCGAATCGACTCTGGTTTATGGTCAAAAGGAGTGTGAGGGGCTTATCCTCAACAATTCCAATCTTCCACGTCCTCGTGCTTAACTCTTGTTTGAGTAGAGCATCCCAGGGTTATTTGATCTATATGGGTTTACCTAAATGAAAGTTATACTACGATTGTTACGTAATGAAACTATTTCCGATCAGTTTAAGGTGTTTTAAGCTTGAAACTCTAGCCTAAGCTAGTTGGTGTCGTGTATTCCTAAAAGGAAAATGTTTCTAATTTATTTTATTAAAATTCTTTTTAAGGCAACTTTTTACTCAACGGGGTAGTGCATTGTGTGGAAATGGTTTGAGAAAGTAAAGTGCAATAGAAATAACTTTCAAAGCAACAAAAAGACTCTTTTTCTTTTTTCCGTTTATGCTCTTTCCAAAATGAAAGCTTAAGAAAACCAAAAACAAATCTCTTTTTTCTTTTCTTTTGCAAATTCAAAACAAAGTAAACTATGCTACTTCAAAATGATCATAAGCCTTACTACTTTAAACTACCAAACTCATTTTTTTTGCTTTTTCTAATATATGCAAAAGAAAAAGAACTCGAAAATGGAAGCATGTAAGACCTAAAGGAGCAATGTAAGTAAGGAAAAACAACTCTAAGGTTCACAACAATCAACTTGATTACTTGAAAAAGACTTTTCCTCCAAATTTTTTAAAGGGAAAAAAACTTGGGCTTGGAAGACGAAGTGGAAAGAAAAGAAGGCTAAGAGACGCTTTAAAATGGAAAGGCAAACTTCAAAGGTTGCTCCAAAGCATCAATAACCCTAAAAACACTAAGCCAAGCTATCGGTAGGCAAGCGAACCAAATATGTCCTTCCAATCACAAAGACTCAAATGGAAGCAAACTAAATACTTCAACTTACTTGAAACTGAAACTGACAAAGCAATCAGGAAGTGTCTACACTCAAAAACGTTTGAAAACACCCTAAAGACTCCTACTTGGGGTTAAACCCTAAATCAAAGGTTAAGACATCGTCAAAGTATGCTTAGTGTTTCAACAAACAACAAATGTGATAAACAAAGGTTTGCATACCTGCAATAAACAACTAGGGTACCAACATGTAGCTATGTTCAACTAGGAACAAGGCACGATTTCCAAAAAGAGCCACAAACAAACAAGACACCTCAAAAAGTACTCAAGCAAGCAAAAGATGACCTAAGGGAATTAGGAGAGGCAAACAAAACTCAACCAAGGCATAAAGACCTCAAGGATCAGTTGGGAAAGCAAAAGCAAAGGCTGGAAATCAAGCCAAACAGGAAAAAATCAAATCCCAAAAACAAACGGAGACTTACAGGAAAATACTCTATTGTGCAGTAGAGAAACCTACATTTTTCAGGAGGTGTACTCTACTGTGTAAAGGAAAACCAACATTTTTTAGGAGTTGTACCCTACTGTGTAAAGGAAAACCAATGTTTTTCAGGAGATGAACGCTACTGTATGCATAGAAAACCAGTGTTTTTGCCAAAGAAGGTTTAAAACAGGCTTCAAAACTTCAAACTGAGGTAAGTCAAGAAATGGAAACAGGCTACAAAAACCTACAGAACTTCTCAGAGAATCAAAAAGATCAAAAAGTACTGGAAGGGAAGTCAAATGAGTCTTGTGGAATAGAAAACAACCGGTCCCCAGCGGAGTCGCTAGTCTGTTGTTCATGAATTCTACCCTATAGCGAGGAGAGGGACACTACCAACTTCTGGTGTGATAGGTAAACACATTGATCATATCACATAGGATTCTACAAAAGGAAAGAGATGAAGGTTTATGAAGGAATACCTTATTAACAAAGTTCGATCCTAGCTTTCGCTTGCTCCTTCGATCGATCCTCCACTTGATCTTCAGTTCGACGAACTTGCAATACAAAGATACCTTCCTCAACGTATCTTGAATGATATAACAATGATGAAATTGAAATACAATTTAGACATCAAATACAATCAAGCATTAAACCAAACAAATATGCAATCCATTAGACATTTGATTGGTATGGGAAGGGCATTTCGACTTTTATTGTCAAAAGCAAATAATCAGTACAAGTATACCTGATCATTCAAAGTGCTTGTGCAACCGGATCCTGGGCTCTTTCTCTTCACGCTAACTTTGGAATTCCTCCAGCATAACAACCCTTAATGCATAGTTTCTTCTCCTCTCTCTCATCTATCCCCCTTGTATTTATGGGACAAGGTAAGCAGTTTGGATCGAGAGGTAGTTTGATTGGGAAGTTGGGGAAGTTGCAAAACCAAATTCAACTAATCCCAATTCGTCAAATCAATATATTTTTTATTACTTTTCAAGGCGTATGCTACTTTTATTAAGTGGAGTAGCATTTAACATGCAACTTCCCTGCTTTACAACTAGCGTTTGCAAGATTTTTGAGGCTGTACACTACTCTATTGAAGCAAGGTAGAGTATTTGTAAGGGAAAACACTACTTTAATGAAGTGGAGTAGATTATTTCTGGAGGCAAACGCTACTATGATGCTTGTAGGGTAGCGTTTTTCCTTAAAAGTAGGTAAAAAGAGTGTTTTGTCAGCTGCAGAGGGGTAAGTTTAGGCCATTCATCATCTAGGGCCATCATGCTCTTCAATCCAAGTTGTCATTTTGTGTGATCAACAGCTAAATGTGATCACGGACGGAGAAGTGCAGGTTTGACCTATAACACGATCTCATCCAGTTTTATGGCTATCTGGGTGGATTTGAAATTTGAGGGATCTCTCCTCCCCCCTAGTACAATCTGTTCTAGGAGAGCCATCTTCAAAGATCACTCTTTAGGATCAATTGTAGAAAGCATTCTGGCTTTTCTTCCTGTATATAGATCCTACTTCGGAAATAGATATTTTTCCAAATCGATGTTATCCTCCTTGATTTGTGCATATAATCCAAACAGTCTGATTTTAATAGGTGAAGTGGTGACCAATGCTCCCTCCATAAACTAATATTTATGATCTTGCAACCATGTACCAGATGGGAAGTTTTCCAGGATGACAAGTGTCACCGAAGTATATGTTGACATACGCTTAGAGGTCGCACAGGAAGTACCCTTTAGGTTCAACTTCTTTGTCCCTAATCTTCTACTACGTGATTCTTCATCTTTAGTTGAGGGCATAGTTTCTGACCTTTCCCTCTTCCTGAATGTATCCATTTTGAGGGGTGTTAGAATAACTTTTGCTTCCGTTGTCTTACCAGGTTTCAGCATAGCTTGGCATTCCTCGCAACTATTCAAGTTGGCCATCTTGTCCAATAAAGGGTGTGGCACGTGGTGGTAAACGACGGAATGGATTGCGTGCCTCTTTTGACAAATGATACCACTGGGATCATAGTTTAACTTTATTCTTTCAGGGAAATTGTATGTAGCCAGCAACTCCTCGACCTCCTTTTTAGCGGCTTGGGTTTTTACTTTTAACGGTCTTGCTTCATTCAGGACTTTAAAAGTCCTAGAACTATTCCCCTTCATGAAATGTACATCGTCATAGTTAAATATCTAATGGATGTATTCTAGTGAAAATAGCCGAGGGGTCAAAAATGCGGGTAACTTGTAAGGAGCTACTTCTGCCCCATATACTCAAACCTCTGTATTATTTTAAAAACAAAACCAGTCACCCACCGGCTCATTAGGATTTAGCTAGCGGAGTTGCTTTCTTTCCGGAAAGACTCTTGGTCGGGAAGCATCAAAGAGTAAAGTATAGACACCAGTGATCACTGTATCCACGAATAGGGAAAAATCATCCCGTGGTGAAACAATCATTACCACCCTATAAAGATATTCCTTGCTAAAATAGGTCTTCTTGTTGAATATAATCAGGTACAAAAGGATAGAGTAGAATCATAACAGCTTTTTCGATCAAAATTTTCTCAGCTGGAGATGAATTAATTGAGCTAGAAAGGCCAGCCAATCCAGCTGGACAAGTGTCTCCTTCTATGAAATATTCATCATGAATAGCAAGCTAAACACCACCTTGTTTATTACCAATTCATTGTCGTATCCAAGGAGAACACAAATCATCAATAGTATCGGCTTAGCAGAGTCTGCGAAGAATTCTAAGCTACATAGGGAGTTGTTTTCCGGCAAGCTCGCAGTGGGTCGCAGTAATAACCGGATGAAGGAATCCCTCCCTTCTACAGGGAACTTCTGCATTTTTCTCACTAATACCTCCTCATCAAACTAAAAACCTAAGGAGTCTTTGCAGGTTCTGGTTAGGTCCATGATTAGCTCCCTGCGTACAAGGATAGACCACGTTTCCTAGCCGGGAAACAATGGCCCTCCTCTCAATTACATAGCAGTCTGCACACCACTGTATCAATTCGGGAAAAGGCTTGGTGAATGGAAGAATCATTTGAGCAATTTCGGAATTTGTTGCAATAAAAATATCATCTCCACTATTTGCTTGTTCTCTGGCATTAAGGGCCAGCTGATGAAGGTTGGGGAAGGAGGAGACGGGGTCATGGACGTCGAAGAACTCATCGCCAAGGTGGTCATCTGGATTTCTAGTCGAGGTCATGTAAGCACCCTCAGGGGTGGGCTTAGAGGCCATGCTTAATATAGGGGAATCGAAAGGGTGCAGACTCTGAGATGCTTCGGGAGATTCGGAGTAGGATAATGACTAGAGATCATCGAAGATGGAGGAAGAGTGTGTAAATGGCTCCCCTGGGTGGAGTTCTATAGGGAAAGATTTAAAAAAGGTGTAAATTAATGCAGGATGGGATTAACTTAGGGATTAAGAGGTAGATGGCCTCTTAAATGCCGTGGTGCTTTAAGATCATAAATGACGACACTGATGACCGTTTAAGTACGGTTTAAGTTAATACGAGGGCACAGGAATACGATGCCTCGGGAAATGGTAAGCTGTACAACAAGTGGTGGTTTCAGGGTCCATCTAAAGTGGTTCAAGGAAATGCTTTTTGGGCCCTAACTCCCTGATAGACCACCACATGGAGCTGGCGGTTTTTATTCAGGGACGACCTAGGAGAGTTAAAGCTCGAGTATATTGGGTGTTTTGAAATGATGACCACCATTGATCCTACATGCTGATTTCCTCAGGATGGGGGTACTTGTTGGTACACCTTTCATGTGTGGATCCCACCTCCGTCGTGGGTTGGTTATTTAGAAGCTCTTGGTTATGGACACCACTATAGTCTCCCTTTAGTGGTTTCAGGGGATCAAAAAGATGGTCTCAGAAAACCATCTTTTGCCCCTTAAATGACTTAGGAACTGACACCTATCATCAGTAGTTTCATGTCAGGTGTGCTTCAAAGGAGTTAGACCTTGGGCTCTTTCCATGCCATGACTCGATCTTGTCCATCGATGTTCTCCCTTCGACCCTTTTGATACACGCACTAGCTCGTACAGTCCTTATAAGGGAAGGTTCTTCCGTCACATAGTATTTTATGTTTGGTGGTGACAGTAACCTCCTGCAGTTTAACTAGGTTTCCTATGACTGGTCCCGCTAATAATAATAGCGCTAACAGCTCAAACAACTCTTTATTTGAAATATGGACGCGAAAACTGGCTTGCTTTTGCAACCCTTGTAGCAGTGGCAAATGGGATGAATGCAAATGCATGGACTGGGTTGATGAATGGGATTGTGTGCCACTTGTAGTAGACCAACGTGCAGTTGTTGAAACAACCTAGTTAGAGGAGGGTCAGTCAGCGATTTCAACAGACTACGACCATATCTCAAATCTTGTACAATCAGGACACATATATGTAGTTGTTTCCATGAAAGACAATGAATGGGGCACAGATTATTGGTTGGCACAGTGCATCCAAGGTAAACAAACCCTCTACGAATCATTAATCGACGATGAAGGAAATGAATTTCCTATTAGCTCAATGGTGGTTAAGTGGAAATATCTTACACTAGATGGGAAGTCAAGAAAGACTAGTGGGCATGTATTCATGGATTACAGAGCAAGTTCAGTGGTGTATCAGTTCACTAACTTGATTGTTGGCAGAAACATCCATCTAGTATAGACAATGTCAATCAAGAGCTCAAACAAGGTATGCTACTACCTGCCTCATTCAGAGCACCAGAGAGTGATGGAGACAATTAGCAATAGAGAGGATCCAGATGGATTTATTGAATGAGGTTAGTCAAATTTACATAAGAGAAAGAATTGCATCAAAGAATGTTATGTTCTACATTGAGGTATGTGTAGTTTTATGTTATTTTGTTGATACATACATACATACATGTGAAAAATTTGAGTTCTCTATTATCTTAGCATTTCTATTTTTAAATACATCATCCATCCCTAAGAGCCTGCTAAGTCATCCCAAAACCATCCTTCATCGCACTACTTCCATCTCCCCTCACTTAGCTCCACTCATATAGAATTTACAGACATCAAACATTAACAAAGATACGTCATAGTCACTTGTGTCCTACCCCTAAATCAATATTTTCAGGTGTACATGTGTGTCTCGCATTGGTGAACCTATAGGCACTGACGAAATCCCATTACACTTCCTGGATTTCTTTTTCCACCCCGAGCTGGGATTGATCTTGTAATACTCACATTATTTAACATTATCGAATCACCATCAACAACGTCCTCCATTAAGGCATCACACCTCTCTAACGAATAAGTAAGAACCTAGCTCACCTGACATGAGGACACGGGACACGGAGGAGACTTAACCTCTCTCTATATATATTTAATTTTTTGATCTTCTCTTCGCATCAACACCGTGTGCCTTCCCTGTTTGTCATACTTGTCATATTTTCCATTCCTCAAGCCATGTCAACATGCCATGTGTGTTCTCCTTGTCTTTTCCATGTCACTAACACTTGTCATGCTTTCCAAATTCACTTTTCTTGTTTTTCTAGTCAACAACATTTTTCATGTTTCCTCCTTGTCAACAAGTCATCCTCATCATGCATGTCAACAACATCTATCATGCTTGTTTGACATTATCTCATGCTTTCTTGATATTTTCATCATTATATTGTTGTCCTTGTCATACTAGGCGATATTTGCATCATCATATTGTTGTCCTTATCATACTTGGCCACTTGTCATACTCCTTTGTCATCCTATCAATCTTGCTTACCTTGGTATGCTCCTTTGGCGAGTCATCAACACTTTGTCATTAATGTGTTGTCCATTTCTTGTCTTTCATGTCCTCTTGTCCTTCTACCATGTCATCATTTCACCCTTTTTCATGAATGTTTACATGCCTAATCTATCTCTAGAAACTTAGTCTAGCCCTAGAAGCACTAATATAACCCTACAAACCTAATCTAGCCCTAGAAATCCTAGAAAGCTAAACTACCCTAGAAACACTAATTTAACACTAGAAAACTAAGCTAGAATACTATAAACCTAATATAGTCCTAGAAACCTAAACTATCCCTAGAAATACTAATCTAACCCTAGGAAACTGATGTAGAATCCTAGAAACCTAATTTAGCCCTAGAATCCGTGAACCACCACACATACCCTCAATAGGGGGTATTTCTACTCCAAGTGGGATAGGATCACTATTAGAAGGGTTTGTATATGAGGGGTGGGTCTCAAATCCTTGGCCATGGCTATGGTGTTAGTTTTTTGTTGCTTTGAGATGTTCTCCTGGGACAAGTGAGGATGAGTGTTGAAGGAGATTCCTTTTAGATTGGGCAAGCCACGTGGAATAGAATACCTTATACTAGTATGCTAGATTCCTTACAATTATGACAATTAATAGTTTCTCTTTTTTTGTGTAAGGTTATGTTATATTTCTTCATAGTTATGTGATATTACTCTTAGACATTATAACACATATTTCATTAAACTAAAGAAATATTTTATTACAAAAACAACCCCATAAATATTTTTTTATTATTATTTTGGAATTCTAAATCCACTATTTAATTCCAATTTTAATGAAATATGTGTTTTATGACACATTTGTGATGATAATTACACATGCTATTAAATAAAGGACATAATCTCTTCTCATGCGAACTTTAGCCATGTCTATTCCCCTTATCTTCACCAGTTGTTATATCTTCATGATCCCTAACATATAACTCCTAGGGTTTCCTCAGCAACCCTATAATCTCTAGGACATCTAGGAATCCCTCATTGGCTTCAACAACAAGCTTATGTTAATCAATGTCTCCCCACTAGAATGGTTATCTTTATCAGGGTTTAAAAAACCCTACCCTTGTTATATTTTTTCATAGTTATGCCATATTACTCTTAGACATTATAACACATATTTCATTAAACTAAGAAATATTTTATTACAAAAACAACCCCATAAATATTTTTATTATTATTTTGGAATTCGAGATCCACTATTTAATTCCAATTTTAATGAAATATGTGTTTTATGACACATTTATGATGAGAATTACACATGCTATTAAATAAAGGACATAATCTCTTCTCATTCAAACTCTAGCAATGTCTCTTCCCCTTATCTTCACCAGTGGTTATATCTTCATGATCCCTAACATATAACTCCTAGGGTTTCCTCAACAACCCTATAATCTCTAGGACATCTAGGAATCCCTCATTGTCTTAAACATCAAGCTTATGTTAATCAATGTATCCCCACTAGAATGATTATCTTTATTAGGGTTTAAAAACCCTACCCATGTCACGTCACACAAGTACACCACTAGAGAACTCAACTTATAGAATCCAAGTCTACATGTCGATATTGGTATTTCAATCCTCAAACCCTAGGTCTTATACTCTAGCATCAAACCCTAATATGCATTTGGTTGGCAATAAGAATGAGATGCTTTATGTTGGGATTGAATTATTTCAATATTAGGCCTCTAACACCTCTGCAACTTCTTCCATTACCATGATCTCATATTTCAATGATGTCAATGGCTTGTGATTGTGAGATATAAAGGTTGCAGTCATCTCCAAGACCTTAAATTTGCCTTGCAAATAAATATAAATATTTGTTTTTCTTTGAACGTTGAAATACATGCAAGAGCACATGAACATGTTAATATGAAATATCTCATGAAAACCCTAGCCATGTCACATCACACAAGTACACTACAATATAACACTATTTCTAGCATCCAAGGCTACATGTCCATCGTGGTATTTCAATCCTCAAACCCTAGGTCTTATACTCTAGCATCACACAAGCGAAATCTCTACAAGAAAATCCAACATGTCTATCTTTCCCTTATCTTCTCCACTGGTTATATCTTTGTGATCCATAAAATCTAACTCCTAGGGTTTACTCATTAACCCTATAATCTCGATGATAGATAAGAATTCCTCCTTGGATTCAATAACAAGCTTATGTCAATCAAGCTCTCTCCACTAGCACGATTCTCTTTCTTAGGGTTTAAAAACAGTAGCCATGTCACATTACACAAGTACATGGCAAGAAAACGTTATTGATAGCACCCAAAATCATGTTAGGCATTAGCTCCACTCTGCATGTCTTCTATTAGGGAAATGACCTTAGTGTTAGAACAAGATGCTCAACTTTTGACCTAATTTGTCACTTTCTCAAAATTACTTGAAATTTCCCTTTGTGAGGCCTTTTACTTGGGGTTCCCAATTATTTCACACACTCTTAGACCCTCAACCATGGGCACACAAAAAATATCAACTCTACTCTGCATCGATCGATATCACACACATCTAATGTAAATCAATCCTTGGCTTTGCCAGAAATGTGGTACAGCTGGATTACCCACAATGAATGTATACATTAGAATATTTTAGCATGCCCTTAGAAATATTTTATATACTTAAATATGGTAGGAGGAAACACATAAATCCAAAGCCTCTGAAACCTCAAAGAGTAGAGTTTCACCTAGTCAGAATCACTTTTGTGCTTTAGTGAATTTGCATGGAGCCTCACAAAAATATCCTAGTTCTTATATTATATTTAGTTGCATTGAAAACTTATCATGCATAAACCAAATCCGAAAACTCACTTTTACAAAAATTATAGCAATAGTAAAACAACCCTTAACTTATTCAATGATGATGTCAAATCACTCAACAAAATTATCTTTTACTTATGATAAATTAGCAATACATATATAACTATAAATTACAATTCAAGAACATGCATGAGAGCCTTATCACAAGGATAGTACAATTCACTATCTCTCCAAAACACTAGCTTGGGAAAATAGTGAAAGTCTTAGATGAGTTAAGGAGATATAACATGCATGAACCACTAAAACAAGTTGTCCAATGCAATACATTTGCTTCTCTTCTTATTTAGAAAATGCACCTAGGGTTTCATCAAAAAACCCTAATCATAAACCTCTAAGGGATGTAACCCTATAATATCAGAAGGATCAATCTCAAGCCAAGTTGTCCTCCCTAGACTTCATATATCCTCCTAGGGGTGTTTTCATGAACCATAGTGAATTCCTCCATGAAGCTAAATACAAATAAAAGAGTGTGATATTAATGGTATGAGAAGGAATAAATCCTTATTATATATATCATTGCAATTGGAGGTTTCCTCTAGTGTTGAAATCAAAAATCATGTTAGGTGTTAGCTCCGCTCTCCATGTGTTCTACCGGGGAAATGGCCTTAGTGTTAGGACAAGATATTAGTAACCTTAGTGATCAGAGGTCTTCACAAATGTGAAAGAGAGGTGATCCAAATTCTCTCAAGGGGGGAATTTCTCATCCGAAAGCTCTTGGGAATGCGTGGCCACCGTGGCTGCATCCACAATGGTAATAAAAACTTGTGCGATCTGACGGAATCCAAAAACGCTCGACAGTTTGGGTTTCGTCGCCCTAGAGAAAATCCTCCAAGTGTCTTTGAATGGCCCCGGGGTTCCCAATAAAAATTCTCATAGAACCCAAACCATGGCTCCAATCGCGAATCCATCAATTCTGATGGATCTAGGACGTCGGGTTTCAGGTAGGCCCACACCCACACAGTGCCTTGAAGACTCAAAAATAGTGCCAATGTGCCATCTCCAGGTCTAGGGTTTTGCTCAGTGAGGGCCATTCCAATTTTGCACAAGGGGTTCATGTCTCCTTTGAAGGCTCCCGGGCGTGCGTGGCCACCATGGACACATCCAAAATCGCCACGTGCACCTGTGGGATATGACAGAATCCAAGTCCGCTCGTCGGTTTGGGTTATGTGTCCATGGAGCAAATCCTCAAAGTGTCCATGAATGGCCCCGGGGTGCCCGATGAAAATTCCCGTAGCATTTAAACCGTGGCTCTGATCATGAATCCTTCAATTCCGATGGATCCAGGACACCGAGTTTTAGCTAAGGGCCCCCCCACACGGTGCCTCGAAGACTCGAAAATGGTGCCAATGTGCGATCTCTGGAGCTAGGGTTTTTCTGAGTGAGGGCCATTCCAATTTCGCTCAAGGGGGTCATTTCTCGTTCGAAGGATCCCAAATGTCTATGGCCACTGTGGACACATCCACAATATCCATTTGCACTTGTGGGAGCCGATGGAATCCAATTTTTCTCTCTAGTTTGGGTTCCGTGGCCCCGGAACAACATTTTCTTCGAGAACCCCGGGGCCATTCAAAGACACTTTGAGGATTTTCCCGTAGCATGCAAACTGTGGCTCCGATTGCTAATATGTCGATTCCGATGGATCTAATATGTAGGGTTTTAGCGAAAGGACCCCCACACCATGCCTCTAAGTCCTAGAAATTGTGCTAGTGTGCCATCTCCGGAGCTAGGGTTTTGCATTGTGAGGGCCATTCTAAATTTTCTCAAAGGGGCATTTCTCATCCAAAGGATCGCTGGCATGCATGTACACTGTGGATGCATCCATAATGGCAATACCCACCTATGGGAGCTGGCAGAATCCAAGTCCACTCGACAGTTTGGGTTCCGTGGACCTGGAGAAAATCCTCAAAGTGTCCCTGAGTGGCCCTGGGGTGCCCGACAAAAATACTTGTTGCACCCAAACTATGGCTCTGGTAGTGAATCCTTTGATTCTGATGGATCTGGGATGCTTTATTTCAGCTAGCCCCCCCCCCCCACACCGTGCCTCAAAGTCCTATAAACAGTGCCAATGTGCAATCTTCGGATCTAGGGTTTTCCTCAATGAGGGCCATTCCAAATTCGCTCAAGAGGGCCATTTCTCATCCGAAGGATTCCAGGCGTGTGTGGCCACCGTGGACATGTCTCCAATGGAAATACACACTTATGGGAGCCGACGGAATCCAATTCTGCTCGACGGTTTGGGTTCCATGGCCCTGGAGTGAATCCTCAAAGTGTCCCTGAATGGCCCCGGGGTACCCAACAAAAATGCCCATTGCACCCAAACCGTGGCTCCAGTAGAGAATATTTCAATTCTGATTGATCCAGGATGACTGGTTTCAACTAGGCCCCTCCCCCCACACCATGCCTCGAAGACACGGAAACGGTGCCAATGTGCCATCTCCAGAGCTAGGGTTTTACTCAGTGAGGGCCATTCCAAATTTGCTCAAGGGGAGGATTTATCATCTGAATGCTCCCGAGAATGGTGTGGGGAGACTCCTAGCTGAAACACAGAGTCCCAGATCCATTAGAATTGACGGATTCGCGATGGGAGTCACGGTTTGGGTGTAAAGGGAACTTATATTGGGCACCATGGGGCCATTCAGGGACACTTTGAGGATTTACTCAGGGGCCACGGAACCCAAACCAGTGAGCAGACTTGGATTCCTTCAGCTCCCACAGGTGCATGTGGCCATTTTGGACATTACCATGGTGACGAAGCACGCACGAGAGCCTTTGGATGAGAAATGGCCCCCGTGAGCGAATTTGGTGTGGCCCTCACTTAGCAAAACCCTACCTCCGGAGATGGCATATTGTCACCGTTTCTACGACTTCAAGGTATAGAATGGGGGCCCCATAGCTTAAAAATGACGTCTCAGATCCATTGGAATCGACGGATTCACGACCGGAGCCAGGGTTTGGGTGCTATGGGAATTTTTCGTCGGGCACCCCGGGGCCATTCATGGACACTTTGAGTATTTTCTCTGGGGCCACGGAACCCAAACCGGTGAGCAGAATTGGATTCTATTGGCTCCCACAGGTGCACGTGGCCATGGGGGCCACACACACCCAGCATCCTTTCGAAGATAAATGGCCCCCTTGAATGAATTTGGTGTGGCCCTCACTAATCAAAACCCTAGCTCCAGAGATGGCACATTGGCACCATTTTCGAGACTTTGAGGCATAGTGTGGGGGTCCCCTAGCTGAAACCCAGCATATTGGATCCATCAGAATCGACATATTCACGATCATAGACATTGTTTTAGTGCTACTGGCATTTTCGTCGGGCACCCCTGGGCCATTCAAGGACACTTTGAGGATTTTCTCTGCGGCCATGGAACCCAAATGAGCAAGTGGACTTGGATTCTATCGGCTCCCACAGGTGCATGTGGCCATTGTGGACATGTCTAGAGTGTCCATGCATTCTTGAGAGTCTTCGGATGAGAAATGACCCCCTTCAGTGAAATTGGAATGGCCCTCACTGAGCAAAACCCTAGCTCTGGAGATGCCACATTGGCACCATTTCTGAGTCTTTGAGGCACATTATGGGGGAACCCGTAGCTGAAACCCACCGCCCCTGATCCATCAAATCAACAAATTCACGATCGGAGCCACATTTTGGGTGCTACAGGCATTTTCGTCAGGCACCCCGGGGCCATTCATGGACATTTTGAGGATTTGCTCCAGGGCCACAAAACCCAAATTGTCGAGCGGAATTGGATTCCATCGGCTCCCATAGTTTTGTATTGTCATTGTGGATGCATCGACGGTGGCCACGCACTCACAGGATCCTTCGGATGAGAAATGCCCCCCTTGAGCGAATTTGCAATGGCCCTCACTGAGCAAAACCCTAGCTCTGGAGATGGAACCTTGGCACTGTTTCCAAGTATTTGAGGCACAGTGTGGGGGATCCCCTAGATGAAACCTGGCGTCTCGAATCCATCGAAAGTGACAAACTCATGATCGGAGCCATGGTTTGGGTTCTACGGGCATTTTTGTTTGGCACCACAGGGCCATTCAGGGACACTTTGAGGATTTGCTCCGGGGCCATGGTACCCAAATCGTCAAGAGGACTTGGATTCCGTCGGCTCCCATAGGTTTTTATTTCCATTTTGGATGCGTCTAAGGTGGTCACGCAGGCTGGGGAGCCTTCGGATGAGAAATGGCCTCCTTAAGCGAATTTGGAATGGCCCTCACTAAGCAAAACCCTAGCTCCGAAGATGGCACATTGGTAATGTTTCCAAGTCTTCTAGGAACTGTTTGGGGGGTACCCTAGCTGAAACCTGGTGTCTCGGATCCATCGGAATCGATGATTCACGATTAGAGCTACATTTTGGGTGTTATGGACATTTTCGTCGGGCACCCCGGGGCCATTCAGGGACACTTTGAGGATTTGTTCTTGGGTCATGAAACTTAAAACGGCAAGTGGAATTGGATTTCTTCCGCTCCGATAGGTGTGTGGCCATTGTGGATGTGTCCACAGTTTCCACTCAAGCCTGGGAGCCCTCGGATGAGAAATGACCCCCTTGAGCGAAATTGGAATGGCCCTCACTGAGCAAAACCCTAGCTCCGGAGATGGCACATTGGCACCATTTCCGATTCTTTGAGGCACGATGTGGGGGAGGGACTAGATGAAACCTGGTGCCTAGATCCATCGGAATCGATGGATTCACGATTGGAGCCATGGTTTGGGTGTTACAGGCATTTTCGTCGGGCACCCCAAGGCCATTCAGGGACACTTTGAGGATTTGCTCTGGGCCCACGGAACCCAAACCATCGAGCGGACTTCGATTCCATCGGCTCCCATAGGTTCGTATTTCTATTTTGGACACGTCCATGGTGGCCACACATGCCCGGTAGCCTTTGGATGAGAAATGTCCCCCTTGAGTGAATTTGGTGTGGCGCTCACTGAGAAAAAACCCTAGCTCTGGAGATGGCACATTGGCACCGTTTCTGGGACTTTGAGGCATGGTATGGGGGTCCCTTAGCTGAACCCCGGCGTCGCGGATCCATGGTTTGGGTGATACAGGTATTTTCGTTGGGAACCCCAAGGCCATTCAGGGACACTTTGTGGATTTGCTCCAAGGCCACAAAACCCAAACCGACGAGCGGACTTGGATTATATCGGCTCCCACAGGCGCAAGTGGACATTGTGGATATTATATATTCTAAATCACCTCAAATTGTAATATGTTGTAAATATTGTATTAAATAATATTTTAAAATTTATTAAAAAATATCTATTATTTATATTTAAATTTATCAAGCTTTTGAGTTTCATGATAGTGGCACCATTGTGGAGAGGGTGAAGAGGTATTGTTACTTGTAGGGAGATTAGGACATATTGGATGAATTATCTAAAGGGTACAGAGGGTTTAGTGCTAGGGTTTGGGTGATGGTTAGGGTTAGAGTTATAAAAGGAAATTGAATTAAGTAATTTTTCTAATGTACATTTTATATTAATTGTATGGCTTGGTCTAAGGTGGTGCTCTCAAATGGCTATTTCATTATGAAATATTTAACAAGACATGAATTAAATTTGAGATAAGTTTTTCTTTAGAATCCTAAATTTATTCAGAGATTAGTAGAAACCTCTATCTATTGTTGTATACTTTTTCTATAATCCTATCACAATTGGAACCACCTATTTATTAAGTTTGATTCATAACCTAGAGGATAAAAATTGTCTTTTCAAATCCTAACACAATGCATCCCATATAATGTGTAATGGTGAAGATCACTAGTGGATTGTTCCTAATTGAATTTGTTGTAGATATTTGTAGTGTGGGACTGGCATAGGCTTGGACAAGTCCCTCTAAGTGGTTATCTATAGGAATCAAGCATCAATCTTCAACCATAAATAAGCATGTTTTAAAATAAATTGTTAGGATACATATCTAAGAGTCTAGAAGATCTCTATGCATTTGTCCACCAAGTTTGGTCAAGGAGATTATGGTATATAGTTAGAATATATTAGTTGAAACCCTAGTTTGATGACACGATGCTTTGATAAGGGCACTAAATCTAAAAAGTAAACCTTATGACAAATATATTCAAGTAGGGTAAATTCCAAATAGATGGAGTTGCTAAGAGAAAAATTTGTTGGAGGAAAATGACACAGCGTAGAGGAGGTTTAGAAGATGATGCAACACAAGAGATGATTTTGGGTGGGACAGTAGCATCCAAAAACCCAAAATCTAGCTAGATTTGGGTGAGCATTGAGCATGGGGAACCAAATCTATGAATATGTGTATTGTTAAATATAATTTTGTTGGGCGAAGACAATAACCAACATAATCAACATAATATAAGAGTTTTTTGGGTTGGGGATATACCTCAAGGTACCCAAAGCATGAAAAAAGTTTGGGTGCAAACAAAACCAAGAGAACAAAAAATGTTGAAGAGGACATGTGGGGTGGGAGGTCGACCTCCAAAAACACAAGCATTGACATGAGTGAGGTAGGTCTAAAGCAACTTCTCTCATACCAAATGAGAGAAGTGGTAGTTAGGTCTCTAGGTCTCTAAAGCAGCTTCTCTCATGCCAAATGAGGTAGGTCTAAAGAAACTTCTTTTGTGGAGTGGTGTTTCATTTTGAAGTTCCCTTGGTCATTGTTTTCTAGTTGCATTGTTCATTTTGGAAATTTGTTCCCAATGTTAGGAGTTTTTCTTGTTTTTTCTTTAACTTGTGTGTAGACATCTAGGCATCAATGGTTGTTGGGTGTATCCCTAGTGATTCTATTCAAATTTCCTTCCAAAGTGCTTGGCCACAATGAATGCAATATGTTATCCTTTGATGGTTGTACTTTGGTCACCTTGGTGGTTTTCACTCAGTAATCCCTGTGTTTGAAGTTCTTCTTCTATTTTAAGAATATTAGGCATTAATTGTTGGTGGTTGCATCCTCACTAATTTTCTTCTCATTGGCTTTTGATTTTGGTTCTTTACATTGTGGGGTCACTTGTGTTTTTGAGGACTTTCTCCATGGCCATTGTGTCATTTTTGTTGTCGATTGTTGTTCACATTGTGATCTTTCCTCTAAATCAGTGCATGGAAGGGCCCCCGTGTGTTTTTTTATGATAACTTTGTGGTTCATGTTGCTTGTGTTGTGGGTGGTTGTGAAACAAGCAAGTAAGGG
Organism: Larix kaempferi; assembly: GCA_027924585.1. Taxonomy (NCBI): domain Eukaryota; kingdom Viridiplantae; phylum Streptophyta; class Pinopsida; order Pinales; family Pinaceae; genus Larix; species Larix kaempferi. Next base: position 13,186,442 of record BSBM01000286.1, on the reverse strand, counting down.
AGTCAATATAGAGTGTTTAGTGCTTATTTTGATCTCAAGGTTCCTTGTTATGTAAGGATTAATAAACCAATTTATACTATAATTTATCTAAAGTGAATTTCTTTATAATTATTGGACACCAAAATGACCATTAAATGAAGGCATGCAAGGTGACAATGGCAATAATGGAAATCTCAACAACTCCAAATTTCACACCAGCTTCATCACAACCATAATGGAAATCTCATCATTGTGATCAAAAGAATTTTTTCTTTCCATCTAGGTGTCATAATTCTTATTGGTTGTTGGTGGTTGTTTCTACAAACCTAGTGAAGAGTTGTAAAAGGAAAACCTTGTACCCATACTAACTATTACCAGGACATATTGTGGGTGGATTGAAGTTGTAAGTATTGCATTTTGAACAATTCTTTGAGGACCTATTCTCTTCTTTATATCGCAAATGTTGTTAAACTACAACAGTTCAATTTTCATTACTCATTTGATTCTTTGGTACTAGTCAGTTAGTTGGACAGTTTCTATGATGGAAAAGTTTTGCTTCTTGTTTCTCTTTCACACATTTAAAATTTTATTGAACTTATTGCAATCATGTGACACATATTTAAAGATTTATTGACCCTCTTGCAATCATGTGAGAAATATGGAAAGGTTTTTGGTTTTCTTATGGGTTTTCATAAGCTTCTTTATTATTTATTATTTCATATTTCAAAATTGTTGTTATTTAATTCTTTGTTTCAACCATTGTTGTTTCTATGCTCATTTATGAAAACATTTGGAAGACATTCATGTTAATGCAAACTCACATGTACATGTTATCAGCTTTGGTTATCTATAGTTTGATTTTACTTTTAATGCAGACTCACATGTACATCCATGTGCTTGATGTGTGAAAAAGTGTAAGATGAAAGACCCATTCAAATACAAGGGACTCATATTGAGGTCACTTGGTGTCTATAAATAACGTCTATATGTATCTCAAAACTTTTCCATAACATTGTTATTGAAGACAAAATCATGTATGCAAAAATGTAATCAAAGACAAAGTCATATAGACAAGTGCAAATCCATCTATTAATATGAAAAAAGGATCCAATCATGTACACTTTTTGGAAAAATATATGGAACATCGTTCCCAACATCTATATAATGGAAACTCGTGCCTTGTACAAAATATGGCAACTCGTTCCCTATACAAAATATGGCAACTCATGCCCAAAATGCCACATCGTGGCTAGTGTACATAGGAGGGTCTCTCAATCCTCCTTCCCACCCTCAGAGATCCCAGGTGCATCTCCAAAATCGATCTTCCTCTTCTTCGTGCGAGAGGAAGCTAGGTCCTTCTGGTGACTTGGACAACGTCCCCCTGTGCCTTGAAACGAAAACAATAATATGTCAACTTTTCCTAGCAATTATACAAGTATAAAACATTATTTAAAAATAAAAATAGTTTTCAAATCTTAAATAACTCACCGCATTGGAGACTCTAATTCATGAGGGGGTCTCTCTCCTCCGTGCTCCAAGTCTCTCAACAATGCCACCCTGCAACATTTAGAACAATCAGATAAATGATGAAATTAGATGCATACAGTAATTTTCGTTAAAATTGAATGATATTTTCATAAACTGGTCAATCTCACCGTGAACACAACCAATTGGTCTTCGGGGCTGGCGGATGGAGTAGTCAGCTGGACAACCTTCTCCCATGCTATGGTGAATGGTATAGAGGCAGATGTAGCCACATCGACAGTGGGTACACCACTAGGGGGAAAGTGGAAGAAGAAGAGGTGGAAGAAGGAGGCATGGACTGGCGTGGGCGAAGTGGAGATGCATGTCTAGGGCGATAAACCCCAACTTACTGTAGTATGGATGGGGCCACAGTGGAAGGGGAAGCGAGTGTGGTGGGGGAATATGGGGGGGCAAGGTCTGTGTTGCGGTGGAGGGATGGGTGAATGTGGATAGGTGAATGTGGATGGGTGGTGTATCATGGTCGGATGGGGGAGGGTGGAAACATGGGAAACTATACATGAGGTGGTGGAAAGGGTGGGATGGGGTGATGGGACACAGGATATGAAACGGAAGGGGGAGCTGGATGGAAGTGTGGTGCTGTATAGGATGGGGGGGCTGTATGAAACATGGTATGCCATGGAAGGGGGCCTGTATGCCATGGGATACAACTGGCATATACAGTGGCCGAAAGGTCGAGGAGGGAGGAATAATGGCACTGGAAGCCCAAGGTGCTCACACTTGCATACACAGTTATAACCTCATAGTTTAATATAGAAAAATATAAATATACATAGACAAGTCATCATATTTGAAATTAAATTTAGACTTTAATACACACGATAACTGCACATGTGGCGATGGTTAGTCGCTGGAGCCTGCGGACACCTGTGCGAACACTACAATTTTTAGATTGAATTTATAAAAACAGTATTAACAATATTAAACACAATGTCAATGAGAAAGACAATGGCAGTACTTAAAAAACATGACTACAATTAATTTAGATTCAATTTAGATGATAGTGGTTTGCTGGGTTTCGATATTGTATAAATTTTTTATTGTATTGGTGCAGTCCATTTGTTCAATACTTGGTAAAGAACATGGTTGTGGGGATCGTGTCCTTTGACCCACAATGGATTGGGCCCATGATAGGAACAAATGACCCATTCTGTGATCATTCATTGAAGATAATGTGGCAAAGAAGATTGACAATTTATGCTTGAAGTGTTTGATTTCCAAAGTTGTCATTGATGACAACACGTTAATGACAAAGGTCAAAGGGATGACATGGAAAAGACTTGATTGGACAAATGGTAAACATGACAAGCTTTGATGACATGACAAGTGGAAAGAAAGCATGACAAGTGTAGAAGACTTGACAAAGTGAAGTCGTGACAAAGGATTGATGACAAGGACTTGATAATGACATTTATGACAACACATTAATGACAAAGACATGGAAGAGTTAAGAACATGGAGCATACACATTATGGAAAGCACAATGGAGATGGTGACATGGTTTGAGGAATAGCAAAGGTGACAAATATGACAAAAATGGAAAGCATCAAACATGGAAAGCATGAAAATTGTTTATGACAAGCATGGAAGAAGGACATGGAAAGCTAAGTAGAAGACAAAGACAAGTGACAAGGAAGCAAGCCTGATGACTTGTCAAGCATGGTGTTTGATGACATGGAACATGACAAGGAGGACATGCTTGATGATAAGAAGGATTGATAACTTGGTGACATGGAGGATGATGAATTGAAAAACATAAGCTTAGAGGATAGAGACAACATGATGAGGTGGACAAGGAAGATGTGTGGGCATTTGGAAGGCCCATTGTAGGCATTTCAAAGCCCCATTGAGGGCATAATCAAAAGGACCTTGCGGGCATTCTTTGAAGCACCCACTATGGCCATTTGTGGTGTATTGTGGGAATATTGATAAGGTCCTATGGGCATTTACATGAGACAATTGCATGCATAATCCAAGACCAATACCGGCATGTGTTGATGGCCCTTGCGAGCATCAAAGTGGAGCCCACTACGGGCAATTTTAAGAGTGCATTGCGGGCATCTTAATGGAATATGTGTGTCTCACATTTAATATTTTGAAAGGATATAAGGTGACATGACATGAAATTAAAATTATTATGAAATCCCTTATTGATGGATGGCCAGAATTAAATAAATCATATTTGATTTATTTAATCATCTTAATGATAAAATTAAAATAAAGAGGACATGTCGGCCTCCTAATTGATGTTGATGAAGAGTACAAATAGAAGACAAGTTTCATTTTTAAGGAAGAAATTTGTGAAGATTTCTGGTGATTGAGGAGAGTTCTGATTTCGAGGGTCAGGATGATTGAGGAAGGTTAGGTGAAGTAGTAGCAACAATAGGAGCAGTGGTGTAGCAGTAAACTAATTTTTATCTCTAATCTTTTGGGCTTCACTAAGGCAACAGGAGTGGTAGATTAATGACAACATGACCATAGACAAATGAAGATATGTTTGGGGACAGAATGAGGACATGCTATTAAAAAAAATGAAGACGATCATCTTATGGACAGATTGTTGATGGAAAAAATGATGACAGTGTCACCTACAGCAAATTGATGATGGAAATTTCTCTCATCATTGGTTAAGTATCATTGGCTTATGATTGAGGATGTCAATGCAATTAGATGGGTTCGATTAGTATGTATGTGCCTTAGGGATCTGCGAATGATGTTAAAGGGGAGAATTCCATACCTTCGGCCCTAAATAAACCCTTAAGGCATTCAAATTCATGAATAATCCCTCAAAGCACCATCCATGACTTTGTAGGGGTATCCATGGCACTATGTATCTAGGTGACGTAGTCTTAGGGACTTCGACATGGTCAATGAACCATGCCTTTAGCCCTAAAATTATTTTTGAGGCATCCAAATACATGAACAATTCCTCAAAGCACCACCCATGGATTCATAGGGGTATTCATGGCACTATTTTCTAAGACTTATGGAGTTGGGGCCTTTGACATGATCAATAGAGGAGAATTGAACATGTTTTTAATGCACATGTGCACTCTTGGATGTATCTTTGGAGGGGGGGAGGAGAGGGAGAGACTTGTAAATGGATAAATATAATGAGTTCAAGGGATGGTGAAGTGATAGGTCCATAGGGAGGGAGAGAGTGAGTGAGTAAGAGGCAAAGAGGGAGGGACTTATACATGGAGAGAAAGAGAGAGAGAGAGAGAGGACAAGGTCGGGAAGAGTGATAGGTCAATTGGGAGAGAGAGTGAGTGAGTTGGAGGTGGAGAGAGAGAGAGAGAGAGATATGTAAAGAGGGTGAGAGAGAGAGAGACTTAAGGAGGGAGGGAGATGGAGATATTTGTGGGAGAGATAGATTGATAGAGGAATATAGTGAGATGGAGGTAGGGGGAAGATAGAAAAGGAGAGAGGGAGAGAGAGGTAAAGTGAGAGAGTGAGAGAGAGAGGGTAAACGTGAGAGAGTGAGAGAAGAATAGCATTGAAATCCTCAATCATAAGCACAAGTAGCATCATAAATGAAAGAAGTTGAAAATGGAGAAGCAAAGGATGCCTAAAGTGAACATGAACACATGTCTAGTTTTCTTAGGTTTTCATGTTTTATAAGGTTTCTTTTTTTTTTGGTTGGATTATATGAATTTATAGCTCTCAAATAATTTAGACAATATGATAAACACACCTGTAAAATCCGATGATAATATGATAGACATGTTTTGTGAGAATTATTCATTTTCATTTTAGTTTTAAACGATGATAATATAAAAAAGGTTACTCAATGCTAATTAATTTGTAATTACTGAACAAAAATTACTCATAAATGGATCTAATTATTCAAAGTAAAGAAGTTACCTATGTGTATGGTGCCACAATCTCCTCTACTGCTACCATGGCTCGGTCTAGGTCAAAGGAACTGATGTCCTCCCACCACGGGGGCTTCACTAGAAGGTAATATAATATCACGATCATTCATATTGTGGTATTAAATATTCATGAAAACCTAAAAATTATATTGCTTATATATTAAGGGGCAAATGTTTTTTTATTTAATGTAACAATACAAAAATACTTTGGGGTCTTTTTTAGATGGGCAGGATGACAAATATCCGCCAAATGGAGATGGCGGGATCACAACCGGATGAGAAATCGGGTTGAAGCAAGGCTTGGGATTACCAGTACGCAGAGAAATCTTGTCTTGAGGCATGCATGAGGCCAAGGGTTTCATGGTGAAGTGGGTTTCCATTCAATCATAGTCAAGAGACAGTGGACATTGACAGCCAATTGTTACCAATAGCACTCAGCGAGTTGTTACCAGTAGCATTGGGAGGCTCTAAGCCTCCAGGGACTATTATAGGCCCTCGATAGGCCTTGGGGGATTGAATACCCAACCACTCATTCCTATTACATGCCTTGGTAGGTTTATTCAGCCTCCTAGAGCTTGTTATAGGCCCTCGGGGCAGGGATACCTAGCCCACAACAAGCTTAGTTAGCGATTGGGGTGTTAAATTTTCAGAATTTACTTCAATCTGATCTAGGATCTTAACTGAGAGAACAACATGTACAGCAAATCTACAGCATATCAATCATGGACACAATAATGCAAGCACTCAAGAGACACGGAGTTTACTTGGGGAAAACCATAAAGGTGAAAAACCCCAATAACTTCCTCAGAGATAGATAGAGCAATGATACAACCAGAATACAAGAGATAGTCTTCTCCTAGCAGCAGATCCTCCTCCTCCACAAGTGCGCCACTCTTCCAAGTGTGAGTGAGAGAATAGAATATGTAAAATGAGAGAGACACACTCTCTATTTATACACTAACTTGACTTGACCTTTACTCAACTAGGTCGGCCTCAACTTAACCACTTACCATAATGCTGACTGGGCCAACCCCCACTAGGGTGGTCTAATAACCCTTTGACCCACATGGCCGACCCAGAATAGGGTGGTCTAATAACCCTTTGACCCACATGACTTATACAGGGCCGACCCCAACAAGGTGGTCTAATAACCCATCAAGTATAAGTTACGACACTTACAATATAAATGACGACACTTCCGTATAGAGGAATAATAACATCTCTATAGGAATATAATATACATATATGTGAAATACATTCCGAAGTTATATATGCATCAACACTCCCTCTTAACTAGGAAGGTATTTATCGACACAGGTCTTCTAGCACAAGTGTTCTTCTCTGGATCATCGTCACTGGATAATCATCATCGAGTCATCATCATCATCATTGTTTCTGCTATCTCAATCAATCTCTAAATCTACTTGTCATAGGAAGTTCTATAGAGCCAGTCCTTTTTCATACTGGATGTAGGCCCACCACCTGCAGGTCTTCGTCATCACTGGCCATACTGTGGAATCCTCAGGACTTATTACGTGCGTCACAAAACCTCAAAAGAGCATCCTAGGATTTTACGAGCACACAGCTCTACCTATAGGATATCCCAGGGCCATATTATATGTGACCTCACCACAAAACCTCGCAAGAGCATCCCAGGCTATTACGAGCACACAGGTCTACCTATAGGATCTCCTAGGGACAGATTATATGTGGTCACCACAAAACCTCGCAAGAGCATCCCAGGTTGTTATGAGCACACATCTCTACCTATAGGATATCCCAGGGACAGATTATATGTGGTCATGGAAAAACCTCGCAAGAGCATCCCAGGACTTATTACGGGCACACAGCCCCACCTATCGAATCTCCCAGGGACATATTATATGCCATAGGGAAAAACCTCGAAAGAGCATCAGCCAGATATCCCAGGGCCAGATTATATTCCATAGGAAAAACCTCGAAAGACTATCTGCAGATCTCCTAGGGCCAAATTATATGTCCTCCCAGAGCAAAAACTCGAAAGAGCATTTGCCAGATATCCCAGGGCCAAATTATATGCCATAGGAAAAACCTCGAAAGACTATCTGCAAATCTCCCAGGGCCAAATTATATGCTCATCTGCACAACCTGATCCACGGCCATAGAGTATCAACCTGATAATCACCATACATCATCCTGATGTATACATGATCATATTGATCATCATCACTGCAACATCCTGCTACAAGTCATCTGGAGCAACATCCTGAAGCTCATCATCCACGATCATCCTGATCATATCATGCATCTACTTGATGCATACCAAGTATCTACCTGATACATATCATCATACATGATCCACCTGATCATACAATGTATCCACCTGATACAAATACAAATACATGATCCACCTAATCATACATGATACATATCAACATACATGATCTACCTGATCATACAATGTATCCACCTGATACATATATAGATACATGGTCCAAGCATCCAACATGATGCATATACAAAATACATACAAATGATCCAACCGATCATATCCAGCATCCAACATGATGCGTACATACATAAATGATCCAACTGATCATATCCAGCATCCAACATGATGCATACATATACATATAAATGATCCAACTGATCATATCCAACATCATCCTGATGCATATACAGAGCAGTAACTGGAGCATCGTCCTGATGCTCATCATCTAGTGCTTACATCCACAACCATGTCAAGGATCCTCCTTCCAACATGCTTGGAATGGCCTTTGAAAATGTGTCCATCACTTCTTCCTCGAAGTGTCATCAATCCGAAGAACACCAAGCCTCTCTCTGAAGTACTCGAACTTCACTATGGCTAGTGGTTTCGTTAGCACATCTGCAATCTACTCATCCATCGCAATGTACAGGAGCTTCACAGCTCCTCTATGCACCATATCCATGATATAGTGATATTTGATCTTTATGTGTTTCGACCTGTCATGAAACACTGGGTTCTCAGACAGCTTCACACAACTCTGGTTATAACAGAAGATACCAGTAGAATCCAACGGAAGATCAAATAACTCAGACAGTAGCCTCCGTAGCCATAGTGCCTCACAACTAGCTGAACAGGATGCAACATACTCTGTCTCAGCTGTACTCAGTGCTACGCAGGACTGCTTCCTGCTAAACCAAGATATCACACTTGATCCCATACTGAAGCAACAACTAGACGTGCTCTTCCTATCTGCAGCACTGCCAGCCCAATCTGAATCAACATAAACCTGTAGGTTAAACTTTTGATTCGCTTCATACTTGAGCCCATAATCCACTGTACCCTTTATGTACCCCAGAACATGCTTTACAGCAACCAGGTGAACACTCCTCGGATCCGTCAGGAACTGGCTCAATATGTTCACCGCAAAGCAAATATCTGGTCTCATTTTTGTCACGTACATAGAGGACCCAATCATCTGACGATACATCATGACATCAACTAGATCAGATGAAGCATCACACAGAAGCTTCAGGTTCGATGCCATATGTGTGGCCATATCCTTGCAGTCCATCATCCTGAACCTATTCAGAATCTCTACTGCATACTTCCCTTCTCCAAGGAAGATTCCATCTGCACTCTTCCACACCTCCATGCCAAAAAAAATAGTGCATCATCCCCAAGTTTTTCATCTCGAACTCGGCAGCAAGCTTCCTCTACATGTCGGCAATCAAAATATCCTCACCTGTTACAAATAGGTCATCCACATAGTAGTATCACTGGATTGTCTTCCTCAACCTTGTAGTGAAGGTTGGAATCCACTTTACTCTTGGTAAATCCCAAACTGGATAGAAAGTTGTCTATCCTACCAAGTTCTGCACACATATATGACTACACCATTCAAGAAGGCTATCTTGAAATCCATCTAGTGTATCTTCTATTTCATAACTTTTATATTTCTCTATGCTGCCATCTGCAGCTTGCTTGATCTGATAGTTCCATTTGGAAGTCACAGCAGACTTCCCTTCAACTCTTGGGACCGCATCCCAAACATCGTTCTTCATGATCGACGGATCATGGCATTCTTCCCATATCTTGGGAACTTCAATATCTTCAATAGATAATTTTGTTGCTTGAACAAATGCTGTAGTCCTTCTTTTGTAGGTGAAGGTATACGGTCTTTCCTACAAAACAAGTTAAATTGCATGATTAGAAACATCTCATAATTTTCAGACAAATTCTTACACATAAATAAATATGTCATACAATCATGCAATTATCTTAGCCAATGCATCAATACAACATTTATCCATGTTCCATAACTTTCTAGATGCCTTCCAGTCTCTACCAGAACATTGTTAAGAGTGTGCACAACTCCCAACATGTCAGAAAAGAGGTTTCATTCTAGATAAGTAGCAATGGAATGTTGTACAGTGCCATAGGCCACTTACCCATCATATGCATATTAGTAGTATCTTTTTCATTAATGCAAATATTCAAAATACATATCCTAAGTATAGGAACATAAGCATATGTATCATTGAACAATTTTATTTAAACAAACAAATATGTAAGAAGTGGTAATTAAAATACTTATCTTTGTTTGTTTGTTCCGTGGACTCCCTCTGAGTCTTTGCTTTCTTACAGGAGCTACTGAAGTAGCTTCTTCTACACCTTTCTGATGTGGAATGAAGAAATATGGTCAACTCCGTCTGAATATATGCATCCTTGCAGGAGCTGCTGGAGTGTGCTCCCTCTTGATCTTTGCTTCCTGGATTACCTGTTCTTGAGCTTATATTCATCCTCGATCCTTATGCATGCTTGTTAGTATCATCATTGTGTTATCCTCTAGATCTCATACATAATAAAAAAATTCATTAGTATAATCTTAATATTATCAAAACACAACAATCTAAAGCATGTATAGTCAGGATCATTTCAAACACAGATAATAAACATTAGTATTCAAGGTTTCAGGGAAGTCTTCTTTTACTCATGCATATTCTTATTTGATCATAGGACTCTTCTAGTTAGTTAAATCATTAATCAAGATAAGAGATATACTACGCATAAAACCTGTGATTACTCAAACCTATACCTTCATGATTCTTCTGGTTAGTCATATCATCAATTATGGTAAGAAACATAATATGCATAAAACCATGACTTTTCAAACCTATGACTTCATGAATAATCATTATCAACAACACAACAGTATAAGATCCTAACACAAGGTAGGATTCTAGCTTGATATAGGAAAACATACCTGGATTAGCATGCTAGCTAGTTATTTTTTAACACACCCACATAATGTCTTTTGGTTCTCTTCAGAGACTTGTGCTAGTAACCTGCATGACTCATAAGTTAACCATTGTAGAACCAAGTTATACATACCTCGTAAGTAGATCTTCTTTGTGATCCATGACAATGGATGAATATTTGTCTTCATGTCACCATGATCATATGTTCTTGTAGTAGAACATGATTTGTCTTTCTTGGTGTACCTTTTATGTTAGCGAACAACATAAACCTCATACAACATCAAAATGCATTAGTACAATCATAAGTGTCAAAACCTTAATCAATGAATATCTTCTATTAAGGTAATATGCCAAGTCTAGTAATTAATAAATATTTTACTGTAATGATATGAAGACAAACATATCATAAACTTAACCATGAACAGAATTCGAAACATACCTATAAGCCATACCTGTCAAGATTGCTTGTAATCTTCTTATGTAAGGCCTTAGACTCATCTCCCTCTGAGACAGGAACTTCTTCACTTATGCAGGTGACCAATCCATCTTCTTTTAGGATCAACCCAATCCACTTGATTTGCAAGAAATGGACCTGGAGTTGGATTAGGGTTTGTCAAAGAAACCCCAAAAATTCAAACTTTGAATTTCAACTTCCGAAAGGATAGAAATATGTGCCTTGATGAGCTAATCAAGTTGGTATATTCAGAATTTGAAAACTGCAAAGTTTCACCCCTCAAAATTGCCTTTTAGATTTCTGGATTCACTGGGGAGGACCCTGAATTAGGGTTTGAGTTTCCCAGAGCTTCACCCTACCAAAATATTTGATTCAAAACCCTAATCTTGGATTTTTTTGAGGAGCTTCCAGCTGTGGTCACAGATGTCCAAAATTCCAATTTTTGCAGAAGCCCTAATTTTCCATCTTTCGGATCAAAGTCTCGAAATGGGGTTTGATCAAGCCCGACCTTCTTCCCAACCAAAAAATATGATCTTGGTCTCTAAATTTCGATTTTGATGAGTAGCATCCAGCTGTGGTCTCTGATTACAAAAATTCCAACTTTCTTCGAAGCCCTAAATTCCGGAAGCCATGAATGAACGTACTCAAAAATAATTATGTTTTGATAGAAATATGTACATGATTGTTTCTTGTGTAACTCCAAACTTTTTGATCCACAAGGTCTGAAATTTTTTTCTACGATAACCCGACCTGTTATCTTTCTATCCCAATAGGTCTGACCTCAATTGGATTCTCTGAGAGAGAGTTATGCAAAGTGTCGCAACATGACCTATTTATGGGATAATACAGGAGAGTGAACTTGTACGAAGTTCCACGTGTCACTTTTTCAACGTCGGCCTCTGAACACTTTTCTTGCAATAGCCCGACCTGTTATCTTTCCATCCCAATAGGTCTGACCTCAATTGGATTCTCTGAGAGAGAGTTATTCCAAGTGTCGCAACGTGACCTGTTTATGGGATAATACAGGAGAGAGAACTTGTACGGCGTGCTACATGTCACTGGCTCAACTTCGGCCTCTGAAACATTTTTCTGAGATAGTACAGTCTGTGTACTACATGTCACCTTTTACGAAATTTCATTTGAAGCTTCCTATCCCAAGTTATGACCTTTTCCCAAGGTCACCTGATTTTGACTCAGATCTGGAAGAGGCAAAAACCCTATATTGTACAGATCATAAATCACAAAGTGCAACGAATTAGAGGTTTTCCTTTGGACACAAGGTACATGGGGATCTGATCTTCGACCTTTAAAAGTTTCAGATCCGAAAACTTTGCCAAAACGGATTTATAGCAAAGTGCTACGATGACTGGTTTTTTCTATATCAAGCCCTAGCATCGTAAGTGCAACAAGTGTCATACATGCCATATCATGCCTTCTTTCAGGCTAGCTCTGATACCATGTTAAATTTTCAGAATTTACTTCAATCTGATCTAGGATATTAATTGAGAGAACAACATGTACAGCAAATGTACAGCATATCAATCATGGACACAATAATGCAAGCACACAAGAGACACAGAGTTTACTTGGGGAAAACCATAAAGGTGAAAAACCCCAATAACTTCCTCAGAGATAGATAGAGCAATGATACAACCAGAATACAAGAGATAGTCTTCTCCTAGCAGCAGAGCCTCCTCCTTTACAAGTGCGCCACTCTCCCAAGTGTGAGTGAGAGAATAGAATATGTAAAATGAGAGAGACACACTCTCTATTTATACACTAACTTGACTTGACCTTTACTCAACTAGGTCGGCCTCAACTTAACCACTTAACATAATGCTGACTGGGCCAACCCCCACTAGGGTGGTCTAATAACCCTTTGACCCACATGGACGACCCCCAATAGGGTGGTCTAAGAACCCTTTGACCCACATGACTTATATAGGGCCGACCCCAACAAGGTGGTCTAATAACCCATCAAGTATAAGTTACGACACTTACAATATAAATGACTACACTTCTGTATAGAGGAGTAATAACATCTCTATAGGAATATAATATACATATATGTGAAACACATTTTGAAGTTACATATACATCAACATGGGGAACTGCAACATGCAATCTAAATGTTGTACTATATGCATTGGCTCTAGTGACATACAAGAAGTGATCTCCTATCTCTTCATTAGACCATTAGATGTTGCAAATCATAATGATATGTGGTTTAGTAATTGCATTGTGGGTGAAGTAATGTGCATCCACAATATACATCGAAAGAAACAAGGTGCATTGTAGAATGCATGTGGGGTCATAAGAGGGGTATGATATCAATATACTAGGTAGAAATATAAAGGGATATAAAAAATGTTAATGAAAAAATTGATACATACAATATCTAGTGAAAATATGGGTCTTTTAAAATTGAGAAGGCATATTGGGACGAGGTTGAAAAAACCTATTTTGGAAGGTATTTTCCAATATTTAGTGAAATTAGGGGAATTGTTTCATATGCCCCGAACGAACATGCTATGATAGTAGTTTATTGAGTGAAGCCCCTGTTCCTCCCAGTTGGGGGATGGAGACTCGGCCCTGAATACCTGTACCTTAAAACAAATAAAGGAAACAATGTGTAATTCAAAATAAATATATTAAAACACATGATATCAAATAAAATACAATAAATACTTGAACATTAAATAAAACAATGGCTAACCTGGAGCATGTAGCTCTCTGTGGCATGTTGTTGTGTAGGACCATGGCAAGAATGACCACAATGAGAAAAATGATGTGTCATTTTTCTAGTCGAACTAGATGGCCTCACCTAGGTTCCACCTATACCTAGCATGTCTCGGCCACCACCCATAGACCGTGCAGCTGTGCGTGCCTCATCAATGTCCTCCTGACTCTGTGAAGACATAGACACAAATGTGGTATGTCTAAGAAAATGACATGTGGCACGTCTAACTGAGTCATCAATCACATATAGGCCGCTACCAAACCTAGGTTGCTGAGGGGGGGTTGGCTCTCTCCTGGGTGCAAGAGGTCCTTTTAGTGGGTTGCAACGGGCATGAAGTTGATCTTGGGCAGAGCTAAGACCAACACCCTGAAACTCAGTGATGTCAAAATAATTGACATGGTATCCTAGCCCAAACTCAACCCACAATTTCCTAAGAAAATACTGTGGGACGTCCAAATTATTACATGGGGGCCTATCAAACACCATAAAATATCTCTTTCTCCAGTTATCCCTCCATGGATGGTAAATACACCAGTCCATGCAAACCTGTCTCTTCCTCACATCTGGAGGTTGTCTTTTCATGGGAAATATGAATTTGTTGTAAAACTTTGCTTTCGTGATGTTGAGGTCCTTAATTTGTTTTTTGGATATCCCAGTGGAATAGTTCTCCCTCATTCGAGCCCTGTATTGGCTTCGATTTGTGATCTCACTGTGGGAAATGTTGATGGATTCAATGATGTTTTGCAATGATGAATCTAGGGAAAATCGATAGGGTTCCTTGGTGCTCTTCAATTCATCTCTTAAAACCCTTAATTCGTTTAAATCTTGGTGTAATTGATCCTCGAGGTTTTCAGAGGGTTCATTATTCATTCCAATGTTGATGTTATCTTCTGATGGTTCGGTTTCATTGGTTTCATTTGATGGTTGTGGTGTGTTTGTCATTTCGTTAGGTGTATTTAATCTACAATGAAAATTTGTTGGTTTTTTAATTGATTGTAATTTTTTTTTAATTTAAAATTGCAATGGAAAACAAAAAACAACAAAAGTAACAAAAACATGATTCGTTGAGCACCTACCTGGAGGCAACGTCGGCAACGTAGTGGAGGTTCGAATTAATTCCTAGTATGAGGCTTTAGGTGCTCCACAACGCACTCATGGGGTGTTTTTTGGTTTCCCTATGCTCGCGAGTTTGTTAAAACAATAACAAACCTGTGCTCTGTTTTATTTTATAAAAAAAATAGGCACGCGCACTCGTTAATAATGCGTGTGCGCATATGTTTGCGTACTCATCAATAAAGTGTGCACACATATTTTTGCGTACACGTTGATAACGTGTGCACGCATATGTTTGCGTACACATTAATAATGTGTGCACGCACATTTTGTCCACGTTGACTCAACAACGTGGACATTCGATATTTCCGAAGAAGGGGCGCGTACAAGTGTTTGAATGCGCGTGCGAGCACATTTTGTCCATCTCAACTCAACAACATGGACGTTTGTGATTGCCGAAGCAAAGGTGTGTACGCGTGTTTGAATGCACATGCACGCCCTTGTTTTTTTTCCGCTCACGTGCTTCTATTGCAGCCTTATTGGGTACCTTCCTCGTCCAGGTACCCATGCATAATAAATCCATTTTCTATTTAGACGCATAATAAGAATCCTTCTAAGGGTTAGATGTGAGTCATAACAGAAGTAATAATCCTACTGTAATTACTTTTAAACATATAAGAAAAATAACAAGGAACCTGGCACCACTATTGGGAAAATAAAGATGAAATAGTCGTTCCTCCCAACCAACTCCTATAGCAACCAAGTCTTGCTTGCTCCAGACCACCTGAGTCTGATCGTTGAACCACAAGAGAAAAATCCACTTAATGCAGCATCTCTTGCATTATCAAATTCAATCCCCGTCCAATGCTAGCCTCTTTCTTCTTATGGACATACTATTATATAGTAATTTTACTAGGACTTGGTCATTTATGAGCCTCCTTCTCTTTAGCACTCAACTAAGAGTTGTGGCCTGATTTTGGGAAAGATGCCTCCTGCACCTTGAGTTCTCACTCAACAGCTTCAGCCACTTTTCTTTTCCCCTTGTGGGTCAGAAATCACTCATGAAACAACTATTTCATTTATGTCCCCCTTTAGTATCTTTTATTAATAAAAGAATAGTCCATTACATTGTTTTTATTTTTGACTTCTTGTCAAAAATATTTAAATAATAAATAAACATAAAATATTCAAAAATTATTTAATAATACTTTATTTAATCCTCGTGTATTACATATGATATCACATAAAATATTTTATTCTCAGTTGTAAATTTCATTGTTCAAGTTTGCAGTGGCCAGCATTAAAGACGGGCATACGAATTTGTCAAGACAATCAACCTTTTATAAGCATAGACAATATCCTTGCACTAATACCTTTAGCTGCACAAATCAATGGAAACCATCGGCCTTTTAGTACTTTCTATTTTAAAAAATAATGATGATTCTTGATCATGGTGAAGTTGGACTACAAATTCTTGATCGATTAGACATTTATCTTTATTCACTTTCTATTTTCATCGACCTTTCTGAATTTTCGAATAAGTAAATTTATGATACTATGATATCACATAAAAGCTTGTATTCTCAGTTGTAAATTTCACTGTTCAAGTTCGCAATGGCCATGGCCATCATTAAAGATGTGCATATATACTTGGCACATATGCCCCTTTTGACAGAAATATGAAGGTACATCCATCTTCTTTTCTATTTTCTAAATTTCACTGTTCAAGTTCATTGTGGTGAGAATTAAAGACAGATACATACTTCTCATATATGCCAATTTTTTATGGACACATGCAGGTGTATATACCCATAAGTGATACATCGTTACTATTTTCAGTTTTGTTAATTTCACTATTCAAGTTCGTTGTGACAAGAATTAAATATGGGTATATATACTTGGCATAGATGCCAAATTGCGACCATAAAATATCTTTCAATATTCGCAGACCCAAAACCTGAGTTTGTCTATATCTTTCAATATTCGAAGATCCAAAACCTGAAAACAAATGCAAGAAACAACATAGTTACCATAAAAGCGAGAAATCGAAGGGAAAAATGGATTTAAAACAAAACCATAATAATGTGTAAGATTATAGTCACTTCAAAATGGTCGCTTATGAGTATCCATCACTGTTTAGTTGGCCTCGCGTGGGGTTCTATATGGCTATATTTTTCCATAGCTTCTACTCTTCTTCTTTTGCAATTCAACTTTCCGGCCTGAAGTGAGTGTTAGATAGAATTCATCCCGTACGAGAAGCAGTCCAAATAATTGACGGCCATGTCTCCGTTGTAACTGCCAGGAAGCATAACCATCCCAAGTTCATAGTTGGTATCTCTTTTATATCCACCACATGGCTACCAACTGACGCAAGTCACCCTACGGGATACTTTCTCGCTTAACAATACACACGACACAACCCACAATGCTTAAACAGACAAGGTATAGAACAAGATGCCAGAAGTGGCTTATATTACTTCTCAGAAATCGGTTACAATGTAAAATAACTGTAAGCAAATAACTAACTACGATCGGCCTCAGCCGTTACAACTTAGAAGTAACTGTGGTGTCTTCTCCCTTTGTGTCAACCTCACCTTCTCCTGGTTCACCACGGAACTATGAGCTATGGTTCGATCTCAACTCACTGCTCTGCAGTCGGTGTGACTCTTCACAACTCTCTCATCTCTGCCCTTCTCTCTCGCTTTGCCTCTAAGATTGAAGGCCTTCTCTTCCTCTTCTACTCTGTGGATGTTGTTCTCAAGACGATTACAATCTTGAGACACGCGTTTCCCTCTGTTTTCCGATCCTGCAAAATCCTGTGAACCTGCACTGTCAGCTTCTAGCCGTGCTGTATAGCTTCTGTCCATGACGTCCCCTATCATGTCCTTCACCAACTCGCAATAACTGTAATAACTTCCTCAGCAACCCCGAACGGCTACTAGGTACAGTTCCTTGACTTTCTGTCCTCTCGAACCTGCTACAGCAATCAGTCACATCTCGACTTTCCTATGGGTTCATTCCTTTCTCAATCACAATTGGCTTCACCAAATCCTGTCGCGTCGTAGTTCGACCACTTGTCGACTACCCGACACCTTATGCCGCTCGTCGTCTGTCGACCATTCCCTGTCGATCTTCGACCTCTCGCGACATCCACTGATCTTTTAGTTAACTGCACCCCGACTGTTTTTTCCTGACTTGTTGACTTCGACAAGTCAACCTGCTCTCTGCACTAGTGGTCATCAGCAGTCCCGCTGGTCGGCTCCCTTCAGTCGATCAACTTTGATTGATCTTCCTAGGCCCGAATGCTCCCCAGGTGAAAAATAATTCAATTGCTCCGTCAATATCCTGAAATCCTCTTCGGAAATCCATGTTGCTTCCTGCAACTTATCATTTGTCCATCGCACCAAGTATTCCTTCATGTGCGATCTATGGGTACGCCCTACTTCATGTTTGTTGCTTATTTCTGCGATCCGTTCTTTATGTCAGTCTGGAATTTGTTCTATCAAGTTGATACTAGTTCCTTCCCCCTTTCTGTTACTTGACCCTTCTTCAAATTTGTATAGGTCCGAGACATTGAACGTTGCTAAAATGTTCAAGTCTTCCGACAATTTCAACACATATGCGTTGTCTAAAATCTTCTTCATAATCCTGCATGGTCCTATCTTTTTCAGCTTCAGCTTGTTGTATGTTCCTGTCATAAATCACTCCTTACGCAAATAGGCATAGACTAAGTCTCGTTCTTGGAATGATAGTAGCCTCTTTCTCTAGTCGGCTCGCAACTTGTAGGCTACGTTACTCTTCTCAATGCATTTTCGCACATTTTCATGAACCTCATGCATATGCTCTACGAATGATTCTGCATCCGTGATCTTCCTGGTTTCTGTCAGCAATTTGACCAAATCTACCACTACATATGGAATCCGCCCCTAAACAATCTGGAATGGGTTCAATCCTGTTGATCGATTCACAGAATTTTTATATGCAAACTCTACCTGTTCCAACACATTTTTCCACTGCTTGGGTCTGTCGACCGCTAAGCATCTCAGAAGGTTTCCCAAACTTCTATTCACAACCTTGGTTTGTCTGTCCGGCTGCGAATGATGTGCCGAACTAAACTCTAATTTCATGTCGAGTTTCTTCCATAGGGTCCTGCAGAAATGCCCCATGAATTTCGTATCCCGATCCGACGTGATACTCTTTGGCAACCCATGCATCCTGACTATTTCCTTGAATAATAGTACAGTGATCCCTGTGGCATCACTTGTTTTCTTACATGGTATGAAATGTGCCATATTCAAAAATATGTCTACTACAACAAATATTGAGTCGCTCCCCTACTGAGTCCTTGGTAATCCTAACAAAAAATCCATGCTAGGATGCTCCCACGGGTTCTCTAGTACCAGTAATGGTGTATACAACCCTGTGTTCTGACTCCTTCCTTTTTCCAACAAGAAAATTTGACATTGTCGAACCCATCTTCTGGCATCTGTCGACATCCTTGGCCAAAAGTACTTCTCTTCAATCAGTGCTTTGGTCTTGTCGATCCCAAAGTGGCCTGCTAATCCTCCATTATGAAACTCTCGGATTAGGTTCTCTCTCACCGATCCTCTGCGAATACACAGCTGACTTCCTATTAGGACCCTATGTCAATCCTCCTCTTTACTATGTTAGTATATTGTTGTTGGACGCATATGCTTTGTAATTCGTCCCGTAGTATTTGTTGATCCGTAGTTTATATTATCCCATAGTATTGACCCATAGTATTGGACGCATATGCTTTGTAAGTCGTCCCATAGTATTATATGTCCCATGGTTTTGACTCATAGTATTGAGCATAGACTTAGTATATAAGTGTGTGTTGAGGTCATTGAAGGCACCGTGAAGTTAATTGTATTGAGCTTGCTCAAAGGAGTTTGCCCCCTCGAAGTGGCCCATGATCAATATAAAAGTGATTCTAAGTTCTATTATTTCTGATATCTCATGTATTTGTATTAATTAATTATTGCAGGTTCATTGCATCTAGTATCAGAGCACTTTCTTTGGCTCGTTGGGTGGAATTTCTGCCAATTTTTTTTCGCATCTGTTGCAGCTTCGGATTTGGGAATAATCCCTATCTGCTTAAACTTAGGAAGTACTTGGGCATAATCCCTAAAACTCATTGTGAGGAGTACCATAGGAACCCCAAAGTAGCTGGTCCATTGAGAGGACCTGCCAGCAAAAAGGGCAATGACCCCTACCTGATTGACTAGTTGCCACCCGTGAGGTAAACCAAGAGCTGTCGTTTGTGGCAAAGCGGTTATCAGTTTTACCTGAGCTGTGGAGTGAGGGGTACTGCCCCAATACGCAAGCCGTCAGACAGCATTAGTGGTCGAGTGAAACCCCTGAACTGTTAGGAAGCCGCACATACCTGGGGTCCATATCTATTTTCAGTTGAACTGTTGCCGATCACTTCCGCTCCAAATCCAGCTATTTCAGATCTATTCTGCAAGTCGTTCTAGATCTAGTCGCCATTTCAGATACAACCATTTTTTATCCCTTCCACGCCATTGCAGATCCATCTGTTGCGGATCCCTTCTGCGCCGCTGTTGCCGATCCATTTTTGGGAAAAAAAAAAAAAAACCGAGTATAAAATTCAATTTTTTCTCCATATCTCCCTTGTTTTCACTCTATTTCCCTTGAAATTTTTGGGGAACCCCTGTCATTCCATTCTGCATCTTTCATTCCTGAGGACCCTATCCCCAATTCCCCTTCCCAAAGCCTGAAATCCCACCTTTGTCTATTTTTAAGGTTTTCCATAACTTCCTCAGATTTCACCCAATCACCTTCAAATTTTACCACAGAGTTCCTTTCTGAATTCTGCTTCTTTGTCCCTCTCTGCCAAATTTTCTCATTCTATCACCCCGCTTCTGAAATTCCCCTTTTTGCTTTCTTGTCCTTTCGACGGTGTCCAAAATCTAGTCAAACCCCAATTACCCATCAAATTGTTTCCCCAATCCAAATTTCCCTTTACTAAATTAGCTTCTGTTTGTGTTTTTCTACCCATTCCACAAAAAAAAAAAAAACCTGGTTATGGTTGTCACCCGTGCAGGAGCCCACACCATGGAGGAAGCACTTGCAGCCATCCAAACCAAACTCCAAGATTTGGATGAAAAATTTATCATCCTCCATCTTCAGCATTCAGCCATGAACAATACCAGACATCCAGAATCTTTTGCAGCCATCGGGTTCTCTTCTTCCAGCAATTTTCGTGGGCCAAAGCTTGATTTTCCTCGCTTCAATGGTACTGATTCGACTGGATGCATATATCGAGCAGAACAATATTTCAGTCTGCATAATATTTCTGATGCCCAGAAAGTTCCACTTGCATCCTTTCATTTGGAACAGGAATCCCTTCAATGGTACCGTTGGTACATCAAAGCTCATCCTGAGCCAAACTGGACAGATTTTTGCCAACTCATTTTGCCACGATTTGGTCCTAGTGCTTTTGATGATTTCACAGGAGCACTCACTAAACTTCACCAAATTGGCACAGTGAGAGAGTATCAAATAGAATTTGAGAAATTGTCCAATCACACAGAAGGATTGTTTGATGAATTCTACAGGAGTTGTTTTATCAGTGGTCTCAAGGATGAAATCCGCTCAGAGGTCAAAATGTTTTGTCCCAACACAATGATGGAAGTCTTAGGGTTGGCTAAGCTGGCCGAGGACAAGATCGCAGCTCAACAATGCTCCAAACCCACCTTTGTTCCCTTCAGAAATATGGGTTCCCAACGACCTCCCATCACGCCTTCTCCTCAACCAACTCCTATCAAGCATTTGTCCGAAATAGAAATGCAGGCAAGCCGAGAAAAAGGGCTTTGCTATAATTGTGATGAGAAATTCACTCGGGGACATAGATGTGTTCAAAAAAAGCTCTATCTCTTGGATGTGGATTCTCCGCCTGCCTTATAACTTGGTTAAGAAGCTACAGATACAGTAGATGATCAGGTCAACATTCAACAACTACCTGTTGACACCCCATCTTAGGACGACCCACCTGAGATCTCTCTCCATGCTGTAACTGGCGTCCCCACCCCACAAATAATGCGGGTCAGGGGATACTTCAAGAAGCTCCCTCTTACCATACTCATTGATTCTGGTAGCACTCATAACTTCATTGACCCTCGGATTGCCAAACAGGCTGATTATTTTGTCCATCCTTGCTCCAACTTTGAAGTCATGGTTGCCAATGAGGGCAGCTTACCTTGCAAGGGGAAGTGTCACAATGTGAGTATCTCTATGGAAGATTATAACCTATGCTCTGATGTGATGAACCTGCAATGATTAATTAATGCAAATACACAAGATATCAGAAATAATAGAACATAATCACTTTTATATTGATCACAGGCCACTTCAAGGGGGAAACCTCCTTTGAGCATGCTCAATGCAATTAACTTCATGGTGCCTTCAATGACCTCAACACACACTTATATACTAAGTCTATGCCCAATACTATGAGTCAAAACCATGGGACATATAATACTACGGGACGACTTACAAAGCATATGCGTCCAATACTATGGGTCAATACTATGGGCTAATATAAACTACGGATCAAAAAATACTATGGGACGACTTACAAAGCATATGCGTCCAACAACAATATACTAACATAGTAAAGAGAAGGGTTGACATAGGTTCCTAACATCCCCTCTCCCTTAGAAAAATCTTTGTCCTCAAAGCTTTGGTTGGAGAAATTGTTGCAGAATCTGAAGGAGTGGTTCCCCGGTAGCAGCCTCGGGTTGCATTTCAGGCCACTGACGCCTTTGGAGTGTCAAGGAGGATTGCGTGGAATCCTGTAGATGAAGAAGAACCCTATCAGCTACGTGAAAAATGTGCTCAGAACAAGGCTGATCGGCTTGTTGTTTCAGGGGAGCTGCTAAGGGTGTATGGAAGAAGAACTGGCGGTGTTGTTCCATAGACTGCTTCATATGGTGTCCTTTGAGATGTGGTATTGTATCACCAAAGCGCTGCTAGGAAATCCATAGAAATAGTTGGCCAAAGCTGTGTAGGGATGGGAAAGGGTTTGAGCAATCCCGAAAGGAGTGTCGTTTCACGCTTGTTGACTTGGAAAGTATCATCGTCAGCCACCATCTATTGAATTATCATTTTTAGTCCTTGCCAAAAGAAGTTACATTGTTCCCGGTCATACATTTTGCAGAACCCAGAGTGCCCTGTTGATGAAGAAGCATGGAGTTCATAGAAGAGAGAGCCCTGTTGAACATATTGCAACCAATTTGGAACAAGCAGAGAAAGAGCTGTAAGAGAAACTGGGTCATCAATTGTGCAAGAAGAAGCATCTTCCACCAGATTGTCCTTACCCTTCTTGTAAGTGATCACATAGGGATAACCCATGAGTTGGATAACCCATTTCAGGCGTGTTGGGGAGGAGACCCATTGTTCCAGAAAATTTTCCAGACTCGGGAGATCAGTCTTGATGCAGAAATAATTCCCTAATAGTTATGGTTGCCACTTCTATACTGCATGCAAAATAGCCATCATTTCCTGCTGAGAGGTAGATGTAGCTAAATTCTTACCGGAAAGGTCTCTTGAAGGTAGCAAGCGCATTGGTTCAGCAAAGATACCTGCATATCTATCCAAGGAAGTAGTGGAGACTGTTGATGGGTGCATCTGAATGGAATTGAGCTGAGCGATGACACCATGTGAATTCTTCTTAAGTATTTTTTCCAGGCGATGTGAACTGATGATGCAGAGAAACCCTGATTGTAAGCCCATAAATTTGTGTTGTGCCCCGTTGACTTTAAACTGCATCCGAAGTTTAGCAAAATCCCATACGATGGGGCCAAGTGTGCGTAACCATTGAACGCCAAAAACCACATCACATCTGCCTAAGGACAAGGAAAACATGTCAAAGCGTAGGTTATAATCTTCCATAGAGATACGCACATTGTGACACTTCCCCTTGCAAGGTAAGGTGCCCCCATTGGCAACCATGACTTCAAAGTTGGAGCAAGGATGGACAAAACAATCAGCCTGTTTGGCAATCCGAGGGTCAATGAAGTTATGAGTGCTACCAGAATCAATGAGTATGGTAAGAGGGATCTTCTTGAAGTATCCCCTGACCTGCATTGTTTGTGGGGTGGTGACACCGGTTACAGCATGGAGAGAGATCTCGGGTGGGTCGTCCTGAGATGGGGTGTCAACAAGCGGGTGTTGAATGTCGACCTGATCATCTACTGTATCTGTAGCTTCGTCACCAAGTTCTAAGGCAGGCAGAGAATCCACATCCAAGAGATAGAGCTTTTCTTGAACACATCTATGTCCCCGAGTGAATTTCTCATCACAATTATAGCAAAGCCCTTTTTCTCGGCATGCCTGCATTTCTATTTCAGACAAATGCTTGATAGGAGTTGGTTGAGGAGAAGGCATGATGGGAGGTCGTTGGGAACCCATATTTCTGAAGGGAACAAAGGTGGGTTTGGATCGTTGTTGGGATTCGATCTTATCCTCAGCCAGCTTAGCCAACCCTAGGGCTTCCATCATTGTGTTGGGACAAAAAAATTTGACCTCTGAGCGGATTTCATCCTTTAGACCACTGATAAAACAACTCCTGTAGAATTCATCAAACAATCCTTCTGTGTGATTGGCCAATTTCTCAAATTCTGTCTAATACTCTCTCACTGTGCCAATTTGGTGAAGTTTAGTGAGTGCTCCTGTGAAATCATCAAAAGCACTAGGACCAAATCGAGGCAAAATGAGTTGGCAAAAATCTATCCAGTTTGGCTCGGGATGAGCTTTGATGTACCAACGGTACCATTGAAGGGCTTCCTGTTCCAAATGAAGCATGCAAGTGGAACTTTCTGGACATCAAAAGTATTATGCAGACTGAAATATTGTTCTACTCGGTATATCCATCCAGTCGGATCAGTACCATTGAAGCGAGAAAAATCAAGCTTCGGCCCACGAAAATTGCTGGAAGAAGAGAACCCGGTGGCTGCAAAAGATTCTAGCTGTCGAGGATTGTTCATGGCTGAATGCTAAAGATGGAGGATGAGAAATTTTTCATCCAGATCTTGGAGTTTGGTTTGGATGGCTGCAAGTGCTTCCTCCATGGTGTTTGCTCTTGCACGGGTGACAACCATAACTAGGTTTTTTTTTTTTTGGGTGGGATGGGTAGAAAAACAAAAACAGAAGCTGATTTAGTAAAGGGAAATTTTGATTTGGGAAACAATCTGATGGGTAATTGGGGTTTGACTAGATTTTGGACACTATCGAAAGGACAAGAAATCAAAAATGGGGGATTTCAGAAGCGGGGTGATAGAATGAGAAAATTTGGTAGAGAGGGACAAAGAAGCAGAATTCAGAAAGGAATTCGGTGGTAAAATTTGAAGGTGATTGGGTGAAATTTGAGGAAGTTATGGCAAACCCTAAAAATAGACAAATGTGGGATTTCGGGCTTTGGGAAGGGAAATTGGGGATAGGGTCCTCAGGAATGAAAGATGCGGAATGGAATGACAGGGGTTCCCCGAAAATTTCAAGGGAAACAGAGTGAAAACAAGGGAGATATGGAGAAAAAACTAAATTTTATACTCGGTTTTTTTTTTGTTTTTTTTTCCAAAAATGGATCGACAATAGCACCGCGGAAGGGTTCCGCGACAGATGAATCTGCAATGGTGTAGAAGGGATTGAAAATGGCTGAATCTGAAACGGCGACTGGATCTGGAACAACTTTTAGAATAGATCTGAAACGGCTGGATCTGGAGCGGAAGTGATTGGCAACAGTTCAACTGAAAATAGATATGGACCCAAGGTATGTGCGGCTTACTAACAGTTCAAGGGTTTCACTCGGCCACCAATGCTGTCTGACGGCTTGCATATTGAGGCAGTACCCCTCACTCCACGTCTCAGGTAAAACTGATAACCGTTTTGCCACAAACGACAACTCTTGGTTTACCTCACAGGTGGGAACTAGTCAATCAGGTAGGGGTCGTTGCCCTTTTCTCTGGCAGGTCCTCTCAATGGGACAGCTACTTCGGGGTTCCTTTGGTACTCCTCACAATGAGTTTTAGGGCTTATGCCCAAGTACATCCCACAGTTAAGCGGATAGGGATTATTCCCAAATCCGAACTTGCAACAGATGCAACAAAAAAAATTTGGCAGAAATTTCACCCAGCGAGCCCAAGAAAGTGCTCTGATACCAGATGTGATGAACCTTAATAATTAATTAATGCAAATACATGAGATATCAGAAATAATAGAACAAAATCACTTCTATATTGATCACAGGCCACTTCGAGGGGGCAACCTCCTTTGAGCAAACTCAATACAATTAACTTCACGGTGCCTTCAATGACCTCAACACACACTTATATACTAAGTCTATGCCCAATACTATGAGTCAAAACCATGGGACATATAATACTACTGGACGAATTACAAAGCATATGCGTCCAATACTATGGGTCAATACTATGGGATAATATAAACTACAGATCAACAAATACTACGGGACGACTTACAAAGCATATGCGTCCAACAACAATATACTAACATAGTAAAGAGAAGGGTTTACATAGGTTCCTAACATCTGACATGTTTGCCTTGTCCTTAGGCGGATGTGATGTGGTTTTGGGCGTTCAATGGTTACGCACACTTGGCCCCATCTTATGGGATTTTGATGAACTTTGGATGCAGTTTAAAGTTAATGGGGCACAACACAAATTTATGGGCTTACAACCAGGGTCTCTCTGCATCATCAGTTCACATCGGCTGGAAAAAATCCTTAAGAAGAATTCACATGGTGTCATTGCTCAGCTCAATTCCATTCAAATGCACCCATCAATAGTCTCCACTACTTCCTTGGATAGATATGCAGGTATCTTTGCTGAACCAATGCGCTTGCTGCCTTCAAGAGACCTTTCCGGTAAGAATTTAGCCACATCTACCTCTCAGCAGGAAATTATGGCTATTTTGCATGCAGTACAGAAGTGGCAGCCATACCTATTAGGGAATTATTTCTGCATCAAGACTGATCTCCAGAGTCTGGAAAATTTTCTGGAACAATGGGTTTCCTCCCCAACACACCTGAAATGGGTTATCCAACTCATGGGTTATCCCTATGTGATCACTTACAAGAAGGGTAAGGACAATATGGTGGAAGATGCTCCTTCTCACACAATTGATGACCCAGTTTCCCTTACAGCTCTTTCTCTGCTTGTTCCAAAATGGCTGCAATATGTTCAACAAGGCTCTCTCTTCTATGAACTTCATGCTTCTTTATCAACAGGGCACTCTGGGTTCTGCAAAATGTATGACCGAGAACAATGTAACTTCTTTTGGCAGGGACTAAAAATGACAATTCAATAGATGGTGGCTGACGAAGATACTTTCCAAGTCAACAAGGGTGAAACAACACTCCTTTCAGGATTGCTCAAACCCTTGCCCATCCCTACACAGCTTTGGCCAACTATTTCTATGGATTTCCTAGCAGCGCTCTTGTGGTACAATACCACATCTCGAAGGACACCATATGAAGCAGTCTATGGAAAAACACTGCCAGTTCTTCTTCCATACACCCTTAGTAGCTCCCCAGTTCAAGAAATTGACTCGGTTCTTCGAAACTGCGATCAGATTCTTCTCATTCTGCAGGACAATCTTCACATGGCCAGAATTCGCCTGAAACAACAAGCTGATCAGCACCGTTCTAAGCGCATTTTCCACACAGTTGATAGGGTTCTTCTTCATCTACAGCCTTCCAAGCAATCCTCCTTGACACTCCAAAGGCGTCAGTGGCCCGAAATGCAACCCGAGGATGCTACCGGGCAACCACTCCTTCAGATTCTGTACCAATTTCTCTAACCAAAGCTTTGAGTACAAAGCTTTTTCTAAGGGAGAGGGGATGTTAGGAACCTATGTCAACCCTCCTCTTTATTATGTTAGTATATTGTTGTTGGACACATATGCTTTGTAAGTCGTCCTGTAGTATTTGTTGATCTGTAGTTTATATTAGCCGTAGTATTGACCCATAGTATTGGACGCATATGCTTTGTAAGTCATCCCATAGTATTATATGTTCCATGCTTTTGAATCATAGTATTGGGCATAGACTTAGTATATAAGTGTGTGTTGAGGTCATTGAAGGCACTGTGAAGTTAATTGTATTGAGCTTGCTCAAAGGAGGTTTCCCCCTCGAAGTGGCCCATGATCAATATAAAAGTGATTCTAAGTTCTATTATTTCTGATATCTCGTGTATTTGTATTAATTAATTATTGCAGGTTCATTGCACTTCCCCTGAACAGGTAACCTCCTTGAATGAAATAACTCAAATATGGAGTTCTCTCGATGCTCCAAGGCTCACGACAAGCCTTCCATGCTTTCACAAAATCTTTGTCAGTCTCATACTCCGTCTTTATCAACTCTATCCCTGTTGCCTGAACAGTCGTCGTGCCTAACAAGACAACTCTCCGGCTCAACACGTCGGCAACTTTGTTCGACTTGCATGACCTGTGTATCAACACGAATGTATATCTCTGGAGCAACTCCACCCACTTCATGTGTCTCTGATCCAATTTCGACTGAGTATTCAGATACCTCAGTGCTTGATGATCCGTGTATAACACAAGCTCCTGTGGCAACAAATAATGCCTCCATTTCTTCAATGCTTGTATGATAGCATAAAATTCTTGGTCATAGACAGAATATTTCCACTTCGCTCCATTCAGTTTTTCACTGAAGAATGCAATTGGTCGGCCTTCCTAGCTCAACACTGCTCCAATTGTCGTTCCACTTGCATCACAATCGACCAAGAAAACTTTGTCAAAGTCTGGGAGCGCCAACACTGGGCTCTCAGTGACCTTTTCCTTCAACCTGTCGAAAGCTTCCTAGGCCTTATCCGTCCACTTGAACTTGCCCTTTTTTATGCATTCTATCAATGGTGCACAAATCCGACTAAATCCCCGAATGAACTTCCAGTAAAAACTAGCAATTCCATGGAAACTTCTCACTGCAGTCGTATTTGTCGGTTCTGGCCAATCTACTATTTCCTTCACCTTCTCGAGGTCCATCTCCAACCCTTTACCTGAAATTACAAATCCCAAGTACACTAATTCCTTCTTCATGAAGAAACACTTTTGCATGTTGATCATAAGCTTCTCTTCCTGCAATTTCTGTAATACTTGTCGGACGTGCTCCAAATGTTCTGACTTGGTTCGACTGAAAATCAGAATGACGTCTAGATAGACTACGACAAACTTTCCTAAGAATGGTTTTAGCACTTCATTCTTCAGTCTCATGAATGTACTGGGTGCATTAGTCAATCCGAACGGCATGACTAACCACTCATATAACCCTTCTCTTGTTTTGAATGTTGTCTTCCATTCATCTCCTTCTCTGACCCTAATCTGGTGATACCCACTCTTCAAGTCTAATTTCGTGAAGTATGTCACTCCACTCAAGCAATCCATCAAGTCATCCATCCTTGGCAATGGAAATCGATACTTGATCATGATCCTATTGATGGCTCTGGAATCGGTACACATTCTCCATTCCCTGCCCTTCTTCAGTGTCAATACTGCTAGTACTGCACACGGGCTCAAACTTTCTCGGATCAATCCCCTGTCCAACAAATCTTGGACCTGTCGGTTGAGCTCCTATCCCTCAACTAGACTCATCCTATATGGTGCTTTGTTTGGAAGATTCGACCCTAGAATCAAGTCGATCTGATGGGATATACTCCTTGTCGGCGGCAATCTCGTCGATTTCTCATCAGCCATTATGTCGCAAAACTGTTCAACCAACTCCTCAACTTTGACTGGAATGTTCTCCATGTTGGTCGTTCCTGCGACATATGGTCCTTTTGGAATGATTGCATAACATCCCGATTGTTTTTCCTCCTCCGCAAGGAATTCCTTAGTGGTGAACATCAACACTTGCTTTTCCCAAAGATTGTTCTCGCCGTCCCTACTGTCAGTTGGCTCTCCTCGCCTCAGCTTAAGAGTCCTTTTCACACCATTCTTCCACACTGTGACTGTGTTAGATCGACCATCATAGATCATCTTACGATCATATTGCCATGGTCTCCCTAACAACATATGGCATGCATCCATGGGAACTACATCACATAGTACAGTGTCCTCCAATCCTTCAACTCTGAATTTGATCAGACATTGGTTGGTCACCTTAACATGGTGTCCTTTCTGTAACCACGAGATCTTGTAAGGGTGTGGATGTTCTCAACATTTCAACCCGATCTTTTCGATGACTTCTGTCGACACAAGATTCTCTGTACTACCACCATCAACTATGATCTTGCAACGCCATTCTCCGATCCGCACCTTTGTTCGAAAGATCGCCTTCCGTTGTGCTGGTTCCATCGGATCACGTTGATCTTCTTGGATCAAGGCTCTCTGAACCATCAAATTCCTGTTCTTCTTTTTCTCACTTCCACTGCTATCTGATGTCGATTCTTCCCTCTCGTCGACTTGCTCATCCTTTCGATGTATGGGTTTTGACTCTTCTACATCTTGTAGGTTTTCTGGGCACTCATATGCCTTGTGTCCCATTCCACGCCACTTGTAACAGATTATGGCTGGTCTGTTAGCTCCCTTCTTATCATATGGACCACTTCGACTATACGTGCCTCGACCGCGGTGTTAGTTTTTCAGAATTTACTTCAATCTGATCTAGGATTTTAACTGAGAGAACAACATGTATAGCATATCTACAGCATATCAATCATGGATGCAATAATGCAAGCACACAAGAGACACAGAGTTTACATGGGGAAAACCATAAAGGTGAAAAACCCCAATAACTTCCTCAGAGATAGATAGAGAAATGATACAACCAGAATACAAGAGATAGTCTTCTCCTAGCAGTAGAGCCTCCTCCTCACAAGTGCGCCACTTTCTGAATGAGAGAAGTGTGTGTAATGAGTGATCGAATAGAGATCTCCTGATCTCTATTTATACTTGTCATGTACTGCCCAATCAACTAATGGGGCCTACATGTCTAGCTTAACCCATGGTTAACTTAATCCAGGATGACCCCACACTTGGTGGTCTAATAACCCTTTTACCCACATGACTCATACAAGGCCGACCCCATCAACGTGGTCTAATAACCCATCGGCAAGTTAACAAACTTGCGACACTTGTCAATACAAATGACGACACTTCCTTATAGAGGAATAACACATCTCTATAAGGGTACAATAAATATATATATGAAATGCATTCTGAAGTTACATATACGTCAACACTCCCTCTTAACTAGGAAGGTATTTCTCGACACAAATCTGCTAGTACAAGTCTTCTTCTCTGGATCATCATCAGCAAATCATCATCCTCGAATCATCGTCATCATCACTGCTATTGCTATCTCAATCAATCTATGAATCTACTCGTCATAGGAAGTTCTACAGAGCTAGTCCTTTTTCATACTGGATGTAGGCCCTACCACCTGTAGGTCTTCATCATCACTGGTCATACTGTGGAATCCTCAGGACTCATCATGTGCATCTGCAAAACCTTGCAAGAGCATCACAAGCCTTTTACGAGCACACAGCTCAACCTCTTGAATCTCTCATGATCTTTTACATGCCACTGCACAACCTGTCCACGACCATAGAGTATCCACCTGATACTCACCATACATCCAACTGATGTATATCATCACATGATCAACCTAATCATCATCATCTCTGTGAGCAAGCCATCAAGTAGGTACACCGTAGGACTGATTACACTGCCTCTGCAAAACCTGCAAGATCTCTCGGGACTAATTACACTGCCTCGGAAAAACTTGCAAGAGCATCTCATGACTGATTATATGCCTCTACAAAACCTGTGTACCAAACTCTCACATCAATGTATTCAGATCACCATGTAATCCATGGAGCACGACCCAAATGCACACACACAGTACTTACACTCACCATGGGAGGACTAACCTACCACCATGTGAAAGGATCACAGCACTTACACAAACCAGCATCGGAGGACCAACCTACTACCATCTGGGAAAGGCTAACAACACTTAAATCAAAGACCATGGGAGGACCAACCTACCACCGTGCCAGAAAGGCACAACACTTACATCAACGAACATGGGAGGACCAACCTACCACCATGTCGGAAAGGCCTAGAACTTACATAATGACCATGAGAGGACTAACCTACCATTATGTCAGAATAGCCCAGCACTTACATCTCACCATAGGAGGACTAACCTGCCACTATGTGAGAATGGCCAGCGCTTACATCTCACCATGGGAGGACTAACCTGCCACCATGTGAGAATGACCCAGCCCTTACATCTTACCATGGGAGGACCAACCTACCACCATGTAAGAATGGCTCAGCCCTTACATCCTGCCATGGGAGGACTAACCTACCACCATGCAAGAATGGCTCAGCCATTACATCCTAGCATGGGAGGACTAACCTGCCACCATGCAAGAATGACCTAGCCCTTACATCCTTCCATGGGAGGACTAGCCTGCCACCATGAAGAATGGCCCAGTGTGCATCTGTGTCTCTGGACTTCATCACTTCCCTCTGGAAGGCATCTCGATCTGAAATACACCAAGTCTCCCTTTGAAGTATTCAAACTTCACTCTGGCAAGCGGCTTGGTTAACACAATGACTATCTGCTCGTCTGTTGCAACATACAGGAGCTTCACAGCTCCCCTCTGCACCATATCCAGGATGTAGTGGAACTTGATCTCAATGTGCTTCAACCTATCATGGAACACTAGGTTCTTTGACAACTTCACACAACTTTGGTTGTCGCAATATATACAGGTAGCACTTAACTGGAGATCAAACAAATCAGACAGTAGCTTCCTAAGCCATACTACCTCAAAACTAGCTAAACAAGCTATGACATACTCTGCTTCAGCTGTACTCAGTGCCACACAGGACTACTTCCTTCTAAACCAAGAGAACCTGATTCCATACTGAAGCAACACCCCGAGGTGCTCTTCCGATCAATGGCACTGCCTACCCAATCCGAATCAACATAACCTTCCAGGTTAAACTTTTGATTCGCCTCATACTTGAGCCCATAATCCACTGTACCCTTCAGGTACCTCAGAACATGCTTTGCAGCTATCAGGTGAACATGTCTTGGATATGTCAGATACTGGCTCAAGTTGTTCACTGCAAAGCAAATGTCTGGCCTTGTATTCGTCAGGTACATCAAGGACCCAATCATCTGACGATACATCGTAGCATCAACTAGCTCAAAAGAAGCATAACACAGAAGCTTCAGGTTTGATTCCATAGGTGTGGTCATGGCCTTGCAGTCCATCATCCCAAAACTCTTCAGGATCTCTACTGCATACTTCCCTTGTCCAAGGAAGATTCCATCTGCCACACCTCCATACCAAGAAAAAATAGGGCATCATTCCCAAGTCCTTAAGCTCTAACTTGATAGCAATCTTCCGCTGCATGTCAGCAATCAATCTATCCTCACCTGTAACAAACAGGTCATCCACATACAAAAGTAGTATCACTGGATTGCCTTCCTCAACCTTGTAGTAAAGGTTGGAATCCGCTTTACTCTTGGTAAAGCCCAAACTGGATAGAAAGCTATCTATCCTACCATACCAATTTCTGCACGTATATGACTCCCTGTCATGTGTCTCAAAACCAAGTGGCTACTCCACATACACTTCTTCTTCA
This sequence comes from Larix kaempferi, assembly GCA_027924585.1. Lineage (NCBI taxonomy): Eukaryota > Viridiplantae > Streptophyta > Pinopsida > Pinales > Pinaceae > Larix > Larix kaempferi. Next base: position 13,152,886 of record BSBM01000286.1, on the reverse strand, counting down.
ACGACACCATTCAAGAAAGCTGTCTTGAAATCCATCTGGTGTATCTTCCACTTCATCACTACAGCCAGAGCAAGTACTGATCTAATGGAAGTGTATATGGCTACAGGAGCAACAAGTCTCTATGCTACCACCTATAGCATGCTTGATCTTGTAGATCCTCTTGGAAGTCACTATAGACTCCCCTTTAGGTCTTGGGAATACATCCCAAACATCTTCATGATCGACTGGTACTCCTCGATCATGGCAATCTTCCCAAATCTTGGGAACTTCAATATCTTCAATATTTTCAAGAGATAAATTTGTTTCTGAACAAATGTTGTAGTCCTTCTTTTGTAGGTGATGGTATACGATCTTTCCTACACAACAAGTTAAATTGCATGATTAGAAAACAACTCATGGTTTTCAGAACAAATTCTTACACATAAAGAAATATGTCATATAGTCATGCAATTATCTTAGCCAATGCTTCAATACAACATTTATCCATATCCCGTAACTTTCTAGATGTCTTCCAATCTCTACCAGAACATTGTTAAGAGTGTGCACAACTCCCAACATGTTAGCAAAGAGGTTTAATTCTAGATAAGTAGCAATGGAATGTTGTACAGTGCCATAGGCCACTTACCCATCACATGCATATCAGTAGTATATTTTTCATTAATGCAATCATTCTAAAATGCAAAATTACTTAAACAAACAAATATGCAATAAATGATAATTGAAATACTTATCTTTGTTTGTTTGTTGGGTGGACTCCCTCTAAGTCTTTGCTTCCTTGTGGGAGCTACTGAAGTAGCTTCTTCTACACCTTTCTGTTGTGAAATGTAGAAGGATGGTCAACTCCCTCTGGATATCTGCATCCTTACAGAAACTACTGGAGTGTGCTCCCTCTTGATCTTTGCTTCCTTGATTACCTGTCCTTGAACTTATGTTCATCCTTGGTCCCTATGCATGCTTATTAGTATCATGATTGTATTATCCTTGTGATCTCATACATAATCATACATTCATTAGTATATTCTCAATATTATCAAAACACAATAATATTAAGCATGTATAGTCATGATCATTTCAAACAGAAATAATAAGCATTAGTATTGAAGGTTTATATAGGACTCTTATGGTTAGTCATATCATCAATTATGGTAAGAAATATAATATGCATACAACCATGACTATTCAAACCTATGACTTCATGAATAATCATTATCAACAACACAACAGTATAAGATCCTAACACAAAGTAGGATTCTAGCTTGATATAGGAAAAACATACCTGGATTAGCATGCTAGCTAGTTATGTCTAACATACCCGCATAATGTCTTCTGGTTCTCTTCAATGACTTGTGCTAGTAACCTGCATATCTCATAAGTTATCCATTGTAGGACCAAGTTATACATACCTTGTAAGTAGATCTTCTAAGCGATCCATGACAATGGATGAATCTTTGTCCTCATGTCCTCATGATCATACGTTCTTGAACCAGAACATGATTTGTCTTTCTTGGTGTACCTTTCATGTTAGCAGACAACATAAACCTCATACAACACCATAATGCATTAGTACAATCATAAGTGTCAACACCCTGATCAATGAATATCTTCTATCGTGCATTCATAATTTTATTAAGGTGATACGACAAGTCTAGATTTAATCAAGATTGTACTAACCGTAATAATATGAAGAAAAATATACCATAAACTTAATCATGAACAAATCTCGAAACATACATGGACAAGTCATACCTGTCGATATTGCTTGTAATCTTCTTATGTAAGGCCTTAGCCTCATCTCCCTCTGAAACATGAACTTCTTCACTTATGTAGGTGACCAATCCATCTTCTTCTAGGATTAACCCAATCCACTTGATTTGCAAGAACTGGATCTGGAGTTGGATTAGGGTTTTTCAGAGAAACCCCAAAAATTCAAACATTGAATTTCAAACTTCTGAAAGGATAGAAATATGCACCTTGATGAGATGATCAAGCTGGTATGTTCAGAATTTGAAAACTGCAAAGTTTCACTCCTCAATTTTGCCTTCGAAACTTTCAGATTCACTAGACATGACCCTGAACTAGGGTTTGATGAAGCCCACTCTTCTTCCCAATCAAAATGTTTGATCCAAATCTCTAACCTTCTATTTTTCTGAGGGGCTTCCAGCCGTGGTCACAGATTTAAAAAATTTCCATTTTTGTAGAAGCCCTAATTTTCCACTTTTCTGATCAAAGTCCCGAACTAGGGTCTGATCAAGCATGGTCTTCTGCCCAACCAAAAATTCTGATATTGGTCTCTAAATTTCTATTTTGATGAGTAGCATTCATCCATAGTCTCCGATTACAAAAATTCCAACTTTCTTCGAAACCCTAAATTCTGGAAGCCATGAATGAAGGTGCTCAAAAATAATTATGTTTTGACAGAAATATGTACCTGATTGTTTCTAGTGTAACTCCGCACTTTTCGATCCACAGGGTCTGAAAACATTTTCTTTGGTAGCCTGACCTGTCATCTTTCCATCCCGATAGGTCTGACCTCAATTGGATTCTCTGAAAGAGAGTTATGCCACGTGTTGCAATGTGACCTGTTTATGGGATAAAAGAGGAGAGCAAACTTGTACGGAGTTCCACGTGTCACTGGTTCAGTTTTAACCTCTGAAAATGTTTCCTGAGATATTGCAATCTATTTATTGCCTGTCACATTTTACGAAATTTCATTTTGAGCTTCCTATCCCAAGTTATGACCTTTTTTCCCAGGTCACCTGTTTCTGACTGAGATCTGGAAGAGGCAGAAACCCTATATTGAACAGATCATAAATCACAAAGTACAATGAATTAGAGGTTGTCCTCTGGACACAAGGTACATGGGGTTTCTAACTTCGACCTATAGAAGTTTCAGATCCAAAAACTTCTCCAAAATGGATTTATAGTGAAAGTGCTATGATGACTGGTTTTTGCTATATCAAGCCCTAGCATCACAAGTGCAACAAGTGTCATACATGCCGTACCATGCCTTCTTTCAGGTTAGCTCTAATACCATGTTAGTTTTTCAGAATTTACTTCAATTTGATCTCGGATCTTAACTGAGAGAACAACATGTACAGTATATCTACAGCATATCAATCATGGACACAATAATGCAAGCACACAAGAGAAACAGAGTTTACTTGGGGAAAACCATAAAGGTGAAAAACTCCAATAACTTCCTCAGAGATAGATAGAGCAATGATACAACCAGAATACAAGAGATATTCTTCTCCTAGCAGCAGAGCCTCCTCCTCACAAGTGCACCACTTTCCGAATGAGAGAAGTGTGTGTAATGAGTGATCAAATAGAGATCTCCTGATCTCTATTTATACTTGTCCTGTCTTGCCCAATAAACTAATGGGGCCTACATGTCTAGCTTAATCCATGGTTAACTTAATCCGGGATGACCCCACACTTGGTGGTCTAATAACCCTTTTACCCACATGACTCATACAGGGCAGACCCTATCAAAGTGGTCTAATAACCCATCGGCAAGTTAACACACTTGCGACACTTGTCAATACAAATGATGACACTTCCTTATAGAGGAATAACACATATCTATAAGGGTACAATAAATATATATATAAAATACATTCCGAAGTTACATATACATCAACACGCGGTTCTCATGACCATCGCATCGGTTCTCTTGCTCTCTTTCTTTCGTCGATGTCCCTTCTATGTGTTGGTTATTTTTGATAGCTTCTTTTCTATAACCTCTACTTTGACCTTTCACAAAGATAGTCTTTCCACCTCGACCAGTCATCCTGCCTCTGGTCACTGCGGACTTCCTCGACGGTTTCTCTTCCGCCTTCACAGCTAGCTGATAGGCTTCTCCGACTGCTCTGAACCTCGACATGCTGAGTTCATCCTGAATAGCGTACTTCCAGCCATTTACATATATGGCGACAGCTTCTTCTCCTTCATTAGTTTGTCCTGACCGAATCGACGATCTGTAGAACTCCTCCGTGTACTCTTTCACAGTCATTTCTTTCTGTCGAAAGTTTTGTAGCTTTCGGAACAATGAAATCACATAGCCGTTTGACAAGAACTTCCCTTTCAACTTGGAAACCATACTGTCTCAAGATTTGATTTTCTCCTTACCTTTCTTGATTCTGTCAGCCTGTACATTGTCCCACCACAACAAGGCATGACCCTTCAACCTTAGACATGCAATCTTAACTTGGTTAGGATCCTCGATCTGCTCTACGTTAAAGTATTTCTCCATCTCTCTGAACCAGTCGATCAAGTCTTCTGGGTCTAGGCTTCCCGAGTACGTATGCACATCTATCTTCGTCCGACCTCTCATTTCTGTTAGAAGCTTGATGATTTTTTCCTTTGGTTCTTCTACTGTGGCTTCCCAAGCTTCCACTTCTTCGACTTCCTCGTCGTTGTGGTCCAGTGCTTCAGGAATGCAACCACACCTCTGGTTTGCTTTGATCACTGCGACTTCATTTGTCAAAGTCTGCATCGTTCAGATGCATTCGTTGAACATCTCACAATCCACTGTGACGGCTGAGCCACGTGCTCTTCATCCTCGGACATTAACGCCTTTGTGAGCCATTTCAACTTTCGCTGAAAACTCTCCAACCGGACTCGCTTCCAGGCTCTGATACCAACTGACGCAAGTCCAGTTGGTATAGTCGTCTTCTCCAACCGGACTCGCTTCCGAGCTCTGATACCAACTGACGCAAGTTCGGTTGGTATAGTCGTCTCCTCCAACCGGACTCGCTTCCGGGCTCTGATACCAACTGATGCAAGTCACCCTACGGGATATTTTCTTGCTTAACAATACACACGACACAACCCACAATGCTTACACAAACAAGGTGTAGAACAAGATGCAAGAAGTGGCTTATATTACTTCTCAGAAATCGGTTACAATGTAAAATAATTGTAAGAAAATAACTAACTACGATCGGCCTCAGTCGTTACAACTTAGAAGTAACTGTGGTGTGTTCTCCCTATGTGTTGACCTCACCTTCTCCTGGTTTGCCACAGAACTCTAAGCTATGGTTCGATCTCATTTCACTGCTCTGCAACCGGTGTGACTCTTCACAACTCTCTCGGCTTTGCCCTTCTCTCTCGCTCTGCCTCTAAGACTGAAGGCCTTCTCTTCCTCTTCTACTCTATGGGTGCTTTTCTCAAGATGATTATAATCTCGAGACACGTGTTTCCCTCTGTTCACCGATCCTGCCAAATCCTACGAACCTGCACTGTCAGCTTCTAGCCGTGCTGTACAGCTTCTGTCCATGACGTCCCCTGTCATGTCCTTCACCAACTCGCAATAACTGTAATAACTTCCTCAGCAACCTTGAACGGCTACTAGGTACAGTTCATTGACTTTCTGTCCTTCCAACCCTGCTATAGCAATCAGTCACATCTCAACTTTCCTGTCGATTCACTCCTTTCTCAATTACATTTGGCTTCGCTAAATCCTGTCGCGTTGTAGTTTGACCACTTGTCAACTACCCGACACCTTACACCGCTCATCGTCTGTCGACCATTCCCTGTCGATCTTCGACCTCTCGCGACATCCGTTGATATTTTAGTCAACCGCACCCCAACTATGTCTTCCCGACTTGTTGACTTTGACAAGTCAACCTGCTCTCCACACCAATCGTCATCGGCACTCCCACTGGTCGGCTCCCTTCGGTCGATCAACTTCGACTAATCTGCCTAGGCCCCGATGCTCCTGCATCACCAACTCACCCATGCGTCACTCCAAGCAGATGGAAGATCCTTCCTATCCACCACATGGCTACCAAACTCACCCATGCGTCACCCAACCACATCTAGCACACTCCCCATTGATGTTAACCGCCCCATGGGTGTCACAGGGGATTCACTCAATAAACTGCTATCATAGCACGTTCATTCCTGGCATATGAAACAATACCCCTAATTTCACTAAATATTGGAAAATACCTTCCAAAATCATTTTTTTTACCCCTTCCCAATATGCCTTTCCAATTTTAAAAAACCCTTATTTTCACTAGACAGTGTATGTATCAATTTTTTCATTAACATTTTTTATACCCCTTTATATTTCTACCTAGTATATTGATATGATACCCCTCTTATGACTCCACATGCATTCTACAATGCACCTTTCTTTTTTCGATGTATATTGTGGATGCACATTACTTCACCCACAATGCCATTACTCAACCACATAGCATTATGATTTGCAACATCTACTGTTCTAATGAAGAGATAGGAGATCACTTCTTGCATGTCACTAGAGACAATGCACATAGTACAACATTTGGATTGCATGTTGTAGTACCCCAATCGCTGACTAAGCCTATTGTGGGCTAGATATCGAAGCCCCCAGGGCCTGTAACAAGCTCTAGGAGGTTGACTAAACCTCCCAAGGCCTAGTTGGGTATTCAAGCCCCCAAGGCACATTGAGGGCCTATAACAGGCCCTAGAGGCTTAGAGCCTCCCAAGGCTATTGGTAACAACTCGATGAGTGCTATTGGTAACAAGTGGCTGTCAGTGACCACTGTCTCTCGACTATGATCGACTTGAAACCCACTTCACCATGCAACTCCTAGCCTCAAGCATGCCTCAAGAGGTGATTTCCATGCGTACTAGTAAGCCCGAGCCTTGCCTCAACCCGATTTCTCATCCGGCCGTGATCCCACCATCTCCATTTCATGGATATTTCTCAGCCCGCCCATATAAAAAAGGCCCCAAAGTATATTTGTATTGTTACATTAAATAGAAAAACCTTTTCCCCTTAATATATAAGCAATATAATTTTTAGGTTTTCATGAATATTTAATACCGCAATATGAATGAACATGGTATTATATTGCCTTCTAGTGAAGCCCCTGTGGTGGGTGTGTATTTTAGCTGCCTAAAAACCATATTGATGAGTTCGACTACTAATGTCGTGAGGAAGAGACACCCATACTTGTTAAACCTTAAAGCATTTATTAAACTAATATTCATTACCCTAACTAAAATATGACGATGATAGAAACGATCTTGACTGCACAAGTGTCAGCTTCCACTTTAAATCTAGCAAATCTAAACTTCCTCCTCCACCTCCAAAAAAAGCTAAGATATAAATGCCTATCAGCCTAATAAAGAAACAACACATAAGAATGGATGGGCATAGCTACTTCTTTTACCCCTAAAATATCCGGGGTCTCCAAACAGATAAAGACCAAGTAGACTCCTCCAACCGGAATGACTTTGGGTGACGGCTTAAGGAAAGCGTGTGGTTCCCCATCAGCTCCATCCATTTAGTATGATTGAAAATCTCTCCCATTGAGTGCCTATCTAACTCGAACGAAGGAGGTAGGCCAATTAGCGCTAATACATGCCCCCTTGTGATTTATATATGTAATTATCCCTGATGTAGGAAAGCGTTTCCACCCTTGTCCCCGTACCTCGGGTCAATGGCATTGAATGAACGCTAAACCTAACCTTTTCATATTATATGTGTATTTTCTTTCTAACAATGACGGTTTCACAAACATGTTAAAAAAGCTTTTAATGCATGGACATCTCTTAACCCGTAGTAGACATCGAATTACTGTTTCGATAAGCAGCTTTGGGCCATCCAGACCCGCACAAGGGGGAGGACCTGGTGTGTTCAACGATCCTAATTTGATTGAGCCTTCCCGAACCTCCCCCTCATATGCCTTCATAATAAACTTCCTAGATGTGTACTATCACCTTTGGCTCTACAGGATATCGTACTTATTTGTGATGCTCCCTTTTATAAGTATTAATAAACCTTAAGCCCAGGAAGGAGGAACATAGGAACTCTCAATAGGCTTTCCCAGAAGAGGAGCACCGTGATAAGTACTCCCAAGAGCATGGTTTAAACAGTCCCTAGGGAAGGGAGAGCATGATTAATCTCGCTAACAAATTTCCTACTTGTGTTGCACTAATGCCTTCTCTCATTTATATAGATTATTCCATCTTTAAGAAGGCAAATTATGATTAGGTGTGGCAGGGTTCCATGACTGAGGAGGATGACTTTATCCTGAAATTTTTTGATTGATGTTTTAGAGATTTTTCCAATACCAAGCAAATTAAACACTTAACGAATAGATTGATTCTCCAAATAAGTAGCGGGAAACGCGCCTAACCTTTTCTTAATCTAACCTATGATATGGATATCCCTCTCCTTTCCTCTCCTCACAAGCACCAGACCCAAACAAGCACGAGCGGCTAGTTTTAATGGATTACTTTTAACCAGTTATCCCTATAGCATAAAAGGTCTAATCTAAGCCATAATCATCAAAGACAACATCTTAATGTTGGATAAAGTGACAACCAATTCATAAGGTTGCTATGTGACTGCCTAAATGAGTAACTAGATTTAATTAGTTATGTGTAACTATGTATTTATCCATGTAATCTCATAGAGGAAAGGTGAGCTAAGGTGCTTCATGAGAGAAGGGGATCTCATCCCTCTCTTAGGCCATTGTATGTAATCTCCATGATTCTTGAAAAATAAGAATACTGATGTCTTACCTGGTGGATGTAGCCCACATTCAGTGAGTGAATCAGGTATAGCTTGTATCTCCTGTGTGATTGTTATTATGTGCACATCTGTTATGCATTCTTTATTCTTTTGTTTTCTGTTGTTATATTTTTATGATGTCTATGGTTTTAAGGCCCAACAAGTGGTATCAGAGCAGATGGTGAAGTTGGACCTGGAGACCAAGAGGACTGTCATCGTTTTTGAAGGTGCATATTCCAACCGAAGAGCCCGTCGTAGAGAAACAGACTCTGGAAGAGAGGATTCGAGTCGGTCTAGTGGAAGAGCCACCCAGACGCTGGAAGCTGAAGAGCCCATCATAAAGTAGAGAGATGCTGGCAGATACGAGCCTCCGTTCGTGGATCCTGTGTGGAAGAGCCGCCTAGACGCTGGCAGCCGAAGAGCCCGTCATAAAGCAAAGAGACGCTGGCAGAGAGGAGCCGCCATTCGTGGATCCTGTAGCCGTTCCAGTGGAAGAGTCGCCTAGCCGTCATTTCCGAGGAAGAGGAGCTCAGGTATAAGCAGTCGCGGGATCAAGTCTCGGCAGGAAGAAGAGGAACCGTCAGAAAATGCGGGATCAACCACCATGGTGGAAATACTTGGAAGCAGGCAGGTCGTGGTGGAGAACTGCAGCGATTCGAGAGTCGTTCTCTCTAGGGGTGGCAAAGCGATTCCTTTATTCGCCGATCAGAAGCCCGATCGTGCTGACGATATGGCATCCATTGATTCTGTGGGAGGCAGGGTCATTTACTAGAACGACCACCATGTTCTAGGAGATCTCGCATGCCACCTCGTTGTAGATCACGTCCTGGAGCCCGTTTCTTGCCAGAATCAGGCACTCGTCTTCCTCCGTCCTCGCTCTGAAGGTCACCTCCGGCTCTGCGATTACGTATGGCTTAAGTTAACCATCTCCTATGGCCCGGGACATGGAGAGAACGACAACGGAGTGCTGGTAGTGACCGCGGAAACGTGGTGGGAGCAGCTGAACAGCATGGGCTGCTGAAACCATCGAGAGCTGGCAGGCTCTTGATTTCCAAGTATGGTCAAAGGCTAAGTGTTGGATCTGTTCTCAGTACAGGTCGGAGTGGTCATTTCCATTTGGAAAAAGAAACTTCCATATGATGGCATGCAACCATTTAGGTTAGATTATTACATGCAATTTTTTTTTTATATATGCATGGGTTTTATTTCATGCATCAAAGCATGCTTATGCTTGTGTGATTTATGTATGAGAAAATTGGAGTGGTAATTTCCCATGTGTTGAATATTTGTTGATGGTCTGATGGTGGACTCACCGTAACGGAGAACCTGGTTAGTAGTTGTGGCTTGGTCAGATCTGGCTAAAGTGTTCGAGTGCCGCTTATTCGAGGTGGAGCACTAAAGATGTTCCAGATCGCATAGGAAGAGTTGTTTGCAAAAGATCAAGAAATTATTGTATGGTCTGAGGCACTCGGGTTATTAGTACAAGATGTTGAATTAATTCATGGTGAGTCAAGTTACAAGAACTGAATGTAACTATTTTTTATTTATTTGTTATCTTGGTGAACAGGTTGGCTAGGTTTTTTGGACATTTGATATAAAGGATTTCGAAGCTGCAAAACAATCATGAGCATGGATGTACACAGAGACGGATTGATGGTAAGTTTTTTGGTTATCATAGTATGAGTAGATGATAATGATATTCAGGAAATTAGGTATGAATAACATGAAAATGTAAACATCATAAACTTTCTTAGAGTTATATGTCTCGTGTATCATATGCTAGTTATGAGATGATATTTCACATGAAGTTGGTGTTGTGAGTGGATTCATGGAAAATCGATGTTGATGTCCACTTAATGAAAAAAAGAATTATATGTCTTGTATATCATATGCTAGTTATAAAATGATATTGATTTCTATATAACTGCATAACTAAATAACTAGATTTAATCAATTATGTGTAATTATGTATTTATCCATGCAATTCCATAGAGGCAAGGTGAGCGAAGGTGCTCCATGAGAGAAAATGGGCTCTCAACCCTCTCTTAGGGTGTTGTATGTAATCTCCATGATTTGTTCAACAACAAGAATATTGATGCCTTTCGTGGTGGACATAGCCCACATTTAGATAGCCCACAATAAGAATATTGATGCGTTTTGTGTTGTTACATTTTTATGATCTCTGTGGGTTTAAGGACCAACACTTAATAACCAGATATAGATCCAGCTGATTTTGCTCGTGATCCAGACCTTCGTGATCGAGAGCCACTATTAGTTGCAAGGTAAGTACCTAGCTTTGCAACGTAAACTACGGGCTATGGATCTGGAACAACTAGCTCCGTTGCTTGTGCTTCTAGTTCAGGTGATTGCTTTGTTGATGCTGTAGCTTGGGTGTTGGCGTCATTGGTCGCCAAGCTTTGGTGCTTCTATCTTATAGTGAGCTACTCGTATAGGTGCTGCTAATGGTGCATCTGGATAAATTACAGTTACCTTTGCTTCTTATTTTTAAATTGCTGGATCCGCTTAAAATGGACAAGGTAAATATCTCAATGCGATATTGTATATTTGAAATTTAACTTGTGATTCTCCATTGGAACACTATTATAGGAACCCCATTGGGTTGAACTACTCCCACTTAGTTACTAACTAAGTATCGGCAGACTTAGATTTATGTCAATCAGTAGATATGGCAAGTGAAACTTAGAGATTCGATATTTCTATTTAGATTATTCCCCATATGAGAAGCAGAAACAACTAATAGTTCTTACACTTCAGCTTGGCTTATTTTCCTCCTGTAGCAGCATAGATTCTTAGCATATCAATTCGGTTTTCAAATACTTTTTCCCAAATGAGGTACATGGAGCTCAGAAGTAGATGTACACATTTATCTTTTTCCCTTTCTGTTATTTTGCTTCACAGAACTGACCTTCCTGCTCCTATAGATACTCTAGATACTCAACACTGGCAGTCTTCTGTCTTATCTTCTGAATTTTACAAATGGCTTAAACCGAACACGCAAAACGTCTTTCCTAACTTAATCATTCAGAGAACATGGAAGTACCAAGCGATTTTCCATCAACAAAACCTAATTAGGTATTTGAAATAACAATTTTGAGATAAAAAAAAACTCCACAAATTTAAACATTCTAGCAAAAATGTCTATATCTCGATCCGAGTTCATGTAAAACATCGGTTACGTGTGATAAATTAAAAGATATCTATATAATATGGAAACATAGCCATTTTGTGTACAACCTTAGCCTCACCCTGGTAAAGGGCGGATGGAGTCGTGAACAAGCACTGTGAGTCGAATAGTAGTAGCATCGGCTTCTGGCGGGAGAGAAATACTGTTGCGCTGTGAAGGAAGAGGGAAAGTTCGGCAGACGGGACATGTTGGGTGCAGGCGAAGCCATTCATCGATGCAATCCTTGTGGAACATGTGGCCGCAATCAGGGATAACCCTCACAACCTCCAATTCCTCATAATCGTTGAGGCAAATAGGGCAACAGTTCTTGTCCTCCGCTTCTTCTAATTCATTTCCTTCTGCAGAAATGAAGGATCGGGAATCTTTCTCCGAGTATAACATCTCGGGGAATGAATTCAAGGTCTCGTCATCGATCCCGATTACAGAACCGTCGCGGTTCAAATGGGTTGTGTTAAGGGCAATTCCCCGATCGTTAACCCTACTTGGTGGATCGTGTAAATGAACTTCCTGGCGTGCGAGTAATAAGAGATATGAAAGTAGCAAGATGATTATAATCATAATCACAGTTCCCAACATCAGCAACATGATAAACACATTTTGGTCCATCTCGACATATATTGCTAACTATGGCGTGCATTTGCTGTGAGTCTGGTTATTACGCTGCCCGCAAAGCAGCCTTTCGGCAGTTAGCTACCCTTAGTCATGCAATGGATGAATGAAGGATTTCTGCAGGGGCTCGGCAGTTAGCTACCCTTAGTCATGCAATGGATGAATGAAGTATTTCTGCAGCGATTCGGAAGTTAGCTACCCTTTGTCATGCAATGGATGAATGAAGGATATCTGGGAGAATGTAATTCTTGATCGACGCTCCTGGTTGTAGTTGAACTTTTCTCCTGTGAAGATACTTGTTAGCTAATCTCTTCGATTTCGTGGTTGCACATCTCTTAATAAAAAAAATCCACCATAGTTGTCCGGGTGGAAACAGGTAACTCACCAAGAAAGCGAGTGGCCTGTAGCACGTAAGAAAAAAATAATAAGTTTGTTTTCGTATGGAATGAGTTCTTAGTATAATTAATGGTTTAAATATATAAATGAAGTTAAATAGTATTTTTTAGAAAAAAAAATTAAATTTGATTTGGTATGTAATGAGTCATTATCATCAGCATAGATTCATCTAAATATATCTATATATCTATCTAAAGAGGATTAAAACTTTTAGAACTCTTTTTAAAACTACAAATGTTGACTAAGTGTGTAATGTAATGCTTATGTAGTTTTATATATATGTCCTTCCAAATATTTTAAATTTGATTTATGACATGTTATTTTTTTTAATATTTTTTTTATTTTTTTATAAAAAATATTTGTCATTTATGAATATAGAAAAAGTTATACATATCCCCTTATTATGTAATGAGTCATTATCATCAGCATAGATTCATCTAAATATATCTATATATCTATCTAAAGAGGATCAAAACTTTTAGAATTCTTTTTAAAACTACAAATGTTGACTAAGTGTGTAATGTAATGCTTATAATTTTAATTTATCTCATTTATGTAGTTTTATATATATGTCCTTCCAAATATTTTAAATTTGATTTATGACATGTTATTTTTTTATAATATTTTTTTTATTTTTTTATAAAAAATATTTATCATTTATAAATATAGAAAAAGTTATACATCTCCCCTTATTAAAGTGTAGAGACAATTAATATTATATTCAATAGACTTTATATTTAAATAAATAAAAACTTAAAAGTATGTCAAACTATGTTATAAATAAAATTTAAATAAAAAATGGAATTAAATGGGAGAAAAAATAAGTTTGTTTTCGTATGCAGTGAGGTAAGTTTGTTTTCGTATGCACTCACGTGTTAGTATGATTAATATTATGTTGTTCAATAAATTCTAGTCAAACATATTAAAAATTAATATGTTTGATATATGTTCATAAGTGGTATGGGGTAAGAGAGATAATGATGCCTTGGATCGATTAATATGTTGCGTTAATTGATGGTTGCCTTTAAATTATAAAATTATATATATATATATATAAAATAATTCCAAAATAAATACATTATCAAATAGTTATTAATTATTGTCAATTAATTATTATTTTATAAATATAAAAAAAATGTATTTAAAATTAATAATATAATTATGTTAATATAATAAATAATTTAAATCATCTTTTTAGAGAATTATTAATTATTATTTTATAAATATAAAACAATTGGTATATAAAATTAATAATAGGATATGTAATAAATAATTTAAATATTAATCTTTATAAAGAGTTCTCGATTTTTATATGAATACTGTTTAATGATTTAATATTTAATGAAAGAAAAAAATTAATTGTATAAATATTTTTATATTAAAAATAACTATATAAACATTATTAAGATTAATAATTTTAATATTAATAATGGTGATGATGGTTAACTATCCTCTATTGGACCTTAAAGAATTACTGGATTTATTGTAACAAATTGTAACATCCCTTCTTGTACCTTACTTTTTGTAACGGAAAAATGAAAATGTATACTTGTCCTCGTGAGGAGCTCAAGGCCAAGGCCAAGGCCCCACCAGTACAACTTTTATGTATCTTGTTTATTGTTCCTTAGCTGTAATTAATAGACTTACGAGACTGAGGACATGTCGCAACGTAACAATGGGGCAGTTGCAGCCACTAAGGGAGAAGTCTAGGCCAAGAGTTGTGATATCCCTCCTTACCTTCCCCTTATTATTATGTAAAATATGCTCAGAATGATTCCGACACACGACGCCAAAATGGTTCACAGTGTTAAAACAAAACCCCACCATCTAGTAATTGTCATAAGCTAACCATCTACACTAGGTTAGGACTATGACATCTTTTATTACTTTTGGTCGGGTGGACACCTCCAAGATATACACTTGGTACCCTTAAGAAGATAAAAGATATATATATATATATATATATATACATAAATATATATATATACATAAATATATATATATAAGCCATATGTTTTATAAGATATTATTTATAATGTCTTGTAGTCAATTTTTTATTACATCTTTAAGTTATTAACTTAATGGAATAACACATATGGAAGTGTTATAACGCAAACCAATATATATATAAGTAGTAATTTAAAATAAAGAAGATGCAATTACTTTAGTAGAATTATCTTCCTCTACGAATGGCGCGCTCCATTCACCGGAGTATTAATATTAATTGACAAAGGACACTTCATCACTACTGTTTTCCACTAACCATCGTGGAGCCTCCTTATCATTGCCATTTGTCTCCTCCTTTTTTAGAACTGTAACTCCCTTGAGGATGCGATATGCCCAAGGAAAGGGTTCTCATCTATTTAAGAATCATGAGTCCAAAAGATTGGGGAATCCGATGAGAGTGGAAAAAACGTTGTTTTGGGAAATCATTGATACTCAGAAGTTGTCTTTTATAATGAAATCGTATCTATTTCTGTTTGATATTCTTTCTGTTGTATGCCATATGCATTCGGAGTTAGAGAGTTTGTGGATCTAAAGTTGATCCCCGCCCCCTTAATGCGTTTACTGTTCAGTATTCCATACTCAGGAGCTTGTATTTTCGTATTGCTGAATCGATTTTGAAAGATAGAGTAAGATCAGATCATCTCTGATGGTTTGAAATGTAGAGGCGTTGTACTGTTCAGTATTTCATGCCTCAGGATCTCGATTTGTTGTGGGAAATCTTCCTAATGCTTATGCTTAAGATCTATGTGCATTGTTTATTGTTTTTTTGTTTATTTATTGCACCGAGAATGGATCAGTCGATTAATGTTTAAAGGGAAGCTTCGGGAAAGGAAAGCGTAGAGCGCTCGATCCCTAAACAAGTTAATTTTTTTTTGTCTGCATATTTATTGATGAATCTCCATTAGATCGATGCTTGATCCCTATCAAGAGTTTTATTTGAAGTTAGGAACCGATTTCCATTTTATGTTTGTTGTGTATAAATAGATTCATATACTATGTGATGTGAGATGATTCATGTGAACGATGGCGGACCTGTGTCACTTTTAGCTATAACTTATATTTATGTGAAATGCCCAAATCGTTTTCCATTTTCGATTGCTTGAAGTCCAAAAGATACCCAGCGAACACTGTCACGTTTAGCTATATAACCAGCGATGGCGAATTTCTGTCATACTTTAGCTATACCTTATATATATATGTGAAACCCCTGAATCATTTCTCCTTTTAAATTTGTATTTGGTTGCTGGAGTCGTAGAGATCCCCGACAATGGCGAATCTCTGTCATATGTTAGTTACACATTGCATATGTGAGATCATGTAATCGCAAGCTCGATTGGCAAGAAGAGTGATAGCGAAAAAATCTATTTGTTGCTTCAGGATCTCTGTGATTAATTTTAGGATGACTGTATGTTTGTATATGCTTCAGGAATCTACATTTGCTGAGGTTAAAATGTGGTTTTAGTACTCTTCCTTTGGTATTGTGTGTTGTATGTATCGTAAGATAGGAGTTGTGATTTTGAAACGGACCACAACCCTTTTTGGTGTCTACATGATCTTTTCCCCAAAGGAAATCGTATGGTTACAATCTGCATTATGTTTGCTTATCGTGTATTGAGTTGGATGGATAGAGAGACACGTTTATTTTTCTGAGCATGATACATATCAACGATCCTCCTTGGATGGAGTCGTATCTTCCTTAACTTTATTACTGTATATTGAGATTGATTGGTAGCTTTTTCTGCATATGTCTGTGTAGTGTTGTTTGATGGGAAGCTGAGCAATCTTAGCGATCTCTCTCTAAATAGAGAGAACCATTTTCAGCTTGACATGACCGTTCTTCCTATTATTTTTTGGCAATGGTGGTTGTTTCCATAACTCTGTGTAGTTTTGTTTGAATGTGTTATATAGTCGTATCTTCTAGAATCTCATTGCTCAGACCTTGCCGGGGTGTTGAATGCGCTGTTGCATTCGAATATTGGTATCTGTAAATACAAGGTTTTAGTTTTAATAATATTGTTGATCCCCGTGAATCTTAGGGTGTGGAGCTACCACATCGAAGTGGAGCCCGGTGGATCACCGTTACATGACACTCATCCTTTGATATTGTCGATATCCTTGAGTGAGGGTCGCTCTCATATTTTGTTTCTTTGTAAACATATGATGAGTCAGCGTATTAGAACCTTGAGGAATAGCTTATTATGTTACTTCTCTAAATGTAATGGCTAACTGTATGATGAATGCCTGTTAGATGCTTCCAGTCTTTGTTTTATGTTGTACTAACCAATGCATGTGATGTCGATTATATAGGTTGATCCTTGTCGTAGCTGGTTTAGTAAGTGACTGGGTACAATCGATCTTTTGCTAACAAAAATCATTCGTGATATAGATGAACTATGTCTTTTGTTAATACTCATAAATGACTTTGATGGAAATGTTTGATCCCTGCGTTAAAACTAGTGATTGGGTACACTCAGACTTGTTATGGTTGTACTATCAAATGTCTATGCCAGCGATTTATATAGGTTTATATGGGTTTGATTTTTGTTGCAATTGTGTTATCCACTGATGGTGTGAGATTTGTACTAAGGCCAGAGCTTGTGGAGATATAATAAATACATAGAAAGTTCTCTGTAAATGTGTAAGTTACATCGACGAATGTCACAAATTTTTTTTAATCTCAGTGAGATAAGTTGTAAGAGCAACAATGACGTTGCCAGGACGTAATTCTTTAGATAAATATTACATGATGCAACAACGGTTGGTGGACGTAGCCCGAAGAGTTGGGTGAACCACGTGAAATTGGTGTCTCCTTCTAATTTGTCCTTACTTGATCAAATTGTCCTAAGATATTGTGATGGTGTTGTCATTTACATCAATACTTGACAAGGTGATTGGTAAGATATGAGTTATAGATAATCTTTGTATTGATCATGAAAGGTATGTTGTGTTTTAAGTATATTCATGTTTACAATTAATGTGTTGAATGATTTAAATAAATTAGTGGGTCTATATAGGTATGGGTTTATTAAAGCGATTTTCTATATAAGCATACC
Organism: Larix kaempferi; assembly: GCA_027924585.1. NCBI lineage: Eukaryota > Viridiplantae > Streptophyta > Pinopsida > Pinales > Pinaceae > Larix > Larix kaempferi. The sequence goes on along the minus strand of BSBM01000286.1, from coordinate 13,135,104 downwards.
ACTATTATGAAGTTCACTTATATGTAATTGTTCGAAGGAGATAAAGGAGTTGTGAAAACTTTAATTGTTTAAATTGGTAGATTGCTATCAATGGAATGTGGACTAAGAGTTAGCAAGAGTAAGCAAAATAAAGTGTTATAGGAGTAATTTAAATATTAAGCAAGCAATGAAGCAACTCGCAAAGTTTTTTTATGAGTATAGCCTAAAATCTAAGTAGTAATGTTGGTTAAAATTTCAAAACTCCGCTAAATATTGACTGAATTGTAGTAGAGATGTTACAAATGGTATCAGAGCTTTAGGTTACAACACTAGGGCCTTATAAGCTCAACATGCGATAAGTAAGTATGAAGGTTGTTAATTTTACTAATAATTTTTTTTTGTTTCCTTTTGGATGCATGAACTGTACTGGACGAGGGGAAAATGAATCTCCAAGCTCGACTTCAAGTTTCTACCACCTAGTATTTTGGATTTCAATTAAGTATGCTCCTTTGAATTGTCATTTCTACTTTTAAGATGTTGTATTGTAGTTATGCACATTCCTGTTGTATGGTACAATTGTGATGTTTCGATTAAGGTAGTATTACTGCTTATAAAAGGATGAATTGTATTCCCATGTATTTTTTCTATATGGAAAAGGTGACATGTTCTTCTTGATGTAACTTGTTGAATATTAAAATGCCTAAAAGGCTAATACCTTGAGATGACATATGGCAAGCTTATAGATTTAAAAATATGTAAATTTAGAATAATATTCTTGATGGATTTAAGATTATGTGTGGTTATTATAGTATATGGAATAAAAGGATAATTAACATTGGTGAAAGCCTAAGGATATCTAGATGGATTATGCATCCTAGTGGAATGATAATGTGAATAGTTATTATAAGGATGCACATTATGTTCAATTGATCAATGCCAATATTACAATGATAGTACCTGAACATAAGTTGAAAACCATCCATAGAAGGTAAGTATAGCAAAGGAAGCACTACTTTTAAAGGGGTTAAGGATTTATTATTTGAATTTGAGAACTAGAAATTTATAAACCATGTTGAAAAAGGTGATGTTGTTTTGGATAATAAAGTACTAAATCCGTAGTTGACGTTACATGGTGTGTAAAAAAAATGTATCCAGAATCGTAATTTATAGCATGACGAAATAGTGAATATTATTATGATGTCGTTGTTCTTAAATGAGCTTAGGTAATAGTAATTCTACTACTTATGGTAATGAAAACTAACCACTTAAATTATGACATTGACATGTCATAAGCTTAAATTAGGGCCTAATAAGCTCAACATGCGATAAGTAAGTATGAAGGTTGTTAAGTTTACTAATAATTTATTTTTGTTTCCTTTTGGATGCATGGACTGTACTGGACGAGGGGAAAATGAATCTCCAAGTTCAACTTCAAGTTTCTCCCGCCTAGTATTTCGGATTTCAATTAAGTATGCTCCTTTGAATTGTCATTTCTGCTTATAAGATGTTGTATTGTAGTTATGCACATTCCTGTTGTATGGTACAATTGTGATGTTTCGATTAAGGTAGTATTACTGCTTATAAAAGGATGAATTGTATTCCCATGTATTTTTGTTATATGGAAAAGGTGACATGTTCTTCTTGATGTAACTTGTTGAAGATTAAAATGCCTAAAAGGCTAATACCTTGAAATGACATATGGCAAGTTTATAGATTTAAAAATACGTAAATTTAGCTAATATTCTTGATGGATTTAAGTTTATGTGTGGTTATTATAGTATATGGAATAAAAGGATAATTAACATTGGCGAAAGCCTAAGGATATCTAGATGGATTATGAATCCTAGTGGAATGATAATGGGAATAGTTCTTATAAGGATGCACATTATGTTCAGTTGATCAATGCCAATATTACAATGATAGTACGTGAACATAAGTTGAAAACCATCCATAGAAGGTAAGAATAGCAAAGGAAGCACTAATTTTAAAGGGGTTAAGGATTTATTATTTGAATTTGAGAACTAGAAATTTATAAACCATGTTGAAAAAGGTGATGTTGTTTTGGATAATAAAGTACTAAATCCGTAGTTGACGTTACATGGTGTGTAACAAAAATGTATCCAGAATCGCAATTTATAGCTTGATGAAATAGTGATTATTATTATGATGTCATTGTTATTAAATGAGCATAGTTAATAGTAATTCTACTACTTATGGTAATGAAAACTAACCACTTAAATTATGACATTGACATATTTATTAGCAAGATTGGACCTCAGATTCACAATAAGAATATTGAAGAGTATGCATTCACATACCACTGTGAATTGGAAAAGATGTAAGAATTAACGAAGGAGCATGTGTGTAATGCTATGGGATGAATGTGTTCAAATATTGAACAATTGAAGCAAATAAATTTGTTTCTCTCAGGAAGTGGTTTTTACATGACCAAGTAGGAACATTGGTTACAAAAGCACCTATACTAATAAGCTGAATCGCTAAAAAATGGTCACATTTTGTGGAACTTGCGGAAAGACAAGGACGTGAAATAGTAAGATCAATGGCTCATAAAGAGGTACGATAAAAGCATGAGTTCGAAATAATGAGTAAATAGATGAACCTATTTGATGTTGAGTCGAGAGCACTCTGAAGCATCATGGTTACTTATCTTTTATAGTATGGTGTTGATTCGTTAGGAATCTGGAGCATCATGACTATTAAACTATTAAAGGGTTTGATGTTGATTCGGGACCACTCCGAAGCATCATGGTTACTTATCTTTTATAGTATGGTGTTGAGTTGGGAGGAATCTGGAGCATCATGACTATTAAACTATTAAAGGGTTTGATGTTGAGTCGGGAGCACTCTAAAGAATCATGGTTACTTATCTTTTATAGTATGGTGTTGAGTCGGGAGGACTCTGAAGCATCATGACTATTAACCTATTAAAGGGTTTGATGATTGAGTCGAGAGCACTCTGAAGTATCATGGTTACTTATCTTTTATAGTATGGTGTTGAGTCGGGAGGACTCTGGAGCATCATGACTATTAACCTATTAAAGGGTTTGATGTTGATTCGGGAGCACTCTGAAGCATCATGGTTACTCACATTTTATAGTATGGTGTTGAGTCGGGAGGACTCTGGAGCATCATGACTATTAACCTATTAAAGGGTTTGATGTTGAGTCGGGAGCACTCTGAAGCATCATGGTTACTTATCTTTTATACTATGGTGTTGAGTCGGGAGGAATCTGGAAGCATCATGACTATTAACCTATTAAAGAGGTTTGATGTTGAGTCGGAGGGACTCTGGAGCATCGTGGAATTTTGAAACAACTGTGGGGATTCCCAAGTTGTATGAACATCCTGAAGAGCACTGGTAGGAGATATACCTAAAACTATATAATAAAGTGAAACGGTATCGTCCTCGTGTTGGATGGGCATGTTGCAGTAACGAGTCGTGTGGAGGCCCGAGAATCCTCAAAAGCACACGTAAAGGGGTCTTGGAGTGCACCGTAGTAGAAGACCACAATCCTTGGAAAGGTATTATTAATGACCACTAAAATAGGCCCGAGATCAATACCATGAGCGCGTTTTATACTCACGGATTAAACTACCTATATATATATATATAGATATGTTTCTAGATTATGTATATTCTATGTTATGTTAAATATATAGCACAGGTTATGAGCATTTATATGATTTCTTTTGGTGAAAAGTAGGAAGAGAATGACTAAAGATACTTGGAAAGAAGTATCATGACAAGAATTTTGAAAAAAAAAAAACATTGAGGATATCTAAGAGGATGTCAGAGCGAGCAAGATGAAAATTTTATGTTTACAGAGACAACTAAGAGCGAAAGACAAGTTGAAAGGGTACGAACACCAAGGACAGTGTTATTCTTAAGGGGGAAAGGATGTAACATCCCTCCTCTTACCTTACTTTTTGTAACGGAAAAATGAAAATGTATACTTGTTCTGGTGAGGAGCTCAAGGCCAAGGCCAAGGCCCCACCAATACAACTTTTATGTATCTTCTTTATTGTTCCTAAGCTGTAATTAATACACTTATGAGACTGAGGAAATGTCACAACGTAACAATGGGGCAGTTGAAGCCACTAAGGGAGAAGACTAGGCCAAGAGTTGTGATATCCCTCCTTACCTTCCCCTTATTATTATGTAAAATATGCTCAGAATGATTTTGGCACACGACACCAAAATGGTTCACAGTGTTGAAACAAAACCCCACCATCTAGTAATTGTCATAAGCTAACCATTTACACTAGGTTAGGACTAGGAAATCTTTTATTACTTTTGGTCGGGTGGACACCTCCAAGATATACACTTGGTACGCTTAAGAAGATAAAATATATATATATATAAACCATATGTTTTATAAGATATTTTTTTATAATGTCTTGTAATCAATTTTTTATTACATCTTTAAGTTATTAACTTAATGGAATAACACATATGGAACTGTTATAACGCAAACCAATATATATATAAGGAGTAATTTAAAATAAAGAAGATGCAATTACTTTAGTAGAATTATCTTCCTCTACGAATGGCGAGCTCCATTCACCATAGTATTATTATTAATTGACAAAGGACACTTCATCACTACCGTTTTCCACTAACCGTCGTGGAGCCTCCTTATCATTGCCATTTGTCTCCTCCTTTTTAAGAACTAGAACTCCCTCGAGGATGCGATATGCCCAAGGAAAGGGTTCTCATCTATTTAAGAATCATGACTCAAAAAGATTGCGGAGTCCGATGAGAGTGGAGAAAACGTTGTTTTGGGAGATCATTGATAATCAGAAGTTGTCTTTTATAATGAAATCGTATCTATTTCTATTTGATATTCTTTTTGTTGTATGACATATGCATTCAGAGTTAGAGAGTTTGTTGATCTAGAGTTGATCCTCGCCCCCTTAATGCATTTACTGTTCAGTATTCCATACTCAGGAGCTTGTATTTTCGTATTGCTGAATCGATTTTGAAAGATAGAGTAAGATCAGATCATCTCTGATGGTTTGAAATGTAGAGGCATTATACTATTCAGTATTTCATGCCTCAGGATCTCGATTTGCTGTGGGAAATCGTCCTAATGCTTACGATTAAGATCTATGTGCATTGTTTATTGCTTTTGCGTTTATTTATTGCACCGAGAATGGATCGATCGATTAATGTTTATAGACTGTGGGAGATCTATCTCAGGAGTAAAGGGAAGCTTCGGGAAAGGAAAGCACAGAGTGCTCAATCACTGAACAAGTTAATTTGTTTTTGTCTGCATATTTATTGATGAATCTCCGTTGGAACAATGCTTGATCCCTATCAATATTTTTCTTTGAAGTTAGGAACCGATTTCCATTTTATGTTTGTTGTGTATAAATAGATTCATATACTATGTGATGTGAGATGATTAATGTGAACGATGGCGGACCTGTGTCACTTTTAGCTATACCTTATATATATGTGAAATGCCCAAATCGTTTCCCATTTTCGGTTGCTTGAAGTCCAAAAGATACCTAGTGATCCTTGTCACGTTTAGCTATATAACTAGCGATGGCGGATTTATGTCATACTTTAGCTATACCTTATATATATATGTGAAACCCCTGAATCATTTCTCCTTTTAAATTTGTATTTGGTTGCTGGAGTCATAGAGATCCTCGGCAATGGAGAATCTCTGTCATATGTTAGTTACACCTTGCATATGTGAGATCATGTAATCGCAAGCTCGATTAGCAAGAAGAGTGATAGCGAAAAAATCTATTTGTTGCTTCAGGATCTCTGTGATTAATTTCAGGATGACTGTATGTTTGCATATGCTTCAGGAATCTACATTTGCTGAGGTTAAAACGTGGTTTAAGTACTCTGCCTTTGGTATTGTGTGTTGTATGTATCCTAATATAGGAGTTGTGATTTTGAAACAGACCACATCCCTTTTTGGTGTCTACATGATCCTTTCCCCGAAGGAAATCGTATGGTTACAATCTGCATTATGTTTTCTTATCGTGTATTGAGTTGGATGGATAGAGAGACACGTTTATTTTTCTGAGCATGACACATATCAGTGATCATCCCTGGATGGAGTCATATCTTCCTTAACTTTCTTACTGTATATTGAGATTGATTGGTAACTTTTTCTGCATATGTCTATGTAGTGTTGTTCGATGGGAAGCTGAGCAATCTTAGCGATCTCTCTCTAAATAGAGAAAACCGTTTTCAGCTTGACATGACCGTTCTTCCTATTATTTTATGGAAATGGTGGTTGCTTGCATAAATCTGTGTATTTTTGTTTGAATGTGTTATATAGTCGTATCTTCTAGAATCTCATTGCTCAGACCTTCCTGGGGTGTTGAGTGCGCTGTTGCATTCTAATATTGGTATCTGTAAATACAAGATTTTAGTTTTAATAATATTGCCGATCCCCGTGAATCTTAGGGTGTGGAGCTACCACATCAAAGTGGAGCCTGGTGGATCACTGTTACATGAAACTCATCCTTTGATTTTGTCGATATCCTTGAGTGAGGGTCGCTCTCATATTTTGTTTTTTTGTAAACATATGATGAGTCAGCGTATTAGACCCTTGAGGAATAGCTTATTGTGTTACTTCTTGAAATGTAATGGCTAACTGTATGATGACTGCATGTTAGATGCTTCCAGTATTTGTTTTATGTTGTACTAACCAATGCGTGTGATGTCGATTATATAGGTTGATCCCTGTCGTAGCTGGTTTAGTAAGTGACTGGGTACAATCGATCTTTTGCTAACAAACACCATTTGTGATATAGTTGAACTCTGTCTTTTGTTAATACTCAGAAATGACTGTGATGGAAATGTTTGATCCCTGCGTTAAAACTAGTGATTGGGTACACTCAAACTTGTTATGGTTGTACTATCAAATGTCTATGGCAGCGATTTATATAGGTTTATATGGGTTTGATTTTTGTTTCAATTGTGTTATCCACTGATGGTGTGAGATTTTTACTAAGGCCAGAGCTTGTGTAGATATAATAAATACAGAGAAAGTTCTCTGTAAATGTGTAAGTTACATCGACGAATGCCGTGAAAAAAAAATTATCTCAGTGAGATAAGCTATAAGAGCAACAATGACATTGCCAGGATGTAATTCTTTGGATAAATATTACATGATGCAACAACGGTTGGTGGACGTAGCTCGAAGAGTTGGGTGAACCATGTGAAATTGGTGTCTCCTTCTAATGTGTCCTTACTTAATCAAATTGTCCTAAGATATTGTGATGGTGTTGTCATTTACATCAATACTTGACTAGGTGATTGGTAAGATATGAGTTATAGATAATCTTTGTATTGATCATGAAAGGTATGTTGTGTTTTAAGTATATTCATGTTTACAATTAATGTGTTGAATGATTTAAATAAATTAGTGGGTCTATATAGGTATGGGTTTATTAAAGCAATTTTCTATATAAGCATACCACTATTATGAAGTTCACTTATATGTAATTGTTCGAAGGAGATAAAGGAGTTGTGAAAACTTTACTTGTTTAAATTGGTAGATTGCTATCAATGGAATGTAGACTAAGAGTTAGCAGGAGTATGCAAAATAAAGTGTTATAGGAGTAATTTAAATATTGAGCAAGCAATGAAGCAACTCGCAAAGTTTTCTTATGAGTATAGCCTAAAATCTAAGTAGTAATGTTGGTGAAAATTTCAAAACTCCCCTAAATACTGACTGAATTGTAGTAGAGATAATAAGCGCCATAATGTATGAGGCAATCCCCACAAGATTCCTCAAAGAAAAGCTCACCATCCATGATCCCAATCTCCTTCTTTGACATACTTTATGCTTCCTGATTTAAAGAACGGTAAATATGACCAAAAGAGGTGTTAACAAAATGATTCGATAGCTATAGAACTATGAATATCCACTGTCCAAAACAAGATTCTGAATAGATGAATATCCATTAATCCAATCCAAAATTACTTTGGAGTCCTCCAAAGTATGCATATCCAAAATACCTCTAGTTTTTGCGAATGAGAGTAATCCCCATTATGCAATTAGTTCAACTTGAGTATTTGTGCCTTCTCCAGCTTTCATCCATAACCTGATAACATGGATTTCTTTAAATTTTATAATCGTACATGATCCACAAAGCCCATTAATAATCGCACCATCAAAGAACTTAGTGGACATATCAGGATTAAGAGAAGGCATTTTTGGAACTCTTGGTTTCTTTAAATGGCCAGCTACACAAAATTCTAGAACAGACACTAAAATATTCCAAAAAATACCTTGTAAGGAAGGGAGTTAATCCTGAAAGATCCACCGATTATGAGTTTTCCAAGTTTCCCAAAAGACAAATAATGGGAGCTATTTTAACATAAAATGACTTTTAACCCAATTTGAAAGGCTATCCTCTGGGTTATTTGAATGCCAATCAAATCGGTACATAAGGATGTATTCTAAGTCTGTCCAGATAGCATTTATGAATGAACATTGAACAAATAAATGGATGACAGACTCCTCATCATATCTACATAAAAAACATATTCCACGACTGCTAAAACATCTACATGTTAATTGTCCCAAGACAATACTTTATTTCTTAGAGTTAACCAAGTGAAGCATTTGTTCTTTAGTGGGATTTTCCAAATCCCAATGAGGGAATTCCACCAATTTAAAACAAGGAAATACTTTATTTCTTAGAGTTAGCCAAGTGAAGCATTTGTTCTTTAGCAGGATTTTCCAACTCCAAATGAGGGAATTCCACCAATTTGAAACAAGGACTTGTGACAATTCCTATATATATATATATATATTAGCTAATTACTTGTTAATTTTAAATATTATTATATTATTAATCAAATATGAAATATTCATGTATATTCATGTAATTAGTCAACTATATTAATAATGTTTGATGAATAATAAAATAATATTTAAAATTTAAATTAATGTTTGAGAAATAATTTAATAATATTTAAAATTAATAACTTAATAATAATAATAATCTAATTAGTCTACATTATATATTAGGTTGATAATTTTTCCCCTAATGTCATTGAAGATTATTCTTCTCGAGGCCTTAGAGCAAAGATGCCCTTCAATGAAGCTTTTTAATGTATTTATTCTCTGTAAACATATGTGGGTTGTGTAGGGCTAGGAAGGTTAGGGCCCTATCAAAACTCTTAAAAAATACTAACCCTAACATTATTTTATTTCAAGAAACAATGTGTTTGGAGCTCCAAGATATAGATTTTTTTTCCAAATTGTTACCGAGTTGGGAAATATGTGTTGTTGTTTCTTGTAGACTCTCGGGTGGACTCTTATTGTGGTGGAATCCATGAGCTACGAAATTCTATACTTATAGAACAAATGGTGGGATTTTAATGGAGGGCGAGTTTAAGAATTTTTATCAGAAGTTAGCTATTTTGAATTGCCATGGGCCATCAAAAGATAGGGATTTATTTTGGAATTCTTTAGAGGCTTCAGGTTTATTGGGGATGAATAACCTAATAGTTGTTGGAGATCTAAAATTTACTCTATCTCTTGGAGAATTTTGGGGGTCCTCAACTCGTCTAGATCAAATGGCTTAGTACTTCTTCAACTTAGTTCAAAGAGTTAACCATGTAGATGTCTTTCCTCTCAAGGTGGAACCTACCTGGTCAAATGGTAGATGCGGTGAAGTCGAGATATGTAAGCATCTGGATAGGTTTCTCATAAACTCAAATATGATCCAATCACTGTAGATATTTAGGACTTGGGTGGAGAAATCCACCATACCATATCATTATCCTATCATGCTTCAATTGGTTGGGGTCAAATCTAATAATAATTACCCTTTTAAATTCAATAGTTCCTGGCTATTGAATGGAGACTTCTACAGTGTGGTTCAGAAGAAATGGTTGAGTTTTCATATTCGTGAATAGTTTAATCCAATGGTTAGCTTGGTTATGAAATTGAAAAGCTTAAAAAATGAAGTTATTTTTTGGGTTAAGCAAAAACGAAAGAAGGATAACGAAGAACATAGGAGAATTGAAGATCATATGAAGAGGATCTTGACAAATAATGAGGACTACATATTGAATGAAGAATCAAAATTGGCATTGCGTGATTTAGATAACAAAAAAAA